>CM031597.1:94442071-94447071 GCA_018398815.1 Conus ventricosus | reverse complement strand
TTTTTCTTGGATTCAGTGTTGTTTGTCTATGTCAGATTGAGGCCCACCTCCAAGTGAAAGATTTTTTTTGTCTGTAACACTTCTGCCGTTCTCAAGATTGGAATTATCTCCCGGTGGAGCTTCCCTCTGAACATGTTTCCATGGGAAATGTTTTATCTGTACCATACTTACTTTCCGACGAAGATTACCTCCCATTACGTGGTCTTTTTCTTTCTTTCTTCTTCTTTTTTTTTCTTCCAATTTTGGTCTTGTGATTCAAAACTGAAAGATAAATTGTCCACAGTCTACATGGATCGGAACTTATACAGTACCTTCATATTCTGACAAGCTTTGTGAGTCAATGAAATAACTTAACGTTATGATACGCATGGGTGGTAAAGTATGCAAAGGAAAAAAATGCCTGTCGTTTATCTAATTGACCAATGTTGTTTTGGCTTTCTTTTCCCACCCTTTTCTTATTATTCAAGTCAGTATCCTTTGCACGTTTTACTTAGCACTAAAAATCGATACATGATTTGATAATATTACCAAGCAAGTAAGAAAGAAGAGAGCGAGCGAGCGAGCGAGCGAGCGAGGAGAGAGAGAGAGAGAGAGAGAGAGAGAGAGAGAGAGAGAGAGAGAGAGAGAGATTAAATTCAAACTAAACAATAGAAAAAAGGCAAGCAAAGGAATAATATTGTTTGATAACGAATGAATAAAGAGAGAGAAAGACAAATTCTGAATTAATGAAGGTAAACAAACGTGTGTGTGTGTGTGTGTGTGTGTGTGTGTGTGTGTGTGTGTGTGTGTGCTTGTTTTATCTTTTAATTTAATCTTATTTTTTTTTTTTTGCATCCCAATCCCTACCCATTTCCCATCGCAGTCTCTGTACAAAAGGCAAACAGACACTTCGGACATACAGAAACACACACACACACACACACACACACACACACACACACACACACACACACACACACAGAGAGAGAGAGGAGGGAACGGATGGAGCGGGCGAGAGGGTAGAGGAAGCAGCGGGGAGGGGGCGCGGAGAGGAAGAAGGCGGCGGGGGGAGGGCAGAACTTACCGTCGAAACAGTGGATAGGGTAGTTACAGAGCACACCCCCGTCAACAAAGACATCGGTCTGCCCGTGGTTGGTGTAGCGTGTGGCACTAAATAATGCTGCACACACCAAATGTCACCTTTGATAAGACTGCCTTAAAGCAGGCAAACATACTTCATACATAAAGGAAGAATCAATAAGGTTAATGCAATGGAAAAAACATACAATACTTTGTTAAGAGAGAGAGAGAGAGAGAGAGAGAGAGAGAGAGAGAGAGAGAGAGAGGAGAGAGAGAGACAGACAGACAGACAGACAGACAGACAAACAAACGGTCAAGACAGGCAGAGACAGGAACAGAGACAGACAGACAGGCAATAAGATAGACAGGCAGAGAGACAGAGATGTGAACACACAAAACTCCAACGATGGGCTGTAACTGTCTAAGTTAACCGACCCAGTAACCGAAGACCTCTGTCACTATTGCGTCTCTTGCCGAGTCCTTGAAAACATTTCCGTGTTTTTCTCTTCCACACAATGGTTCTCACCTGACATTAGTTGATCATGAAACTTACTGGTCTCAGGTTGATGTCGATGCATTGGCGACTGCAACCTCGACAATTCCAATCCCTCCTCGCCTCCTCCCTCTGTCCCACTTCTGAATTCTAGATCCTACTTCCAGGATTCTTTCCCCGAAGAAGAGTCGTCAGGATCGCTGCCTATTTCAACATTTTCACTGACAGTGATAAGGATCAGTGTTATGTTCAGTGTTTCTCTTCTTCCAGCTCCCCGGCCTTCTTCTGTCAACGCATCCGCCTTCCCGATGTTTAGCTTTTTTCTGTCAACACTCCAATCTTTCTGATGTTCAGTATTCCCCTATCAAAACTCCCTCATGTTCAATATTCCCCTATAAATATTCCCTCATGTTCAGTATTCCCCTATCAAAACTCCTCATGTTCAATATTCCCTATAAATATTCCCTCGTGTTCAGTATTTCCCTATCAATACTCCCTCCTGTTCAGTATTCCCCTATCAACACTTTCCCAGCTTCCTGATGTTCAGTATTCCCCTAACAATACTCCCTCATGTTCAGTCTTCCCTTATCAACACTCCGTCATGTTCAGTATTCCCCTATCAAAACTCCCACCTTCCTGATGTTCAGTATTTCCCAATCAACACTCCGTCATGTTCAGTATTCCCCTATCAAAACTCCCAGCTTCCTGATGTTCAGTATTTCCCTATCAACACTCCGTCATGTTCAGTATTCCCCTATCAAAACCCCAGCTTCCTGATGTTCAGTATTTCCCTATCAACACTCCGTCATGTTCAGTATTCCCCTATCAAAACTCCCACCTTCCTGATGTTCAGTATTCCCCTATCAATACTCCGTCATGTTCAGTATTCCCCTATCAATACTCCGTCATGTTCAGTATTCCCCTATCAACACTCCGTCATGTTCAGTATTCCCCTATCAACACTCCGTCATGTTCAGTATTTCCCTATCAACACTCCGTCATGTTCAGTATTCCCCTATCAAAACTCCCACCTTCCTGATGTTCAGTATCCCCCTATCAATACTCCGTCATGTTCAGTATTCCCCTATCAACACTCCGTCATGTTCAGTATTCCCCTATCAACACTCCGTCATGTTCAGTATTCCCCTATCAACACTCCGTCATGTTCAGTATTTCCCTATCAACACTCCGTCATGTTCAGTATCCCCTATCAACACTCCCAGCTTCCTGATGTTCAGTATTTCCCTATCAACACTCCGTCATGTTCAGTATCCCCCTATCAAAACTCCCAGCTTCCTGATGTTCAGTATTCCCCTATCAATACTCCCACCTTCCTGATGTTCAGTATTTCCCTATCAACACTCCGTCATGTTCAGTACTCCCTATCAACACTCCCAACTTCCTGATGTTCAGTGTTCCCCTATCAACACTCCGTCATGTTCAGTATTCCCCTATCGACACTCCCAGCTTCCTGATGTTCAGTATTTCCCTATCAACACTCCGTCATGTTCAGTATTTCCCTATCAACACTCCCAGCTTCCTGATGTTCAGTGTTCCCCTATCAACACTCCCAGCTTCCTGATGTTCAGTATTTCCCTATCAACACTCCGTCATGTTCAGTATTCCCCTATCAACACTCCGTCATGTTCAGTATTTCCCTATCAACACTCCGTCATGTTCAGTATTTCCCTATCAACACTCCGTCATGTTCAGTATTTCCCTATCAACACTCCGTCATGTTCAGTATTCCCCTATCAACACTCCCAGCTTCCTGATGCTCAGTATTTCCCTATCAACACTCCCTCGTGGTCAGTATTTCCCTCTCAATATTCTTTTATGTTCATTATTCCCACATCAATATTCTCACCTTCTTGATGTTCAGTATTTCCCTATCGACACTCCCTCAGGTTCAGTATTCCCATATCAATACTCCCTCGTGTTCAGTCTTCCCCTATCGACACTCACTCATGTTCAGTATTCCCATATCAATACTCCCACCTTCCTGATGTTCAGTATCGCTTATCAATACTCCTATCTTCCTGACGTTCAGTTTTCTCGTATCAATATTCCCACCTTCCCGATGTTTAGTATTCCCTTGTCAATACTCCCTCATGTTCATTATACCTCTATCAACACTCCCACCTCCCAGATATTCAGCATTTCCCTATCAATACCCCCACCTGTCAAAGCCCCAATCTTCCCCACCTTTAATGTTGCACTATAAAGACCTCTTCAGGTGCGTACGAGCAAGCTTGGAACATCCTTTTTTGCTGATGTCTCCTTGTTTGTTCTTTGTGCTTTGTGTTGGCATTTTGCTAGGCGATTTTAGTGTCGAAAGCAGCATTCATTTGGACTAAACGCACGTGTAATTATTTCATCATGGGAGAAAGAGTTATCCTGCATTTCTTTTGACGTCTACATTTAAGGTTTCCTTTCATTCCATGTATCCTTTTGCTTGTTTCTGTGCGTCTGTGTGTTTTACGTGACTATATTCGACATTTAAAAAAAGGGCGTGCCAGTTCTGAATTCATGTTAACTTGCGTTTAGGCATTTCTCCGGCTGACGTTGCCGTGTACATGTGTCAAGCACTGGGTGTATGGGCAAGCTTGGAACATACTTTTGGGGGGATGTCTCCTTGTTTATTCTGTTTGCTCTGGCTGGCATTTGCGCGAGACGATTGGTGTCATAAGATTCGTTCGTTCGTTTGGAGCTATGGGCGTGTAACTATTCCATCATGGGAACAAGAGTGACCCTGCCCGTTCATTTAATACACAATACGAAACAGACGAGTCGAATTTCGACAAACACGTCTTCTTTAGACGTCATAAACAGACATAGAACACGGACAAAAACAGTAATCCTCAGATTGCAGCCAGCATGAAAATGGAGATTGAAAAAAATACCAGGTGACCGAGTGCATTGTACTGGTGGAATGAATAGAGCGTCTGTTCGTTTTGTTTACTTCCAAGCAGGCAAGGGTGTATATGGCGCACGGAATAATTCATCAATCAGATAACATCCCTATTTTTGGTTCATGGAAAAATAAAACACCGCTTCAAAAGCAAAAATATTTCTTGTCCTACTTGTAACTGTTAAACAAATATTCATCTTTTTTCGTGTGGAAGATGAACGGCTTTTTGACAGAAGCAAACTGAATCTGAAACTAGATGTTTGTTAGCTTTCCTTTTAAATCTCATTGTCTAAATCTATAAAAAAAAAAAACCAAAAAAAAAACAACTAACGCTTCAAAACGAGTGTCCACACTTGGATAAAAGCAATGGTTTCCTACAAGAGGGGAACTTCCGTGTGCCTAAGTGTCTTCTCATTTTAGGGGTACTGCATAGTATAGGAAAACACGTCCAGCTCCGAAGGAAATTTGATGTTCCCGATGGGTAATTGAAAACAAATCTATGCGTCTCTCTCTCTCTCTCTCTCGCTCCCCTCCCCC
>CM031597.1:94429571-94437071 GCA_018398815.1 Conus ventricosus | reverse complement strand
GATCACTTAATTCTTAACAATATAGACTTGATACCCCCTCTCCAATCGATATTCAAGTCTTTCTCATCATCTCCATGTTTGATTCTTTCATGCAGCTGTGATATTACCCCGTTTACCCCCCCCCCCCCCCCCCCCCCCCAAAAAAAAAAAAGAAAAAAAAAAGAAAAAAAGAAAATCAAGTTCAAACCCACAGTAAAAATCGCTCAGTTTATTCGCAGAATCACCTGTTATTGAATGTTCTTCTGGCAAATGCCCTTTTCTTTTTTGTTTCTAAAACAAGAAGAGTTTTAATCCATCCCGTACATCTTTCGCCTTTTCTGTCTTTAAAATCTCTGTATCCCTTACGTAATTCTACCCTAAGCTCGCTTTGAACTACGCTCAGAATCACACGCCAAAAAAATAAAAATCAGCATGCGATTGTCCATAAAAAATAGAACACGCAGACTACTTATGATATGCGAGTGTTGATAAAAAAGAGAGAGTGGAGAAAAAAACAGGTGAATGGAAGCCCACTTAAAAAATCAAAAATGAAAAAAAAAAGGAAAGGGAAAAACAAAGTGAAAACAAATTGGAGGTTGTAGGGGAAAAAAACTTTCTATGGGCTTGATTTCTAGCTTTTTTGTTCCTTGTCTGAAAGGCCACTTTTTTCTCATTTAAAATGTGCTGAGAGATTTTGTGACCCATGCATGGGTTTGTTGCTGGGAAATTTCTTAATAATTTCCGAGGGAATTACTAACCTTTCACAAAAGTGGATACAATCATTACAATATCGGCTTCCTCATGAACATTCCGACATCAATGAATAAGCACGCCCCAGTCACTACATTCAAACATCACCCCACTTCATCTTCGTTCTCCGTCGTCCATTCTTTCACACTCTTTTTCACAAACCGTTCAGTCTGAAGTCGGGTTTAAAGACCGTAATCTGATATGCAATGTCATGATCAGAAAAACCAACAGGTGGAAAGAAAAGTGATTTGCAAGTGGGGAGGGGGGGGGGGGGGCGTTGCCGTTAACACAGATCAATCCTTTTACCACAATGTATGGGACCGGTCACATACTATCTAAAAGAAAGAACTTTCCGGAAGTCGCAATGGTTAAAACCACCATCACCACCAACAACAATGAAAAAAAAAGAAGAAAAAAATGAAGGGGCGTCGGTAGAATTAAGCTGCAGGTCGCGAACAGCAGCAGCAGTTGCCTGTCCAGCACGTGCAGCAGGCGTCGGTCTTAACTGGGGCATACACAAACGTTACAAACATGTGCTCGACTTCACGTAGCTATTGAGGCCTTAAAGACACTGAGATCATATCAAGACCTTTTGTGTCCATTTGATTATTTTCACACACACATTTGCAATGTCGCATCATCATCTGTTAACATACAAGCGCACGTCACCAGTATCACCTGATTCATTTCCTGCATTCTTACACTCCCTCTCTCCATTCTGTTGAGCGTACCAAAAACCATCGATCGCAATGTTTTCGTTTGTGACTTTCAGATTATCACGTTTCACGAAAACAAAGATATCAAGCATTCCTAAATCCACTTAAAATGTACGGTTCGCTTGTTATTCATCTAAGTTACAATTCTTACTGTTGAGGCTAAGAAGCAAGTGCGCGTGTGCGTGCGTGCGTGCGTGCGTGCATGCGTGCGTGTGTGTGTGTGTGTGTGTGTGTGTGTGTGTGTGTGTGTGTGTGTGTGTGTGTGTGTGCATGTATGGGTGTGTGTATGAGGGTGTATCTGTGTGCGGTTTTGTTACAGAGAGAGAGAGAGAGAGAGAGAGAGAGAGAGAGAGAGAGAGAGAGAGAGAGAGAGAGAGAGAGAGAGAAAGACGAGGGAGGCTTGGGAAGAAGGCCGAGGAACAGAGGGTCAGATATCCAGACGAGCGGACATAGAGAGAGGCCGACAAGAAAGTGAAGGACACACATTCAGGCTGAAAGATAAACGAAGACAGAGACATAACAGACCAACAGACACTTTCTTCGGTTTTTTTTTTCTTTCTTCTTTTTTCTTTGATTCAGATTTCATTCTGAGCTCCAAAGGCCATGGCGGACTGAAGAACATTTCGCAATCCCGGATGAGAGTTGAAATTTCCCCCGACCTCCCTCTGCCCACACCCTACTTCAACCTGTCACTACCCTCTTTAACCTTTACCGTGTACATCACAACAACAAAACTTCAACCTTAAAAAAGAAAACACCACTGCACTCCCTTCCAGTTCGCAAACAGCTCCGTCTGAAAGACAACGGGCGTGAACGTGTGTGCGTGTGTGTGTGTGTGTGTGTGTGTGTGTGTGTGGTGCGCGCGCATGTGTGTACGGAGAGAGAGGAGAGAGAGAGAGAGAGAGAGAGAGAGAGAGAGACAGACAGACAGACAGACAGACAGACAGGGACAGCGACAGAGGGAGGGAGGGAAGGATGAAGGGAAGGAAAGACGGGAGGGAAAAAGAGTGAGAGGAGAGAGAGAGAGAGAGAGAGAGAGAGAGAGAGAGAGAGGAGAGAGAGAGAGAGAGAGAGAGAGAGAGAGACAGACAGACAGACAGACAGGCAGACAGACAGACAGATTACAAAGAAAACGGTCTTTGAAGATGAGACGATTTGAAATAGACAGGGGAAATGGTGATGATGGATTAAAAAAAAAAATCGATTAAAAAGAGAAAGAAACGGGTGACTCGAAGGAAATCAGAGAGAGAGAGAGAGAGAGAGAGAGAGAGAGAGAGAGAGAGAGAGAGAGAGAGAGAGAGACAGACAGACAGACAGACAGACAGATTACAAAGAAAACGGCTTTGAAGATGAGACGATTTGAAATAGACAGGGGAAATGGTGATGATGGATTTAAAGAAATCGATTAAAAAGAGAAAGAAACGGGTGACTCGAAGGAAATCAGAGAGAGAGAGAGAGAGAGAGAGAGAGAGAGAGAGAGAGAGAGAGAGGAGAGACTGTTGCGGATGGTGAGTGGTGGTGACGAAGGGGTGGGTGGTGCGGGCGGAAAGGATGAGGGGAGGGGAGTGCAGAAAGTGACGTCAGGCACTCTTCTTGATGTCAATGACGGCGTGAAACTCGATCGCTTGAGTGGTTTACAAACAGATGTGCTGGTGCACCGAAACACACGCATATGCTCACACACGCACGCACACACACGGACACACACAGGTTCTTTCTCTCTCTCTCTCTCTCTCTCTCTCTCTCTCTCTCTCTCTCTCTCACACACACACAAAACACGAACACACATACACACACACACACACTCACACAGACAGACACGCACGCATGCACGCACACACACACACGCACGCACGAACACACACACACGCACACACGCACGCACGCACGCACGCACGCACACACACACACACACACACACACACACACACACACACACACACACATACACTCAAACACGAACACACACACACACACACACACACACACACACACACACACACGCACGCACACACGCACGCACGCACGCACGCACGCACGCGCGCGCACGCGTGCGCGCGCACACACACACACACACACACACACACACAAGAACGCGCGCGCATGCACGCAGTGACAAGCTAATACACACACACACACACACACGCGCGCAAAGCTCGCTCTCTCTCTCTCTCTCTTTTCTCTCTCTCTCTCTCCCTCTAACATACTGACACTGAAAAAAATGTCTGTGTCAGTATATCTCTAACGTACAAAATCTAATATCTGGATATGTGCATAAATCGTACTATCATGCACATGGACATGCCTCTCTCAATTTTTTGGATTAATCGACTCCTCTCTCTCTCTCTCTCCTCTCTCTCTCTCTCTCTCTCTCTCTCTCTCTCTCTCTCGTTGCTCTCCCATCCTCGCGTTATCGTGGTTTTGTAGTATAAGATGCTAACGAAATGAATTTACGAAAGATAAAGCACTGGATACGACACGGATGAAATTTGATGGATAAATTCAACGCCTTTTAACGTGAAGGATGGTAATGTGTGTACTTTTTTCCGTTTCTCGCTCTTATCAATAAATCTGCCTCTGAAATTGTTTGAAATAGACGGAACGGCGCAAATTTATCAGCCATAATTTCGAAGCAAAGTATTCTTTATTCAGTGCATGATATTTCGATGTCTAAAACGATTATTTGTTTGCAAACATAATGTCGAGCCGCTACAGTCCTTCAATCTAAAGTAAATACGCCGAAAATGTAATACCGCTACGTGTTAGTAAGGGAATATTCAGAAATAAGAAAAGATGGACCTGCATGGAAATAGATGTGCTCATTGTGAAAGTGTGTATACTGTGAAATAAAGTTTTCAGCAAAATCAATTCTTGCTGTTACATGTACAGGTTTAACAAGTAAAGCTAAGCGTGCATCACTATGCATCACGCAGGGACAATGACATACAGGGAACGAACCTATTGAATTATCTGTATAGTTATCCGACCATCAGGTTCTACCTGGCGCTCAGCAGCTCAGGAGGATTCAACGCCCATCTTGCGCTGAAGTGAACGAAGACAAGTGATTGCTCGTTTGTTTTCGTTGTCCCGAGTGTTCTGTATCTTGCCTGAAGAAGATCTAAGAGGTCGAAACGCGTCGTGTTTTGTCTTGTAATTCGTTTGTCTACGTTTTCTTGGCGGTTCGCTATTAATTACATTTAAAATTTGTTTAGATTTCCGCCTGCAGTCGCCTCTCTTTGCAACTAGCTCAGTAGAGAGCTGAAACAGACAGTCTTTATCGACTCCGTACTTCACTGTTAAAAAAACCCTTCATGTATCTCTCCTGAAGAATTTTCTTGATGTAATTACACAAACACCTAATCATATTGTCTATGATGATAAAAGATCGATGCCCATCGTCACTCAGTTCTGCTTACAAACGTATTCCTTGCTGTCTGCGATTTGAAGATTCAAGACTGAAAAAAAACCCGCAAAATATTACACGAATTGTGGGTATTGGTATTGTGGGTATTGATTGGTAAGGCAAACTAGACGTCGAATGTGAGCGGCAAACTCTGTACAGTCGGATTTGGTTATGTGTGGTTAAATCAAAGGGTAGACGACATAAGCATTTTGATAAGAATGTTTCGTTTCAGACCAGTTGACTGTCGAAGGCGGAAATGGTCAAGTCACGTTCGAGGCAACACTGGGACTGATTTTTGCATGGGAGTTAGTCTGACGCATCGCTTACCTACCAATTTATTCACTAATTTTAAGAAACATCTTAAGCACGTCGAGGTTGATTTGATACCTCTGATCCGTTGCTGTATTATCATTGCTGTAGATGACATAGTTATCAAAACATTTGTATTTTGCGTGAAAGTGCCAAAGACAATTAAGTCTTTTCCGCGTTCTGTTGTGCTGTATCACATCTTAGATATTCATTAATATTTCTACTTCAGGCGATGGTCTATGTTCAGGCTGTCAATGCTGATATCATCTACACATAACACATAATCAGGCGGTCAGCAATTTACTGGTACAAATCATTCCAAATCAGGAATACCATATACGATATACAGCTAGCTCATTGGCGTATTCTGTTCTGCGACCAGTTTACATTTCTTTTAATATCATACAGATAATTATTTACATCACACCTTTTCGAACAAAAATGCGTCCTCTCTCTCTCTCTCTCTCTCTCTCTCTCTCTCTCTCTCTCTCTCTACTCCCACCCCTCTCTCTCTCCCATTTTCTTCCTTTATCATTCTTTATCACACTCAAACTCGCATTTGCATACGCGCACAAACTCGATCCATCTCTGCCCGTTTTCTGAACGCACTCCTGGGGAAAGAGAATGGGATCCAATCATCCGATAATGATCTTACGGCAAAGATCGTGCGCCCACAGGGACGCGGCATGGACGCAGGCCACTCGCCCAGAATGACCGTCAGGCGAACACAGGGGACACTTCTCTCAGCTCATTCACAGAGCCACGCTCAGTCAGAAGGAAGTTTTACTACCTTTTCGTTCTTTTCCTGTATTTTGTTTTTCTCTCTCACAGATTTCTATGCGTTGTTTTACCGGTTTTGACCAAAGTCCGGTGGAAATAATGAAGAAAAAAAAAAGTAAAAGAAAACCCAATATCTGTCCTTTGGTGGACATAATACAAATTTTTAGACCGTGCAATCCGGGAGGATTATGATCACATAACGCGGTTCAGGGTGTTGGTTTTCTTTGTACAAGAACACTGGTATCAAGCAACTGCTTGGAAGGAGGGAGAAATCGAATAAAAGAAGAAAGCAAAAGAACAGAACAAGAGAACAAAAGAAGACAGAGAGGAGGAGGAGGAGGAGGAGGAGAGAGAGAGAGAAAAGAGAGAGAGAGAGAGAGACAGACAGACAGACAGACAGACCGTAAGAAAGCAAATGTTGCCTGGAATTCAAACTATCCCGGTAAGTTTTGAAATCGAAGCTCAACGGCGGAAAACGTTGTGTCCCCTCTCGCATCCATTTCCTTACCACCTTACATTAGATTAAAAAAAAAAAAAAAAGACTAATAAACCCTATGTCTGCTGCTGAGGCCGTTTCCCGGGGGCAAGTCGCCAGCGAAGTCAAGAGGCAGACTTTGTGCTGAGAAAAGACCCGTCCTTTTCATGTCTGTGAAAAGCTGTGGACTTGCTCTTTACGCCACAGGGTCAAATCACACTCCGATTCACTGCAGGATGACTGGAAGCAGACAGTTCCCCAGCGCCAGTTAAGTTCCCTCCACTCACTTTGTGTGGTGGGTTGGAGGGTGCATTTCGGTGTGTGTGTGTGCGCGCGTGTGTGTGCGTGCTTGCGCGCGCGCGTGCGTGCGTGCCTGTGTGTGTGTGTGTGTGTGTGTGTGTGTGTGTGTGTGTGTATGTGTGTGTGTGTGTGTGTGTGTGTGTGTGTGTGTGTGTGTGTGTGTGTTGTTGTTGTTCTTCAATTTAACGTCTTTTCACTAGATGTGATATTAGACAAGGTGTGTGTGTTTGAGTGAATGTGTGTGTGTGTGTGTGTGTGTGTGTGTGTGTGTGTGTGTGTGTGTGTGTGTGTGTGTGTGTTTGTTTGTGTGTGTGTGTGTGTGTGTGTGTGTATGTGTGTGTGTGTGTGTGAGTGTGTGTGTGTGTGTGTGTGTGTGTGTGTGTGTGTGTGTGTGTGTGTGTGTGTGTGTTTGAGTGTGTGCGTGCAGCGTGCGTACGTGTGTGCGTGCAGCGTGCGTACGTGAGTGCGCGCCCGCGTGCGTGCGTGTGCGTGTGTGCGTGTATGTGTGATGAGGAGAAACTCAAAGTAAGAATTAAACTGTAAAAAAAATAAAAAAAAAAAAAAGACATCAAAAGTAAAAACAAACAACTGTACAAAATAAGATCATGAAACGGCAATTACAGGATTGAGCCAACTGGGCTTAACATAAGAATTCGTACAAAATGTAAGAGAGATATGGTATCCTGGAATATGCACTTTGAAGCATCCTTTCTAAATTCTGACAAATCGGAATCAAAGTAGGGGCAAAAGTATAGAACGTGTGTTGTTGTACAATTATCAAGGGCGCC
>CM031597.1:94396934-94404434 GCA_018398815.1 Conus ventricosus | reverse complement strand
GAGACAGACAGACAGACCGACAGAGGGGAGAGAGACGGACAGACAGGCAGAGAGAGAGAGAGGGGAGAGAAGAGAGAGAGGAGAGAGGGGAAGAGAGAGAGAGAGAGAGGGAGACGGACAGGCAGGCACACACACAGAGAGAGAGAGCGAGAAGAGAGAGAGAGAGAGGAGAGAGAGAGAGGAGAGAGAGAGAGAGAGAGAGAGAGAGAGACAGACAGACAGACAGACAGACAAAACAGATAGACAGACGAACAGATAGACAGGGGAACAGACAGACAGACAAAAGTGGTTAGCTTCCAGGTGGAATGTCATCACCTCATTGGGGTGTCTGTGGGGATAAGAATCTCTCCAATTACCCGGCCAGCCAGACAGCAATCCCACAGTGTCTCTATTGTCTGCTCCAGATCACCCTCCCCACTCCCATCTTCGCCCCCCCCCCTTCCTCTCCCTAAGGTTGCTGTGTATCTGGAATTATTGTCACTTCTTCCGCGCTTTTCTACCGTCTTTGTATGTCGTATTGTTTTGTCCCGGATTTCTGTCACTTTAGTTTCTTGCTCTATTTTTTCTTTTGTGTGTATGTGTGTTTCAAGTTTTTAGACTACCACAACCTTTGTCGAGTTGTTTCTGTTCTAGATTTCTATTGCCTTTTTATCGCGCTCTTCTTGTTTCTAGGTTCCCATCACCTTTGCACGTCTGTCGCATTGTTTTTGTTGCGGGTTTCTTTTGTCTTTGCTTGTCTGCAGCATTGTTTTTGTTATGGGTTTCTATTGCCTTTGCTTGTCTGTTGCATTTCTTTTATTATGAGATCCTATCGCTTCAGGTCTGTCGCATTGTTCTTGTTGTGGATTTTTACTGCCTTTGCTCGTCTAACACGGTGCATTTTTTTCTGGTTTCTGTCTGCTTTTGCTTGTTTGTCACCTTGTTTTTGTGCTGGGTTTCTGTCACCTGTGCTCGTCTGTTGCTTTGTTTTTTCATTCTGTCTCTCCGTCTCCTTTGCTTATCCAGTATGTCGTTTTTGGTTCTGGGTTTCTTGAGCTTTTCTTGATGCGATGCATTGTTTTTGGTTCTGGGTTTCTTGAGCTTTTCTTGATGCGATGCATTGTTTTTGGTTCTGGGTTTCTTGAGCCTTTCTTGATGCGATGCATTGTTTTTGGTTTTGGGTTTCTTGTGCTTTTCTTGATGCGATGCATTGTTTTTGGTTTGGGTTTCTTGAGCTTTTCTTGATGCGATGCATTGTTTTTGGTTCTGGGATAATATCGCATTTGCTTGTATGTCGCATTGTTTCTTTGCTCTGGATTTCTAGCACATTTGTGAGTCACTACTGTTTTCAACCAGAGGAACCGTCGTCTTTGTTGCTTTTTTTTTTTATCACTGTCTTTGTTGAGGGCACTGTTTTTGTTCCATGTTTCTATCGATTCCATCGCTTTGGTTTTGTTTCGGATCGATACTGCCTATGTTCTTCTCTCCCGGGGTTCTGTCGCCTTTTCGGCATTGTTTTGTGTTTCGCGTTTTAACTGCCCTTCTTGTTCCTGTCTTTTCCCCCCTTCTTTTGCCTTTGTTGCACTGATTTGTCCTGTCTTTTCCCCCTTCTTTTGCCTTTGTTGCACTGATTTTGTCCTGTCTTTTCCCCCCTTCTTTTGCCTTTGTTGCACTGATTTTGTCCTGTCTTTTCCCCCTTCTTTTGCCTTTGTTGCACTGATTTTGTCCTGTCTTTCCCCCCCCCCTTCTTTTGCCTTTGTTGCACTGATTTTGTCCTGTCTTTCCCCCCTTCTTTTGCCTTTGTTGCACTGATTTTGTCCTGTCTTCCCCCCCCCCCTTCTTTTGCCTTTGTTGCACTGATTTTGTCCTGTCTTTCCCCCCTTCTTTTGCCTTTGTTGCACTGATTTTGTCCTGTCTTTCCCCCCCCTTCTTTTGCCTTTGTTGCACTGATTTTGTCCTGTCTCCCCCCCCCCTTCTTTTGCCTTTGTTGCACTGATTTTGTCCTGTCTTTCCCCCCCCCTTCTTTTGCCTTTGTTGCACTGATTTTGTCCTGTCTTTTCCCCCTTCTTTTGCCTTTGTTGCACTGATTTTATCCTGTCTTTCCCCCCTTCTTTTCCCTTTGTTGCACTGATTTTGTCCTGTCTCCCCCCCCCCCTTCTTTTGCCTTTTTGCACTGATTTTGTCCTGTCTTTCCCCCCCCCCCTTCTTTTGCCTTTGTTGCACTGATTTTGTCCTGTCTTCCCCCCCCCCTTCTTTTGCCTTTGTTGCACTGATTTTGTCCTGTCTTTCCCCCCTTCTTTTCCCTTTGTTGCACTGATTTTGTCCTGTCTTTCCCCCTTCTTTTGCCTTTGTTGCACTGATTTTGTCCTGTCTTTCCCCCCCCCCTTCTTTTGCCTTTGTTGCACTGATTTTGTCCTGTCTTCCCCCCCCTTCTTTTGCCTTTGTTGCACTGATTTTGTCCTGTCTTTTCCCCCCCCCTTCTTTTGCCTTTGTTGCACTGATTTTGTCCTGTCTTCCCCCCCCCCCTTCTTTTGCCTTTGTTGCACTGATTTTGTCCTGTCTTCCCCCCCTCCTTCTTTTGCCTTTGTTGCATGATTTTGTCCTGTCTTTCCACCGTCTTTTGACGCATCGTTCTTGTTCATTTTCTCCAGTGTCTATCGCCTTTTGTACTGTTGCATGTTGAGTGTTCAACAGAACTTGTCTTGTGTTTGTCAGAGACCGGGCGCAGTGAGGAGATTAGCGCTGACAGTTTAGCACTAGAGGGCGTAGGCGTGTGGATAGGTGTGACAGTAAAATCAAGAAGAAAGAGCTGTGTAAGTATGTTAAGGAGAAATGGTGTAGCGGTGCAAGTATGAAAGTGCGTCGTCAAGTGTGTAACCCAGTCCTGAAGTGTTAACCTGTCTATACAACCGAACACCTGCTCCGTTAAGTTGAGACAGGTGTTCATCTCTAAAGTCCATGCTCCGACCCACGTCATCGCTACACGTGCTGCCACGGCAATCACTGGCATTGTCCAAGCTTTACTTTCTGTTTCCCCTGAAGTATCGCGTTTTATCTTTTAGACATTTTAAGACAAGTGTATGTTGCAGGTTCTGGGCATCAACTGCATGAAAGTTAACAAAATGGGAGAATCACATAGCTCGACAAATATGTAAATATTTGTTAATGAAAAAAGTGACAGAGATAAAAGAGAGAAGGATAACACACAAAAAAAAAAAAAACACGAAGAAGTTTAAACAATTTACTTTCTATTTCAGCTATTTTCTGTTTAAAATCCACTTAGTCTTCATTCAAAATAAATAAAGCCAAACATTGTCCTAAACGGCGAAAGATCAAAAAGAATATTTCCCTTACTATGAAGAGATATCATTTTGTCCTAAGCACCAAAACTGTAATATCATTTGACTGATCAACAAAATTGTTGATGTCAACTCTATTGGATAAATGTGATTTCAAACTGAATCTTCTTTCTTTACAACATGTTATTGGTGTCCTACAAGAAAAGACAAAACGTTAGATTTATGTTGTGGAAATATAGATAAACATGCCCTCAGTATACAAATCCACTTCAATGTCATCCACGGGTTTATCTGACCTCAACGCAGTTTATCTCTTTCCAACATACAGACCAAAGTACAGACGCACCCCACTGTTATGAAACAGGTGAAGTGTTATATCAGTGAGTATGTGGAACAGTGTCCTGCGCGTGCCTGTACCCATCGTCAACACAGCGCAGGCCTCCAAGGGTGGTACAGGACTGCTCTAAAGGCGGGTGAAGACAGTGCTTCTCTGGGTCCTTCCCAGCACCTTCGGGTGTTTCTTTTTCTTCTTATATCAGTGAGTATGTGGAACAGCCACAAGGTTGTTTGGAGTGTACAGACAGTTATATGCTTTTAGAATATAAATTTGACATAAGTGAAAACAGTGTCTTACTTCCAGCTGTGCTTCAGTCTGTGAGGACATAATTGTTCCAATAAAGCTGTCGATTTTTTTCAAATGATAAACTATGGAAACTTCTCTTAATTACCATAAAACAAACCCTCCCCTTTCAAACTATCTGACAAAGCAGATCTCAAAGGAAGCTCAATGGTAGCACACAAAATGCAAAATTGAGTCATAAAAGGGGGGAGGGGGGGGGGAGAAAAAGTATTCTGAAACGACAGTATGCGAGATGCATGGAAGGTTATAAATGTTTTGTCTGGAAATGAAAAGCAGGACCTTTTTTTTCGGAAAGATTAAATATATCTTATGGCAGATTTGACGACTAAACTCCTGGATAGTCTGTACAGATCGTAAGGGAAACAAGAGGAACCAGTGACTGCTGAAGAAAAGGTTATATGTCGCATTTTCTAACGTTTGAATGCGTGAATCGTAATGGGTTCGGACGGTATTTGTCGAATATTACTAAGGACCTGTTCTTCTCAGCTCTAGTATGTCTATAGTAGTCTTTGAGACTACATGGTCTCTGAGTGAATGTGCCATTCTAGACTGTGGAAAATTACTGATGTTCGTCCTGTTTCCTCAAAACGGAATCCTAGCTGATCTAATTATTTTCGTCCAGTTCCTTTTACCTCTATGACAAGTAACAACAGGGTATTTCTCTGATCTTTCCCATCTGTATACTTGCAGAACTTGATAAACAAGTTAGGCCAAATTCTGGATCTTCTACCACATCTTTTCACAACTGGAAAAATCTGCCTCACTTGTTCAGATACTTTCACTTGTTCAGATACTTTTCAATGATTTTTTCTTTAGCTTTTAATATAAAACAATCATAATATGGCAGCAAAGTTACAAGTTAATGGGAAGCAACCAGGCTTATGTTATGGATTGTTGGTTTTCTGATTCAATGGACTCTGTCATTCCAATATTAAGTTGTTGTGTCATAGCACACTACAATTTAAACTCGAACATCCTAAGGAACCCTTCTCTCTTCTGTCGTCTTCACTTTATGCGCAGTAGGGGAAGCAATCAACCCTCCTAACCAACTATCTGATGATTAAGCAAAAGAAAATCTCCCTAACTCTGTCTTGAATTTCATCAAGGAAGTTCTAAAATGAGCAAATTGGTGTTCGCGCAATCACCATGATTGCAATGTGGCCAAAAACAAAAAGTTGCCCATTGATTTTAAGAAAAAGCCAGCTGTTATCTAACCTCTTTAATCCAATATGTTAAAGCTGAGCGTGTGTATGCTTATACACATAGAGGAACAGTTTTCGACAAAAAGTTTTCTTTTGAGCCATACTTTGATCATACCAATAATAAGTGTCAAACGATGATAATACATTGTTTACTGGTGCCTCAGTGTTTCAATGACAACAGTGTTATTCTCAACTCTTTCTATTCCTGCTTCCTAGAATGCATTTTGTCGGTTTTATTTATGCCGAGGAATAGTGGTTTCAATGTGAAATGCAATCATGTTTTGAAAAAAAAAACCCTGGGCATAATGGTTTAACTGTGAAATGTAACAATGTTTTGAAAAAAAAGTCCATGCAAATTGTTGATGAAATACAGAAGAGCCTGTGTAAGTTGTACTAATATTGTGTGACAAGCACAGCTAGGGAGATTGCGTGTGACGAAACCTGTGTTTAAACGAACTTGTTCGAACTTCTCCCTACATGAAGACAATATCGGACAGTAAAATGGAAAACTGTCCGATTCGAGAAAAGTTTCACCCCGACTCAATTTAATTTTCAAACTGCAGCTCGAACTCTTGTTACAGATGATCAGTTGTAAGATGGTGAGACAGAAAGAGAAAGAGACAGACAGAAAGCGATACAGTGTGTGTACATGAGTGGGATGGGGATGGTGTGAAGAAGTGCGTGCTGACATGCATATGCACGCGCTCGCGTTCATGTGCCTGCAGAGCGCATTCTGTGTGCTGTGGGTCGTGTGAATGCGTGCATGTTCATGCACGGGGGACAGTTAGGGGTGATGATGAGGGTTGGGACTGAGGAATAGCCGGAGGGGGGGGGGGGGGGGGGGGGGGGGGGGGGGGAGGGGGGGGGGGTGCATTCGTGCATCTGCGTACACGTCTTGATTTATTTCCATATGCAATGTTTGACTCTTGTTCATTCTTAACATAATATTTATGAATTTAACATGAATTTTGCCTGCATTTGAACTTTCATGTGTAATGTTAATTTTGTGTGTGTGATGCCTAAGAGTGCAACCACAATGCAATTTTTGTCCGACTGGATCCGATTTAAATTTGGATTATATTTGTTCCAATTTTCTATCGCCTTTGCCGTAGTGTTTTCGTTCCTGATTTGTATCGTTTTTGCCTCACTGGTTTTGTCCCGGTTTTGTATTCTATTGCCCTTATAAATTACATTTTTGTTCACGTTTTCCCCTGGTTTTTTCATCGTTTTCACTTGTCGCACTGGCTTCGTTTCCCGTCCCTCCACCCACTCCCCTCTCTTTTTGTGACCGACATTTCCGCACTGACTTTGCTCCTGGGTTTCTATGGCCTGCGTGTCCCAATGCTCTTGTTCCCAGTCCCTACTGTCTTTACGTGTGGAACAGTGGATGGATGACGAACCGGAGGCAGACCAAAGAAGTTCTGACAGACATGAACGATTAGGCCGGTTACAGCACTTCTACTTTGTCGCGCACGACGGAGGCTGAGAAACAAGAAGCCGAGCTTCTATCAAGGTAATAGGACTAAAGAGTAAAGCGAAAGAACGACGGACAAAATCAAGACAAATGTTTTTACCACAACACCTATCATGTTCATGACAGTTAATTACCCTTGTCAGTAGCTTGACATCATGTACCAAAGAACTGCTGCCATCGCGGCTGATTTACAGGCTGACAAGAAACAAGACAAACACCACGATAATACCAAACCTGTTTGTGCACACAACTCGGACGCAAGAGGACACGGAAGACACGAGAGAAAGAAGCTCGTGAGTAGGAAGATTTGTGAGGAAGGGGACAGAAGGGGAGAATGGAGGCAGAAGGGGGGAGGGGGGAGGGGGGCGTGAGGGGCACTGTGGGGAGAAGAGATGGGAGGGAGAGGGGAGGACTACGTGACAGAGGGAAGAAACCCACAAAACCGTCGACTGTACAAGAAAAAAAGGAGTAAAAACCAGCATTTACAATGATAAAAAAGAATACTCGTCAACAACTCAACGCGCAAAAGCCACAAAATGTCAGCCAGGGCAAAAGCTGGTTTTAAAGAAAAGGGGCAAAGGCCACGACAGAAGTACGGCACCACACAAAGCTTTTCTCTGTGTGAAGAAAAGAAATTTTAAACCGTATCATGGGAAAGATGAGGCCAAGATGAAGTGTAAAAGCGTGACAAACAGCAGACAGGAAATGTCAGTGTTTGGGACAGTGTGGGTACGCCGGCAGTGGCCTTTACACCGACAGACGTGATATATACATCGTGGTTGTACATTATCAGACTCCCGAGGGATCAACCCTTCTTTTTTTCTTTCTTCTTCTTTCCTGAGAGAGAGAGAGAGAGAGAGAGAGGAGGAGAGAGAGAGAGAGAGAGATAGAGAGAGAGACAGACAG
>CM031597.1:94379434-94391934 GCA_018398815.1 Conus ventricosus | reverse complement strand
AGAGACAGACAAAGAGCGGGGGTAAGAAAAAAGATGCGCGAGCACGCACGCATGCGCGCGCGCGCGCGCGCGCGCGCGTGTGTGTGTGTGTGTGTGTATGTATGTGTGTGACAGAGGGAGAAAAGAGAGAGAGAGAGAGAGAGAGAGAGAGAGAGAGAGAGAGAGAGAGAGATAGGCCTACATACATACATTCAGACACAGAGAGACAGAGTGAGAGAGAGGGAGACAGACAGACGAACAGACGGACGGAGAGAACAGGGAAAGGGGCATTCTGGGCCACTTCCGCCCTCACCCAGTTTCGGGCGAAAGTAACCCAGAATGCCCCTTTCCCTGTTCTCTGACAAGTAAGACTTCAATAGCTAAAAAATAACGATTATTTACAAACAAACATACTGTGTAGGGTTATCCGTTTTCAATACTAATTTACTAAACTTTTCAGATTTCAGTTTTTGTTTAATCCTGTGTTTTTCCTGGTCATTTTCAATAACATCATTTTCACGCAAACATTCATCAAATGAGTCTCTGTCTTTCATGTGAAATAGAACTACAGTCTTTAACTGTTCTCTAAAGTCTTTTAAAACTGAGTTATATTTTTGACATAAAATCCACACACTTATTCCAGCATGTCTTCCACTGAAAGCCAGTTTTGACAAAGTATTTCTTTTTTTAACTATGTCTCTTTCTGCCGAACAGTCATCTATAATAAATAATGTCTGCGTTCCATCAAACAGTCTATAAATACTGTCTAAACCCTCACCTCAGTTTATTTTGCTGGGACAACAAAATATATGATTATCAATCTTTCCATATAAACCTTCAATCATGATATGCTAATGTTCCATTTAAGCGTTGGACAAAAACCACCATATGATTAAAATTATAGCGAAAAACTGTTTGTAATAGGTCTAGGACAAATATTGTTTTTTCCACAACCAGTCAGTCCTGCCCACAAATCAATTGAGCCATGAGGGAGTATTTTGGACATCAAGGTTTAACTGCTCCATAGTTTATAAAAGCAGAATTTCCTCTAATCCCAGTCATTAGTTTATCATACTCTCCGTCCAAAACTTGTTCAGTATAATGTACGACAGACAGTCCTATAAGGTCTAATGTGTAATATTAATCCAATTCAGTTCTGTAAGATTGTTTCTATTTAGAGACTAAAATATTGATTTTGTTGCTTGTTGTTATGAACCTTAATATCCTCACCATTGTAAAGAAAGACAATGGTAACTTTAAGTATTTTCAACGTCTAAGTATTTTGCCAGCTAATATAGAATTCCTTTTAAAAAGGAAGACACACAGACGCCCACAGGCCCCATTCCTCGCCTCAATCTTTTAAGACAGACAAATTTCAAATATAATTGTGAACAGGCATCATCTAGATTTCATGTTGTGGAAAGAACTGTAATTTTGTAGAAAGTCGTCCTATTACAACTTGTTTCTTTTCTGTGGAGGATGTACTGTTTATTTCCCAATACGGTGTTATTTCACAATATCTATTCCCGACTATTGTCCGTCTGGCATAAGACTTACATAAAGGGCCAAGTTTGAATGCTTTTCCTTCTGAAACTTTTTTTGACGGCTAAAAATGTAAATGGCTTTATGAAATTCAAAGTTTATATATCCATTGCTAAATATGGTTCTAACTGCCATTTGAGGTCAGGTTTTTATTGACTATTTTATATCAACTGCCAACATTATTTGCCTCTAGATGCGCAGATTTTTGTTTCTAGTTTAAGGAAACTTTTTGTTGTCGGTCGCCAACCTCTTCTCTTTGCGTTAAAAACGCCATCTGAATAGTGTACTCAAAACCATACAAAACGCCTATCTACCGTTTTTGTTTCAAATCCGCAATCGTCTGCAAGGTGCTTATAATTCCTAAAAGTTATACACCTCAAAGGCGCTAATGTAACTCCCGGTTCATCCCCCCTGGCCCACGCGACATAATTTTCTAGTAACGAATAATTTATTTCCAAACAATGTGCAGGTTATCACATTTCACCGATTTTAACCTGTTTTGTCTGCAATTTTTATATTAAATGATCCAGACCCTCCCACAAACTAATCTTTTAAACTCTTAAATTAGGGAATTGTATAATTCCTAATCGCAATATGCAGCTTTCCTAGATGGACGAGCTCTTAAAACATTGAGGGCCTTTCCATCATATAAGTTTTCATCAGTGCTGAAGTTCGTCCAATGAACATAGATAATGAATGTAATGCAAGGATCGAGCGGGTTTCTCGCCTCAACAGTAGTTTTGTCTGGCACAATCTAAATCGTATGATTGTCATCTGCAAAAACCTAACATTTAAGCTAGCTCAACATCAAAAAGGTAATGTGCTACTTCTTCTTCTTCAGGTTTAAATGTTACCATTGTTTTTAGATTTGCATTGTTTACGTTTGAGAGTAAAGTCGAAATTACTCATTGTTCTCTTTTAGCGAACAAAACCCGTATAACCATCAGTAGTGGTTAACGGCTCGGCAAATCTACTTACCTTCTTTATTAATCTTTTAGAACAGCATAATTTTTCTTGGATTCAGTTAATCTTAAACCATACGACTTTGTAGAATATTTCAAGAAGTGCCACCTTTTGGCCCCGCAAATTGTTATCAAATACATGATCAACAAACGAAGGCGGTCTTTGTGTTGTTATTGTTACAAAACATTTTTTAAAACAAATTAAAAAATGAGTGCAATCAATATACTGGCGCAAAATATTTCTGTTGGGCCGACACTACAATCTTAAAAATATAGCAACTGATACTCTTGACAATTGCAGTGACCCAGACAGCCTCTTATTCTAAAAAGTGAGTACTCCATTAAAGCAGAAATCTTAACCCCCCTATTGAAGACGAGCACATCCAGAAAGCGTGGTTTAGTCATCCGATGCAGTTTTATCAACCCTTAAACTTTGCTGTGTTTTGCGCTTCAACTGGGAGTGGGAGTGGCGTAATTCTGATCATTTAAATCACACATGAACCTTTGGTGAGTCCGAGTACCGATTTCATTTCTATTACACCTTCGACGATTTGGCAGAATTGCAAGCGCCATTGCCAGAATGACAAACCCGTTTTAATCCACTCAACCACAAATAGACATGAGGCTTTTGAAAAGGAAATCTGTAAACGAATTCAATATTAACATCAAGGCAGACTTAGACCAAAGTTGATCATAATCATGGCAATAGGCGTCATATAAGTTCCAGGCACAGCACAGAAAGTATAAACGTTTGAGAACCGGCGTTTCTCCTTTCAAAATTGTTGAGCCCTGGATCCATAGAGCAAAGAGGCAAAAACAACATGGACAACATTTTATCTTAGAACACTTCTAAGGCCTAACTAGGGGCGGGACTAGAAACGACTAAACGACACTCTATTCGTAACTAACGTTAGGTGTTGCTAGGGGCGCAAGCACAGGCAAGATCGAGCATAAGACTGATCCTTGCTACTGTCTTTAGACGCGCAAAAACAATACTTAGCAACTTAGAGGACGCCATTAAATTCTCCTGTTATTTGCCTTCCAAGTATTAAAAGTAGACCAAAATGTTTTACAATACGCAAGATCGAAAGTAGACTTTGCTGTTGGCACTGTTAATACAAGCTGCCTTCTGACCTCAGACTCCCAGGTAGGAATAATAATAAACTAAAGATAAATGAAATTTCTTATAGCAGGCAATGAAAGAAGTGTTGGGGAAAACGACATAAAATCTGAGCCAGTAATATTACCCAAGCAGAAAACAAACACGCCAAGCTTAAGTCATCTAATTCCTGAAGTCGCAAAACCCCCAAAGTCAATGAAGATCTCACAAAGCTCGCAGACTCTGTTCGCGATTGACCATGAATATGAAAAGACAAGCGCTTGTATTCTTGGATTAACTGCCTAGGATTACTTGGTCTTTATCTTACTAAAAATTAACCCGAACTATTAAGAGAACTAATGTTCCATCAGTGCTCGGCCATACAGAGCCAACTACTTTGCTTGCAGTAGACAACAGCCACTACAATACTCCTAATATACCCGTAAAGGTCTATAGCTTTACGGCTAATATTTTTTAATAAATTCGCAAGATGATCAAGCTGTTTATTTTTCCCCTGATTTATCAGGCGGGGGGGGAGGGTCGAAGGCGAATGTGGGCAGGAGGCAATGCCTGACTTTGTCCCTCCAGTACCACCGCCTGTAATAGCCATCACCAGTGAACTTATTGTCAAATCCTAAGCAGTTCTAAAACGCTTGCTGAAAGTGACTCCCTGCTCTCTAAAACAATGTTCTTATTCGTTCTGCTAGCGTTGCGTCTTCATATAAAATTTTTTCGATAGTTTCCTCTTATTACTAATTCACTTGAGTTCGTAATAGTTTTCGGTTAGTAGTTGTCACTTTTATTCCCCCTTTTGGCTTCTAGTCTTGCAGATGCTCTCATTGTTCAACAGATCTTTAGTCCTTTGGTTATTCTTTCTTTTAATATCAGACCAAGTTGGCGTCATCAGCCACAACGAGTTTTTCTTTTCTCTTTTTATTCCCAACTAGTTCCCTAGTTTTGCTACAATTGGTTTGTTAATTCGCCTCTGCCTGGTTTTTCTTAAAGTACGGATCAAGGGCTAAAAATGTCTCGCATAGGCCATGGGGAAATCATTTAATTTGTTTTTAAACGCTGTTTCTTCTGAAAAACTGGTTTCTTCTGCTTCTATTGTATTTATTAAATTCGCCTGCTGATTGATTTAATTCTTTAAGTTCATGTTTATGCATTTGGTTTCTGCCGGGAGAGTTTCTTGTAGTGTGTTTTGAAGTTTAGCAACTGCCCTCCGCCCTTAATTTCGGTCAAGCAATGGCCAATGCGATTTTGATCTTTCACCCTGAGTCTATTTCTAATATGAACCCACAGCCTAAAAACTTTGATGGTTCGGGCCTTAGTTTGTAAGCGAACAAGTTGCCCAATGATCGTTTTTTAAGCAGACAAATGACCATCCTATCTAATACAAAATCATTGGTCTATAAATTTCGGGAGGTTACTTGGCCAAACTTTGTAAAATGCTTCGACCGAACTTGCTGTTAATTTCACCGCTGCCTATGAGAGCGTAGACGATGCCTGTGTCAAAGGGATCATTCACTATGTTGTCTCCACGATCAAAACATACATAATCGTCTTTCGCCTTCAATTCCTAGCCATGTTTTTAAATGAATTAACTTTCTTATTTTGCTTTCATAAAAATGCCACAAACAAGCACATGGCGTCGATTCTTGACCCGCATAAGAAAAAACAGAAAGAGCCTACCCATGGCGTGAAGGAAAATAAGCGGAATATTAACTGTTCAAATAATCCTCTACTATTGATGCAGATCAAATTCTTACTGTCAATTTCCAGACCTAGGAGCGGATGAAGTGATTGTGCCAGGCCCTCTGCGCGTCTTAACGTTTCAAAATAGCGGCTCGATTCAACAACAGACCCAAAACAGGACAGTTGTAGCAGAACCTGGGCGGGCAATCGTTAAGAAAATTTCTATGAGAAACTTGAGGGGCAAGACATATTTTCTTTACGAACAATGCAGACATAATATTTAACCTATTCTGATCTATGCTAAAAAACCGGGAATGAAGAAGGGAATATCTTGGCGTTTCAAGGAATCAGCACTGAAGAAGCACTAAAACTTAGATAGGCGCTGAACCCTCGCCTCAGGTGCTTAACAGCAGCAAAAAGGCTTTAGCTGTAAGTTATGCTATGGTAATCCTTTTCCATTCCCTTAGATTTTGAGTGTAAAAAGCGCATGCGCCAAACTTTCAAGGAGTGCAGATCAAAGACAGACTGTCATATGCACTAACAATTAACGAATACAAACGTGTTATTAGATCAACTGACAACGAAGCAAAGTACAGCATTTCTTGACATCACGTTAGAGTTGACCGGTTGTATAGCAACCCTATTTAGCAAGGCTGATTGGGCCACCAATATGAACAAAATATAATATATTACGAAAGATTGATTCATCATAACAACATATCGCTAGAAGCAGGGCAGACCTAATGGAATTTTAGTTTTAGCGTCTCACAAATCGCTTAAAGGTATTTATTGCTGGCGAAGAATGAAGGAACCGTTCGAAACGAGAAGTGAAAAGTTTTATTAATCCAAAATAATCGAAAGTACAATGTTCGAATGAGGGTATCCCAAACCAAATCTACGCTAAGCCGGGCTTAACCCTTAACAGCATTTTGATGAAACTAAGAAAACTGTTTGGGGGCGGGAGTGTAAAGTCCAACAGTAGAACCTTGTGGTCTAAAGATTTAACATCTTCACCAAGTTGTTAGGCTTGATGCTTATTTAAACAACAAAATACGGGTTATGGATTGACCTAAGGTCAACGAGGATAATTTCAGTTACATGGAAGCGGGAGAACTGTGAGAGAGACGTAATAAACATTCAAAGTTGATAACAGAAGAAGAAGCTGATAAAACCGCTTAAATGTTCATTTGTTTTTATTATATGATGGCCGCAGCTGCAATTGAAGCTAACAGATTTATAAAGTGTACTAAAACAAAATATTTTTTCATTTTATAGGAGGAGGAGGGGGGGGAGGGGGGGGGGGGGGTGGGTGGGGGGGGGGGGGGGGGGGGGGGGGGGGGGGGGGGGCATGGGGGGGGGGGGGGGGGGGGGGGGGGGGGGGGGGAGTGGGGGGGGGGGGGGGGGGGGGGGTGGTGCGGGGGGTTCAGGTTGTAGTCCAAATGTGGCCTACGAGCGCGCCGCCCGCAGCCGAGGACCTCCGGACCCCTATACGTGCTGTTCACGCCACCGCCAGCCTACACCCTCCAGAGTCCGCTACCCGGCCCCCAACGCCCCCGCGCCATCCGGGCGAGCGCCCCCCCAGCGGGGCTCAACCGTGCCCAGAGGGTGATCCTTCCCATGCCCGCCGTGCCCCCCCCCGCCTCCTGTTACAACAGCTGCCGGGAAACCCATGCAGTAACCCCAGACGAACCAGGCTGCCATGTCGGCCGACCCCAACTCAGAGCACACACGACCGCCGTCCCTAGTATATTGTACTCGTTCGCTGCAACCCGTCCTAGGCGGCGCGCGGGCGGAGGAGCGGGGGGTAGGGCGCCGCGAGAGCAATACCCGGTCTCAGGAGGGTTTGTCTAGCCGCGGCACTGACGGGGGGGGGGCCTGAGTAAGGCGCAGACTGGGCTACGTGTGAGCGTGCATTGGCCCCCCCAACCCCCCACCCGCGTTTTGACGCCCCCGCCCCCCGCAGCAGGAACCCGCACCAGCCCATTGCACGCCCATCTTACCAAAAGCCTGGGGGTTCAGCAGCCACGCGCACCCTGCGCCGACGCATCCGCTGACCGGGGCCCGGGAGACCCGGCAGTCCGCCAAAGCCCAGCTTAACCGGCCCGGCCGCCCCCGTCAGGCAAAAAGTGTCAGCCGAGCGCCGCCCTCCCCCGGCTGAAGTTGCTCTTCCCAGAACGGTGTGGGCGGTGCCTCACGGGGATTATATGCGCACACGGAGCGCGTACTACGCCGCCCCGTCTCCGCACTCCCCGCGGCCATCAACCCCCCCGACCCCGCGCCCAACGCGCCCTGCCAGGTAACACGGCCCCAGCAGCCCCGATACGGCACGCGAACGGCCCCAGGAGATATTCAACCTATGACAAACATGCCTGGGGGGTCCCCCGCGTCTGCCCCCGCGGACCGGCGAAAATCACATAGTGAAGCAGCAACCTACAAGAAAAAAGAGAGAATGAACCGCAAACCTCGACGCCACAGGCAAGTCAAGTGCTCCCCTCCTCCCGGCTACGCAGGCCTCGGCTCACGACATCTCGTGGGCCCCTCCTCCGAATAAGATTCCGATTGCGGGCATCACTGCGTCTCGCTCGTAAAACAGGCACCCTCTTTTGCCTCAGTGTCCAGAACGAAATGCAAACGGCCGACCAAGGTGCCAGCCCGCCCCGCCCTGAACCCGGGCCGCCGATAGATGTTCCTGGGCATTTCTCCCGTACCACGACGCCCTCCCCCTCGCCGCCGCCCCCGACCGGGAATCCCTACCTGTAACGGCCTAAAACCTAGCCACATACCCCCACCCGCTCGGCTCCACACACGCCCGACATGGTACACGCCACCACCCCCGCCAATACTTTTCTCGTCATGACTAAACACCCGGTTGGGGCCAACCAACAGCTTAACACAGGTATGACGCTGGCCCAGAAGGACGCCAAAATGAGAGGCTCTGGGTTGTCAGAGGCGAATCGTTACGTGTATCGATTAAAAACATGCAAAGTATGCACCCATTGATAGGCAGGCCTTACATTCCGCTACCCTCGGGAGATGGATATTAAAAGAGCAGATTTTAAACATCCAGAAATCAGACGACAACTGTTTTCATGTGGTGTGTTCATGCAAGGCTGCATCCATGTCCGCGAAATACCGCAGAGAGAGTGCCTAACTATCCGGCAATCCGCCAAGATCAAACTTCAACAGGGAATATCCTTTCCTGTTAATGTAGACCAAAATTGATCAGTTATGAAGAACAAAACAACCCAATAACTGTTAATAAGTACACACCTTGGATGAGGAAACAAAATTTGGCGCCCACTTAAAGTGTCCAAGAACAGTTCCAACAATAGGCGAACCAGACAAAAATCACAAGTGACTTACTACTAAAGTTTTCACCATCGGGGCTATAACCCCATTACACCAATGATAGCCACCCCACTGAGAATAATAATGATGTTCTCCTATACCCACCCCCATAGCCACCCCGCAATCCTGCCGAAAATGTTTAACAAGAATTCCCTCTGTTGCAAGCTGCGAGTGAACATATAAAACAATGTAACCCGTTTCTGTAGACTGGAAATACCGAACTACTTACGCCCCCCCCGATACATAAAGTTCTAGTTACAGAACTGGAAAAACCTTGCAACAATCACCCAATGATGTTTACGCAGACTTTGCATCACTACCATTGTCCCTTAGAAGGGCCAGCGCCCCAAAAACTTCGAAAACAGTACTTAATCGAGTAATCATCAATTTTGTTTCCTATTGCCATCATATAATTGTTTAGGGTCGATGGCGATTTATTCAGAACCAGAAAAAATAGAGGACCAGATGCTGTCAGAAACATTCTTAAAACGCATGCAGCCAAGAGCGGCAAATGACTGTTCAAATAATCTAAACCATACTGAAATCATACTGGCGGCCTGAAGACCAACTAACAGTATGACTGCAGGCCACGCATTAGTTGGATTATGCGGTTTCGAGCTAACGGCCCAAGAGAGTAAACCACCACAGACAGAGACCATGAATCACAATTATGGGAAGTTACGAGGTGGCAGCGCATAACAAATGCCATCTCAACAAAAGTTGAACCAAAGACATGGAAGCTGCCAGTCTTCATTCACACCTATCGAGGTTAGACTCTCACCTTATAATGCAAACAGTAACCAGCGCTTCAAGGGTAGCATGCAATGCACAGGTCTCAGCACAAGTACAGTGCTTTAAACTAAATAAGCTGTCGTTGCTCGACTCTAAGCAAACACATGATGGGCTCATTAGAGGCACTGGGCTATGTCCCTTAAAGTCCTGCCCAATAACGGAAAATATTTTGACCCAACTCTCGTTAGAAAGGGCGTTATCCTTATAGAGTACATGAACATTGGGAACGTTTGACGAAGAGACGCTTCCACCTAAAGGAGGCGGCTATACTTTTCTAGTCTTAGGCGGAAAGGACATCATCCGACATAACCGATTTACCAGCATGCTCACGATGGCTGGCAAAAGTTTAGATTGTAAAACGATGGGAGACTATCAAAGACTCCTTACCTATGATGGCTGATAGAATGTTTGTTGGCGGACGTCTTTGAAAATTATAGAAAGCCTGCATGAAACATTACAGTTTAGGATCCGCGCATTACATTTCTGCGCCTGGGATGATGGGACGCCTTTCTTAAAGTTTACTGGAGTACAGATTGATTTATTTGTCAAGATTTATCCATGATATCAGATGATTGAAAACGGATTGCGTGGGGAATTAAGTATGCGTCGCATTACAATACTGTAAAGCAAACGGAACAAATACATGGACGACCTATGATCCGAGTAAAAGTCTAACTACTCATTTAATTAGACGCAAACGAATCTGTATGGTTGGCAATGGCGCAACACTTATTTATGGTCCATTAAACGTAACATCAAGATTACACAGGTACTAATAATAATCAAAAGGTCATTAAAGTGGTTGAACATTTAACCCTGATTCCAGCAGCGCGGCTTCATTCTAAGAAGTGACTATAGAATATCCTCATGAACTCATGACCTTCATAATGCTATCCATTGCAGCAGAAAGTCCTAAAGATAGATCCACAAGAGAACCACCTAAACATGTGCCTCACTTCGAGGCAAAAAAAATTATGTCTGTCATTACAACTTCAACAATTTTAATATTACGACAGTGGGCCTGAAGTTGACAGCAGGTATCATGCGCCTAATTGCTTTTCGATCAAGAACAGTTCATAAACCAACATCATGAAGAAAACACTGACCTCGAGAACAAATACCACATATGCTTCAGAAAAAGACTTTTTCAAGTCTGAAGAACAACAGCTGAGTTTGGAAAGACTATGAGAATCCGCACAAGCGTACAAAGATACATATTAGTCACCAAAGGAGAACGAAGCAATTTAAGCTAGACTTCAAAAACCAAATTTCAGGACTTTAAAAGATTTCATGATCAGCTTTTTGCATACTGAAGAAGACACGAAAGTCAAATTGGACAAAACCTGTATATAAATGTGGTGTAACTGTTGGGGAGGGGGGGGGGGGGGGGGGAATTATCAAAGCATTTGATGTTAGATTTCTATTAATGACTACTTTAAAGACCCTCGTATCCTGAGACCAGAGTACTTTACACAGATACATACAGTTTGTTAATAGATATTCCAACTGAAGACACTATAAAGACCATGGAAATGGAAGTAGCTAAAGGGCATGTGGATGGTACGACACGTCCGATTTACCCTAAAGATTCTCCTTTGCATTCAATTACAACAAGAAGGTTTAGGAAAGATGAAGGATGAATTATCTGGAAAGGTGATCCAAGGAGTTAGTTGGTTTTAAGTCAAAAAATGTACAGTATATCCGAGCCAGGAGAAAAACAGTATGAAAGCAAAGGGAAAATCTCGCAGCGTAGTGCAGTCAAACATATCACATGACAACACAACAAAGAACATTGGTATGGCAATACGACTTTCCGATCAAGACAACGTAAAACTGCGATCTAATCTACATGAGATCAACACACTGTTTAAACAAGACGTCATTAGATAGAACAAACACAAAACGAGGGTGTTTGTTAATCCAGAGTTTTCATATGCAATTGGCACAGGAGAACCGTAAATTAATTCAAGCGAAACTGTGTTGGTGGTATTATCAGCAGTTCTTCCTACATCACAAAAGAACTTTGAGAGCTGGTTGGTTTTGTTGTGCCAGTTTCCCGAAATAATACACGGGCGGATTCATTTTTACAATTCTTTTTATTCAAAAGGATCACCACTCCAAACCTGGATCTGTATTGCCAGCCTGGATGCGAGATTCCCCTTCTGCTTCCCCCGTAAATAAGGTACCCTCCTTTCAAACCAAACGGTACTAGTTTTGCTGGCTGGACTGGAGTCTTCAGCAACATTTATATGTTTTCTTTTGATTGCTTGAACAGGTTTTAGCCCTTAAAACTCTTCATTATTCATAGCTCGCAAAACTGAGGGCAGTCATCTAACCCATTCTGTGTTGCGAGAATTGCTCAATTAGCTCTCTGTGATACTGTAGGGAAAAGGTCTATTCGCTAAACTGTTTGTTAAAGTTTTCAACTAAAGCCTGTGATCTGTGAACTCCTGGAAATGCCTCTTTTAATGGCAACTCTATGTTTCAACAATAATAGAATCACTTGGCCTTAAAATTCTTTCCATCATCGACTTTGAATCAAGCGAGGGAAAGTTAAAGGGCCTCGCTGGTATATCACTGATAATGGGCAAACAGCAACAGCAGAAGCACTCTTTTGTGTTTAATGGTTCCAGGCATCTTGTGTATCTAGAAGCATGTCAATGACTTGTGAGTGCGTACCTTAAATCTTTTTCGTCTAATCCAATCAGAGGGTCAAGATAGAAGATCCATTATATGGGTGTCGTATGGAGTTGTATTAACAAAGTGTGGTCCTCTTCATTCGGTCTAGGGGCAGGTTAAAATAAATTTGCCAAATTGCTGTTTAGATAACCCCCCCAATGTGTGCAGTCCCTTTGCTGTTTGTTCATCTGACTCCTGCCGCTTGGCTTAGCTTTTTAAATTGCTGTGATGCCCTTCCAATATCCTTTGGGACGAATAATAGATTTGTTCATTTTTTATTCAGCCAATATTATGTGCAACAAAATACACAACGGTCATACCAACCGACAATAAAAACCCGATTTTCTTGCATCTTTTGTTTTTCTGATGGTTGATAAAAGTCACTGAATTTTGGTGGGGGCAAT
>CM031597.1:94373926-94379334 GCA_018398815.1 Conus ventricosus | reverse complement strand
AGGGATGGAGGGGGGGGGAGAAGCCAGACACTGACGTTTTTACAATGAAAAGCGATCTGTAACTAAAAACGGTTTGAATGCCAGAATGTTTTTTTTTTTCTTTAAAAGGCAAGAGGGTGGTTTGGCGTACCACCACTGACAGATCAATAGTGGTTCAGAGCCGATACGACCACACTCGGCTATTGCTGCTGCTGTCTGTGGTGATGAACGATGCCGCGGCACGAGTTTTTCTCACATCCCCTGGCAGGAAACACACACACACACACACTGACAAACAAACGAATACAATCCTGACGAACTTCTGCTCCGTTTGATTTTTTTTCTCGTTTTGACGAGACTACGTGAGGAAGAAAAGAAATCAGCTGACTTTAAATCCTCTCTCTCTCTCTCTCCCTCTTAGTGTGTTGGCCTTTTGTTTTTGTGTGTTGTCACTGTCTTTTTTGGTCCCTGCATCGGTCTCATCGTGAACATTATTATCGTTATCAATCCTGCTCGTCGTACTCACCGTCCTTCTCTATTTTTAGTGTTGTTATCATCATGATGACAATGTTGCTGTTGTGGGTGGTGTTAGTAGTGGCGACTGGCGACAGCTAAAGGGGAGGGGAGGGGAGAAGGGGAGTTTTGGACTGGGGTGGGGGTGAGGATGGAGCAACTGTAGGATTTAAATCCAGAAGACGCTTTTTTTCTTTATCATTTGTTTTTTTCCAAATGTGGATGATCAAATACACACAGACACAGACGCAGACAGATATACATACACGCACACACACACACACACACACACACGCGCGCGCGCGCGAGCGCGCGCGCGAACACACGCACCTGTTTAGCATTGTGAGCAGCAGTATTTTAAAGAGAGAGAGAGAGAGAGAGAGAGAGAGAGAGAGAGAGAGAGAGAGAGAGGCTTTGCTTAATGTATATTGCCATGTTTTGTTGATGTATATACAGGGCATGACTTTATTGTTAGTCACATTATCTTGACGTCTGTACTACGGCATGTCAAAACACCGTAAAGACTGTTTCATGACAGACCATATACAATAAAAGAAAAGACTAACAATGTGAACGACAACACTTTAACAGCAAATTTAGTGTGAAACGTCACAAAAATTACCCCCCACCCCCACCCCCCAACAATTTTCCCTTCACAGTGTTTCTCATCATTACACATTTTTCATGCAGCACATTCACGACAGCAGCGACGCAGGACGCCAACTTTTTGGGGGAGGAGGAAGGGGAAAGAAGGCGAGAAGGGACGGGAGAGGACGTAAGGCACGCTCCTGGGGGTATGGCCGGAAATCCTACCCAGACGAAGGGAATCGTGATGTCTGCCCGTCACAAGGCATTGGCGGAAGACAAACCGATCGTGTTGACCGGGCAGTTGGCCAATGCGCTGTCCGTGTTGACTTTCTCTACCGGCACCGTTCACTCTAAACGCCACTTGAAGAGCTACGTTTCCTTTAGGCAAACACACCGCCGGGGTGCGTTTGGTCACCACTTTCCTGTCCTTCTACCCCTTTCTTCGTTTTGAACTCTGTACTCCTTTATTCTACCTTTCTCCATTTTTCCCCTCTGTGTTTGCTTATTATTTTCTCCTTTTCCTCTTTATGTTTCCCCCCCTCCCCCCCCCCTCCCCCGTCCTTTTCTAAAAAAAAGTATGGAAACCTCTTCCTACCCTTTCCTGTAAACAGAGATGGGACTTAAATGTAAAATGGTGGGAGGTGGAAGAAAAGTATGATGATACGAAAATTTCCGTTTCACTTTCATCAAGGAGGTCACTGCGTGTGGACTAGTGATACGCTTCACCCTTATGCAAAGCTATGAGCGGACGCGACAAAGTTCGGGACAGTAATATTGTGTTGAGAGTAATATGAAATGGTGGGAAGATTAAGAAACACTTGAAAACAGCGAGAAAAGGATGGAAAGAGTAGGTAAAGAGACAGGAAAACGGGGGGGGGGGGGGGGGGGGGGGGGGGAGGGGGGGGGCATAAAAAAGCGTATGAAGTGCAGGAACAGGTGCAAAAGAATGGAACAGAAGGAAAGAATAGGGGGTGATATAATGACAAAGAAAAGATAGGTAACGGCTAGAAAAGGCAAGTGCAGATCGATATAGGTGGGGGAAAGTTGGAAAAGAGTGAAGAAAACATGCAGATGAAGAATAAGTGAGGATCAGGAAAAGCTATGAAAGAATAAGAAAACGTAAGAAAAGTATCAGTCAGTCATTCCCTTGACCGCTGGGATCGTTGGGGGACGTGATGAGGCAGCCGCCATTTCTCTCCAGGCTCTTCTGTTCGTGGCTGTCTTGAGGAGATCTGGCATGGTCATTTTGGTCCAGTCCTTTATATTGTCGGACCAGCTCTTTCTCTGCCGTCCTCGTCTGCGCCCTCCTTCAACGGTACCTTGAAGGATGGTTTTGGAGAGGGTGTTGTGACGAATGACGTGGCCAAACCATGCCATCTTCCGTCGTTTGACGGTTGCCAGAAGTGGTTCGTGGGGCCCAACTAGGTTAGTGACCAGGCTCCGCAGATAATCATTGGTCTTGTGTTCTTTGCAGGAGATGCGGAGTAGTTTCCTCAGGCACCTGGTCTCAAACGCCTGGATTCTTCTTTCTGTTTCGGCCATCAGTGTCCATGTCTCGCAACCATATAAGAGGATCGAGACCACTAGTGCCTTGTAGAGCCGGAATTTTGTGTGGAAAGTGATGTTGCTCTTCCACACTCTGTTCAGTCTGGCCATCGCTGCTGATGCGGAGTTGATCCTGATTCGGATTTCTGCTGTGCAGGTGCCATCTTTGGACAGGGTTGCTCCCAAGTACCTGAAGCTGGTCACTTTTTCCAGGGGCTCACCATTCATGATTATGTTGGCACTGCTGTTAGTCGTGCTGTTGACCATGACCTTTGACTTCTCTGTGCTGACCTCATGCCGTAGGCACTTGCTCTTGTGACAAGTCTGTAAGATCCTGGAGCTCGGTGTTGCTGCCCCCATGAGGTCGATATCGTCTGCGAAACGAAGGTTGCAGACAGGCCTGCCGCCAATGCTGATGGAGGTGTGGTGTTCTTCTAGGGTCTCTTGCATGATTCTCTCCAGAAAGACGTTGAAAAGGACTGGAGATAGCAGGCACCCTTGCCTGACTCCGACTGTGGTCGTGAAGAACTGGCCCTGCTGGCTATTGAGAAGTACTGTGCTGCTGGAGTGTTCGTAGAGGGCCTGAATGACTTGAACGAGCCTCTCATAAATGTTGAAGTCTCTGAGAACCTGCCATAAGCCGTTGTGCCACACCCGGTCGAATGCCTTCTTAAAGTCAATGAAGTTGTGGAAGAGGTCCTTTTGGTGTTGTAGATGCTTTTCAATCAGGACTCGGCAGTTGAAAATTTGTTCCACAGTGCTCCGCCCTCTTCTAAAACCTGCTTGTTCTTCTGATAGCAGTTTCTCAGCCTTGGATTTCAGTCGGTTAAGGATGATGCGAAGCATGACTTTGCTGGGGTGGCTGATCAGACTTATAGTCCTGTAATTTTGGCATTGTTTGAGATTGCCTTTCTTGGGCAAGGGAATCACCAATGACTGGGTCCACTCTGTTGGCCACTTCTTTTCTGTCCAGATCTTCCGACAAAGCATTGTTAGTGCATCTGTGGTCTCTTTCCCTCCGTATTTCACAAGCTCAGCTGGGACATTGTCCACTCCTGGGGATTTCCCTGGTTTTAGACTCTGTATCGCGGCCTCAACCTCCTCCTTCAGTACGTGGAGACCGTTCTCGCTGTCTGCGAGTCGTTGGTTGTCCTGCAAAATGGATGTGTCCGGGCTGAGCTGGTAATTGTAGAGGCCCTCACAGTATTCTGTCCACCTCTTCAGGACTTCTTCATTCTCTGTCAGTAGCTTGCCATCCTTATCTTCGATGACCACTGATCTTGTCTGGTTGGTCTTACTGAGGGTCTTGAGTATGTTGTAGGCTTCTTTGCTGTTCCCTGCTTCCATGCCTTTCTCGATTGCTTCGCACTGCTCCTCAATCCAATTTTCCTCGGCTGTCTTCATCTTCTTCCTGACTTCTCTGTTCACCTGTTGGTACTGCATCCTGGCTTCGTCGCTGGAGTGTTTCCTTCCTCTTAGTTCCCGCCTCTTGTCACATAGATCTAAGACCTTGATTGTAACCCAAGGCTGGATCTTCTTCTGCTTCTTTCTCACAACTTCTTCAGCTGTTGTAGTTAGCACCTCTTTGATGTTATTAGCGAGGGTGTCTACATCGCTGTCCACTAAGTTGAGGAGAGCAAACTTCCCGCCTACGCGAGCCTGGAACACCTATGCAATTTCGGGGTCTTCAACTTCTCTAGGTCAAAGCGAATGCGGGGGTTCTTTGGACAACGCTTACATTTTAGCTTGAGCTTGAAGGTTGCCAGGACAAGATCGTGATCGCTGCCAATGTCGGCGCCTGGGAATGTTCTTGTTTTTGCTTTGATGATGCTGGACTTGTAGCGCTGTGGGGCCAGAATGAAGTCTACTTGGTTGTGAACTTGCCCATTTGGTGAGTGCCAGGTTGTGATTCTGGACAGCTTGTGTGGGTGGAGAGTGTTGGCTAGGGTAAGTCGATGGCTTTTGGCAAACTCCAGCAGTCTAAGGCCTCTGTCGTTGGTTTCCACAATGCCAAATTTTCCTGCTGTTCCTGCCCAATTCTGGTAAGCATCTGGGCCAACCTTGGCATTCCAGTCTCCCTGGATTATGAGCATATCTTTCTTTGGCACTGTTGCTATGATGGAGTCAATCTGCTCGTAGAACTCCTCGATTTCCTCGTCGTCATGGTCTGACGTTGGAGCATAGGCCTGGATGATCGTCAGGTTATGGGGTTTTGCAGAGATACGGATGGAAATGAGTCTGCTTGAAATGGGTGTGCAGCTGATGACACTGCCTGCAATTTCTCTCCGTACGATGAAGAAAAGTTTACAGTTGATGAAAGAATAGGGAGATGATAATGAGAATAGGAAAGATTAGGACAAAGTGCGAAAGAATAGAAATTTGGTCAAGACAGCACACGCAAGGGAAAACAAGTGCAGAAAGAAGGAAATGGGCGGGAAAAGGTAAGGAAAGGTAGAACAAGTATGCAGGAAATTGAGAAACGTAGATAAGAAAGCTCAAGTAAAACAACGTAAGCAAGAAATTTAAGGATAAGCAGGAAAGAACAGCTAAAGTAAGAAAAAGCAGGGGAAAAAAGGTAAGAAAGAGACAACAACGTCGGATCGACGAGGGTAAAAAGGTAGGAAAGAGTACAGCCGGCTGAACGCATTTTGGCTGAAAATCTAGGATTTACTCTCGGCAAACTCACAGCTTGGTTTTGTTTTCGGGTTAGATGACGTGACACGAAATCACTGAGCTCTTGATAGGTCTCCGCCCAGTATTTGACCTCTTTCTTTCTTTCTATC
>CM031597.1:94356426-94371426 GCA_018398815.1 Conus ventricosus | reverse complement strand
CTCCCTCTCTCTCTCTCTCTCTCTCCTTACTCATTCCCCCGCATACGACATGATCTTCAGCAAGCCTGATAAGCCGTTTAAACAGCGGAATTACTGTCACTCGCTGGTAACCCTACACACAGGCTTCGCTACAGAGGAGCCTTTCATCTTCCGTTGTTTATAGTCCCGGTACGTCACCGCGATTTGCGGAGACTCGATCATTTGCACACAATAACACACACAAAAAAAAGCGGGGGGGGGGGGGGGGGGGGGGGGGGGGAGGACCGTATCCCCTTTTTCATTTTGACCTCCCCGGAACAAGATCTTGAGAATGTCACTCCCCTCTTTCCTCCCTCCCCGTTAACCGTTTCAGTTTGGGTTTTTTTCTCCACTTTATCTTGGCGTGAGTTACAAATGAAAATTTTGCGATGAATTTTGACATTAGCGTGAGAAATGAAAAAAGTCGCATGCTTGCTCGGTTGCTGTGAAATTTCAGACTAGATTCTGCTTTTTCGTTTCAGAGAGAGAGAGCTAGAGAGAGAGAGAGAGAGAGAGAGAGAGAGAGAGAGAGAGAGAGAGGAGAGAGAGAGGGGAGAGAGAGAGAGAGAGAGAGAGACAGACAGACAGACAGACAGGGAGACACACACACACACACCACACACACACACACACACACACACACACACACAGAGAGAGAGAGAGAGAGAGAGGAGAGAGAGAGAGAGAGAGAGAGAGGAGAGAGAGAGAGAGAGACAGCTTGTGTTTGTGTTTGTATGTGGTACTTCCCTGACTCCAAAGCAGTCGGACCTGACTCCTCACGCTCGCTCCGTCATGATTCCTATTGCCAGCAGTCCGCAAACAGCTATCGAGAAGACAAGGCCAAGACATGAACACCCTTCTCTCCCGCATCTCCGATCCGGCCTCCATCCCTTTCTTCCTTCCAGAAGAGATGCTGCATTGGTATTGAATCACTGTGGCAGCTCAACCCCGCTCCTTTCCCCCCCCCCCTTTTTTTTTTTTAGCTGGTAAGTTGGATTTTACATTAGGTCAAATTAATATCTAGTAGTTAAACGTTCTAACGGACGTGTTGTTACGAGATCGGAATCTCTAGAGTCTCTGTACAGTATCAATATCGACATCATTTTCCCACCTTGCAAAACTTCAGTTCTCCGGACAACAGCATCCCACCAGGAGTCACCGCGGCCTCCTGGTACCCGGGGTCAAAGTCTGTCCGACTTCCTACCCTCCGGTCCTCCTTGCCTCCCTCCATCACAATTACCCAGTTCCAACCTGACAAATCATCTACTGAAGACAATGAATAGAGTCAGAGCCACACAGACGATGTAATTGCCTTGATGTGGAAACCTTGACAGAGACCGTCCGTGACAATGCCAGTGCCTGTACGGAACGCGGTACACCTCGACATCAGTTCACCAAGGGCATGTACGGGGACGAAGGAAACTTGAAGTTGCTACGAATGGCGAGACTGGAGAGACAGTAGAATCTGAGACAATTTTTCTGTAATCTGTAAATTATTGTAGAGACAGTCGACAATATGATGATAGTACGTAGATCAGTATGAGTGTATCATAACAATATATTAGGTTAACGAAAACTCTTTGTTGTAGCCATAAGCTTTAAATGAAAAAGAACAGTGATATGGATTGATGAAAGCAATAAGAATAAGTACAGACTGCAATATTGATGAGGTAGGTCTTGAATTTCATTTTGGATTTGGCTGCCCAGAATGTACAGCTTTACGTCATTGTTTAATTACTCTTTGTAATTTATTAAGTAGTTTCAAGAAAATGTCTGCTGAAAGTGTTCAAGTCTATCAAAATTAAGTGAACTCCTTTGATAAGCCCTACCTGTAGACAAAATACTTTCTTGACAAGTACACATGAGTATTTTCTTATCTTTCCCATTCAAGTGACTGTTTCATTTTCATTTTTCCTATTCACGAAGATGGCTGCTTGCTTAGTGTTATATCTTCCATATCCACAATGGGTGAAAAGAAACAAGTGTTGCAATCTACTGTTTTGGTTTCAGACTGTTGGAAATCTGATTAAAAAACAAACATTCGTTCAGGTAGCAATACTGAAGTAGCAAAGGTAGCCAGCGTTACATTCAATTTGCGTCATCCAGGTCTGTCCATTAGTAGCCTAGTTTCGTACTGTATATTTCTGGTTGAGTTGTTCTTTGAAATATCAAAATCTCTGATGAGCACACACTTTATTCATGCCTTCCACTCACACCACTTTTCTCTCCCATTAAACCGAGTAGTCGTGCGACAGATCAGTTTAGGCCTTGCAAAAACAACCGGAAAAACCCAAGCACCCTCCATTTTGCCTGTGGACTTCTGTTTCCGGAATTCAGTTCATTGGATCCCTATACTGATGTTAAAGCGGGGATGGTAGCCTATTACTCTTGGGTTTAGAGCCAGGAACCCGTAAACTACCTTTGACGCTGACTACGGAGCGAAACAGCAGCGGTCTGCCAGTTTCCACAGTCTTCCGTCTACAGAAACCATTCATCGATTCCAGAGCACTCGGAGAATCCAGGATTTTTTTTCTCTTCATCCCTCCCTTTTTGTGTGATGTCTTTTAAAGACCTGAATCGATAGAAAGAGCAATGTATATGGTGGTCCAATCGCAATTCTCTTTAAAGGTAAGAACAAGCCGAAGCCTGGATTTATTATCATTATGTGTTTTGCATACTTAACACCCTACGGTCCTTTTGTGGGCTGGTGTGGTGTTGATTTTGACGTACTTTATGTTCAGACAATGAAGGAGTTTGATAAAGCAGGGTCATGGGGGTGATTAAGTTTAAAAAAATGGAGAGAGAGAGAGAGAGAGAGGAGAGAGAGAGAGAGAGGAGGGGGGTGGGGGGTGGGGGGTCAGGGGGATAGGAGCGGGAAACAGACGAACAGACATGCATTCGTCTTTTCAGAAAAAACAACACACCACAACTCAAGGTACATCCACCAAAGAACCTCTTTACACCCGGTGTAATCTCTCCCTTACCACTCTCTCTCTCTCTCTCTCTCTCTCTCTGTGTGTGTGTGTGTGTGTGTTTTGAGAGAGAGAGAGAGCGGCTTTCTATCTCTTGTTCTCTTACATCATGATAAATGAGCGCTATCCTTTACTGTTGGATTTATTGATTCTTTGTCGTTGTTTAATTAATACTGATAGTAGCGTGTGGCATGCCAATATTCAGGAAAGGGGAAATCTGTTTACAGACCCCCCCCCCCCCCCCCCCTTCCCGTCTTTCTCTCTCTGCACATATAATATATGAAAAGGAATATATATATATATATTATATATATATATATATGTTAAAAATTATTACAATGAAGTGCTAAAATTCATCTACAAGCTTGTTTCAAGATATGTCTCTCTCCGCAGGATCCTGAGGAGAGGGGACATATCTTGAAACAAGCTTGTAGATGAATTTTAGCACTTCATTTTAAATTTAATATTTTTAACAAATGTTGCTCCAAAGGGGTTGAGCTTTTTCAGATTTTTTAAGGACGTTTTTATACTGTTTATTATTTATATACACACACACACATTATATATATATATATATATATATATTGAATTATAAACAAAGCTTGCTCTTATGTCTTAGATTGAAGAAATAGGGGGAGATACGCATTCATATCTGCAGTGGTAGATGATTCTCCCTAACTAACAGTATGTGCATGAGTGGGTGAATGGGGAAAAATAAAATAAATGCTTCTCAAAATGAGCCTTCAGCAAGCTTATATTCTCCAAGGGGGAGACATCCTCCAATACGGAGGGAAACTCACTAACATATAACTCCTGGTCATATACCGATATTTCGAAACTTGGTGGTTTCTCCTCAGTGACCGCGGAAAGTGGTAATTTGACTCCTCTGCCTTTTCAGTTTTAAGAAGAATGCAATCCCAGGAAAAGGTTGGTGCGCAATCCCGTAGTATGTTTGTTGAGTTTTCAAAAAGCCAACCAAAGGTGCCATCTAAGAAGCAAAAGAAAATCATAAAAGAGCAAAACAAGCTACATTTTCTTGTGAAAGTTAGAAAATATAAAACGATATCCTCTAAGACACAAGTGCTGAGGGCCAGTTCTTGGAATGAATCCAAAGGGACTAAAATACAACAAACTAATAAATTCCAAGGATAAGTACCGCACCGTTCCAGCAACTTACAGAGCAGCTTGGTGTTGCAATGACTGCAAGAAATATTGAATTATAAACAAAGCTTGTCTTATGTCTTAGATTGAAGAAATAGGGGGAGATACGCATTCATATCTGCAGTGGTAGATGATTCTGCCTAACTAAACAGTATGTGCATGAGTGGGTGAATGGGGAAAAATAAAATAAATGCTTCTCAAAATGAGCCTTCAGCAAGCTTATATTCTCCAAGGGGGAGACATCCTCCAATACGGAGGGAAACTCACTAACATATAACTCCTGGTCATATACCGATATTTCGAAACTTGGTGGTTTCTCCTCAGTGACCGCGGAAAGTGGTAGTTTGACTCCTCTGCCTTTTCAGTTTAAAGAAGAATGCAATCCAGAAAAGGTTGGTGCGCAATACCGTAGTATTTTTCACAAGAAAATGTAGCTTGTTTTGCTCTTTTATGATTTTCTTTTGCTTCTTAGATGGCACCTTTGGTTGGCTTTTTGAAAACTCAACAAACATACTACGGTTATTGCGCACCAACCTTTTCTGGGATTGCATTCTTCTTAAAACTGAAAAGGCAGGAGGAGTCAAATTACACTTTCCGCGGTCACTGAGGAGAAACCACCAAGTTTCGAAATATCGGTATATGACCAGGAGTTATATGTTAGTGAGTTTCCCTCCGTATTGGAGGATGTCTCCCCCTTGGAGAATATAAGCTTGCTGAAGGCTCATTTTGAGAAGCATTTATTTTATTTTTCCCCATTCACCCACTCATGCACATACTGTTAGTTGGGCAGAATCACTACCATGAGATTGAATGCGTATCTCCCCCTATTTCTTCAACTAAGCATAAGAAAGCTTTTTTATAATTCAATATTTCTTGCAGTCATTGAAAACCCCAAGTGCCTAAAAGTTGGGGAAAGGGTGGGGTACTTACCCGGGAAATTTATTGTTTGTTGTATTTTGCCCTTGGGATTCATTCCAAGAATGTGTCAACCTGGGTGAGTCATGGAGGGGGGACTAGCGACAGCCCAAAACACTCACAGCTTGCTTACGTTCTTCATTATCATCATTGTCACATCAAAACTATAAAGTCTATAATTTACTACACTGGTCATAGAACGAAACATCAAGCAATGGAATCAAACAAAAAAAACATTCTCTCTTTCCGAACTTCAAAAAAACTTTTACCAAAAACATCTTTAAACTAACCCGGGTATAAAAGGTTTCTACTTTACCTGGCCAGGTATTTAACTATTCACGAACCCTGTCTTTTTTTCCTTTTTTTTTTCTTGTCATTTCACAGCACGACACAACTGCTGGCACTGGTCTTGGTTAGATACTGGCCCGGGCGAGCGGACTGCTGGCCTGGCGTTGGTCTGGGGTTTGTTTGCGAAGGACGCTGCAGGTTGAGGTCAAACCCCCGGTTAAAGATGGAACAGTGATATAAACATCGATTTTTCTCCTTTTTTCCCTTCCTGCTTTAAACGCATTGCCTCTCTCTCTTCTTTAGTCGCTCTATCAAATGGACAGGTTGCTTTTCTTTTCTTTTTCTTTTTTTTTTTTTTCCTTTCATTAGTTAGCCTCCCCTCTCCACATTTTTCCCTTGTCCTTCCCCCAAACTATCCATGTAATTTCAACGGGTTCTCTTCTCTCCTCCCCTCATTCTCTGCTTCTCTCTCAAGCAGACCTAAAACCGAACCTCTTCCTCTCTCTCCTCTGCGTTCGTTTCCCCTCTCTTCATCAACATTACTTTTCCCCAAACCTAGGTCGGGTGAGTCCCATTGGCAGTATTTTTACCACTCGTACCCGAATTTATTCCCTTAATTCCTTTGGATTTAAATCTGCAGTCACGCCTCCCGCCTTACTCTCTTGGGGGTCAAGGTCATTTATTTTTTAGTTTGATTTTCACCCCCCACCTACTCCCCTTCCCCCTCTCCCTTTCGGCGTCGCGCCCTAATGGGGGGGTTTTTTGGTCGTAAATTGGCTGTATGAGTCGGGTAGGCGCCGAGACGGGGTTTGCCAGACATCGAGACTGTCGGTCAGTACTCAGACTGTCGCGTTCTGCTGTGCTTAATTGGTGGATGAGACCATGGAGCCGTCTTCGTGGCGCCCAGAATTTTTGAGTTAGGGCTTATGTCCAACCAATCGGTGGCGAGGGACCAGACTTTGTTTGTGTTTTTTTTTGACCTGACAATTTCCCCCTTGAAAAGGATTGCACCGCATTGTTCAAAAAAGGTCAAAAAAAAAAACAACCAAATTTGCTGACACACGCTACACGGCAAATTTTAAAAAAATACTTTACAACAAACGGTTTATAAATTATGGATATATCATTATAATCCCCCCCAATAGTTTCATTGATGTGCGCTCTTGCTTTATTTCGACCCTTTTTAAAACGACCTCGTGCGCAATATGCAATCCCCCTACTGCGGATTTGCCATATTTCTTTCAAAATTCTTATGAAAAAGACAAATAAATGACCGATCCTGACACTTCAGGGAATCCCCACCTCACTCATTGCAAATCAGCACCCCTACACAACGACTGTATGCTCCAAGCATAACACATTCACATGAAAAGTCCACAAGAAAACTGAAAAAAGTCTCACCAAAAAAAATATAAACCATGCCAACTGGGAATAAACCCCTACCAATAAACAAACTGTATCAACAATATTTCAACAAAGCACCCCAGATATACTGACTTCCCTGGTTGCAGTTTGCTAGACTAGCGACAAAATAGTCGCCGACTTCGTCGCCCTGGAATGTATGCCTGTACCTGTAGGGCGCAGTGCCATTCCCAACGCAAAAAACCTGTGTTTTTCAGTGGCTCTCGGGAAATTTGGTGGTTGATGACTGTTCTATCACAAACTCTTTCCCATACAAGTATTGTGGACTTTTGAGGGCCCAAAACCCGACAGCAAAAACTCCTTCTCTACATTGCGTCCCCTTCTTCACACTTTGTCAATTCCCCGCTAGCATACTCACAGGGAACTCGCCCCCTTCATGCTCCTGCAACAATACCGCACCTATCCCACCACCTAGCATCTGCCCGCAACAAAAAGGTTTTGACTTTTGGGTAGTTAAAGAGGGGAGGGGAAAACCTAGTTTTTCCCAAACACCGTCTGCAGTGCTTGCTTGCAGCGTCTGCCCACTCGACCACTCCCGGTTTTCCCTGTCTTGACCAATCACTGGGGGGACTGGGAGTTTGCTGCAAAAATTTGGAAAAACTCCCATAAAAAACCAATAAAACCTAGCGGGCCCCTGACTTTGTTTTGGTCTTTGGTCCTCGAATTCATCATCTTCTCCCCCTTTTCCCTTTTTTCCGGCTGCTTTTTGTCCCCCTCCGACACAAAACCTAGGAATCCGGTTTGGAAAACCAACCGGGCATTTTTGGTCTGGCGTGAGTTGGGTTTGTCCAACCTCTAAAAAACTGCCCTAGCTCCCCCATAGCTCCTCCCTGTTGGGTGCTATCAGAATGTCACCCCATGAAATTCCAAACCCTTTCCAACCCGTCAATAACTTTCATCATCCAAAGAAAGGGCGGGTGCGTTGACCACCCCAAAAGGAAGTACTCGCCAGGGTATACCCCCTAGGAGGGGAAATGCGTGTTCCTTGGAGTCCTCATAAAGGGCTTTTTCCCAGAAAACCCTTGCTAGATTACCCTGGTGAAATATGGCTCTTGCTTGGGGCGATTGAGCAAACAGGTCTTCCATGTTGGGTATGCCCTCTGCATCGCCCTTGTGACATTTTCAAATCTATATAACACAAATCAAAGCCACCTGATTTTTTCCTCACAAGACGAGGGTGCACTATCAAATTTTGGACGGTTCAATCACCCCCAAGGTTTTCCAACATCTTTTCACCTCCCCCTCGTCACTTGCTTGGGGGATTGGATGGGGGGCTTTACATGTACGGGTTTTTTCGAGTTAATCCACGAAAATGTCTCAAATTGCCGCCGGTTTATCTCCCGGGGGCCCTATCTGTTCTAGGGGCCCCCCAACTTCCTCCTGTCTCCCATGTCTAGCCCTTCATACAGTGCACATCCCTGTATGACCCTTTTCCCTGGAAATCAGGCAACAAAATCTCCCCTTTTTCGTGGGTTTCCCCTTTACCTCCATCAATGATTGCTGCTGCGCCTAGTGCTGATCCACGCTGAAAAATTGGGAGCAAATTTTCATGGAAAAGTTTTGATTTTTCCCCTTCACAACGTTCGGTTTTTCCCGATTTTTTTCAAAGATGGTGAATGGGCCCTTCCAAAGCTTAGCGCTTTTGTGATCCTGGGAAGCAGTAACAGGACTGATCTCCCCCTTGAGGGAAATTTCTTCCCCCCTTCCTGTATATTGCTTCTTTGGCGCCCTAGCCTCCTGCAAACTCTCCCTTGCGACCTTACAGTCCCTCTAGCCTACGTAGGTCCACCCATACTGATAAGGGTTTTGACCCTTTTTGACTCCCCGTTCTCCGGCCAAGTCTTTGAGAATGCACACGGGCCCCGAAATGTCCCCCCTACAGCAGCTCAAATGGGAAAAAGCCTGTGCTTTCGAGGGGCTTCCCTGTAGGGGAACAGTGCCGCTGGAATGTAGCGGTCCCCCAAACGCTGGCCTTTCCTCACGAGCTTCTTTAAGATGCCCTTCAGCACACCTTGAAACTCTCCCCCAAGCCTTGCTTGGGGGGGGGTATGGGGGAGTGAGAACTGTGTGTCCCTAGCAGCCCGTTGACCTCCTCATCACGCCTGAATGACCGTTCCCCCGTCACTGGAATTTGTGCTGGACACCCACGCGAGAAAAGTGTCTACAGCCCTTCAGCGACCTGTTGGTACTAGCCTTTCAATGCAACGCTTTGGATATCTGGTCGCGTAGTCCCCAAGCGTCAACACATACCTGTGCCCACCCTTTAACAGGGGGCGATTGGGCCAATCGTCAACAGCCCCCTCCGAATGGTGTGTCAATTAAAGGGGGGGTGTTTAAGAGGTGCCCTTTCCCCCTTTTACCCCCCTTGTGGTGACCTTTGGGAAAACGTCAATGACACAGAACCGCTTTATGTCGCATTTCCCCCGGCCCAAAGAAAAAAACAAAGATTCGGTCACCGTTTTACCGTTGCCCAGATGACCCCCCATGAGCGACTCGGGGCCACTGACATGACAGTGTCACGATAACTGCGGTACCCCAACTGATGGCACCTTACCCGTCTTCCCCTGGGGAAAACTCGGTACAAACAGCCGCCTTTCACAAAAAATTTGTCTCCCTCCCCTAACCCCCTGTTTCCTCCCCTTTGCCAACCCCAAGACTTCACGAGCGAAGGGGCTTGTTCCTGTGCTGCCCCTAAAATCATCAGGGCACTTACCCGACTTCCTTCCGGGAAAAAATAAAGGTTTAACAACCTTTTCCTCCCTTTTTGCTCCGGTCGAACTCTGCCCCCCGTAGCAGTCAACAACCAGGATCCCCTGGGTCCCTGCGCCCGGAATATTTCCAATGATCAAATCATGAAGGGGTTTCTCCCCCCAACGCAGCAAATCGCCCGGGAAATAAGGGGGAGTACTTTATTTAGCCTGGAAAACCCCCCCACAGTGCCATCGATTGGTACACTGGATTTGCCCGTCAAATCCCCTTTCTCCCAGCGGTTCAACACACCCCAGAACAACCCGTGTCTGTAACACTTCCCCTCTGCTGGCCCCAAACCCCCCTTTCCCCTGGTAAAAGAACCACCAGCCTAGTGCCCCCCATCCCTGCACTGATGCGTCCCGTGCTGCCTAGGCTGCATCCACCCCCTTCAGACTAATCCCTTTTGGTTTTTCCCTGCAGGTCGTTTCCCTGGCGACCCTTATCCACCTCTTGCAAGGGTGCCCTTTTGGGAAACCCCATGCGACAATCCCCGCCACTGTCCCTTCTTTTGGGCAAAAAAACCCTAAAGTCCCTTTGCCCTTTTTCTGCCCCCCATGGTTTGCGACTTTGCGGGGGAAAAAATCCCCTATCTCCTTCCTCTTTCACCCGTGCACACCGTTTCTCCTGCCCTTAGTGCCCAAAAAGGGCCCCTCTATCAACCCCTGCGAACTTCAACAACTCCCCTGCGTTTTTGGCTGTCTTCCCTTTAAAGTATGGGTTTAAATCGGGCCCCAAAATGACAAAATCTGTTTTCCCTTTATAACCCGCTCTTTCAATTTAGCGAACTCCTTCTTCGTACCGCTCAACTCTAAACCCCTTCCAAAATAGTGATCTAAACGGACCAAAGAGTGTAAATTTTCCCTCTTGTAATTTAGTGAACGAAATTTCTTCCTGAACCCCTCTCTGTGGGTCAAATCCTTTTTCAACGATTCCTTCCAGCGCCGAATCAACTGTTTTTTCTGCTGGGAAGCAGTGAAAAACTGTAATCCTTACCCCTCATAACCTGACAAAAGATGCCACTCTTTGAAAGGGCCCAACCCCGACGGTCGCAAACGTTTCGAAAGACTGATGTATGCATCAACGAACGGTTCCCTTTGAGAATTTGGGGAAATTTGGTCGGGGGGGGCGTAATGCGCACAGGTCACTGGAAAGTGAACTACCATCCTCGGGGGTCTCCCTTTGTATCCTCCCCTTTTCTAACTTAATTGAACCCTTTAAACTTTCCGTTTTCCTGGGTTTCCTTTTGTCTTTTGTTTCCTGCGTTTCTTTATCATTGTTTCCCGAATCCCAAAATTTTCCCTCTCCCGCTTCATTCTTTTTGTTTCGCGCTCGCCCAGCTTTTGTCCTTTCCTGCTCTGCTATTTCACTCAACACGGCGTCTTTCCGGCGTTACTCTTTTCCCTCTTTTGTTGGTTTTCAACGAATGCAGCAAATCTCTCCTGAGTAACCTAATACAGCGACCTCACAAGTTGTTCAATAGGGGGTTCTTTCTTCCCCATTAATCTCTTTTTTTTTTTTTTTTTTTTTTTTTTTTTTTTTTGAACAAAATTTTATTTTACGCAGCCAAACGGTGGTTACCGACACGAGTGACGTAATAGCACAATCCTATGAATGATAATATTAGCTTGGGACAACGTAATTAGTTTTTATAAGACGCCCAGCGCCTGACCCAACTATGAGAGCGAATTATAGGCAATCTGTGCGAAATAAGTACTCTGGGGCTGAAATGCCAAGCCTAGTATTAACTATCTTGGAAGCAATGCCAAGCCTAGTATTTAACTATCTTGGGAACATGCAGTAAGACAACCCCTTGTCTTAGGATTACAATACTTGAATCCCACCCAGCTTCCTCTCTGAGAAGTTGAACAATTATAATAAATGGGCCAGAATATCCTGGCAGGCTCGCCAATAAATTGTCAACCTTGGGTGATGTCAGTGGAGGAAGGACTAGCGCACAGCCCAGACACACTCACAGCTTGCTTACGATCTCATTCATATATCATGCATTCGTCACATCAAACCACTAGTAAAGTCTATAACTTTACTACACATGGTCATAGAACGAAACATCAATGCATATGGAATCAAACAAAATAAAACATTCTCTCCTTTCTGAACTTCACAAAATCATTTACCTAAAACATCATTAACTAACCGGGTATAAATAGGTTTCTACTTTACCTGGCCAGGTGATCTTAACTATTCACGAATCACTGTCTTTTCTTTTCTCTTTTTTTTTTCTTTTCACTGTCACTTTCACAAGCACGACACAACTGCTGGCACTGGTCTTGGTTAGACTACTGGCACCGGTCGAGCTGGACTGCTGGCACTGGCGTTGGTCTGTGGTTCTGCTTGACGAAGTGACGCTGCCAGGTATGAGGTCGAACCCCGGTTAAGATGGAACAGTGACTATCAACATCGATCTGTTCTCCTTTCTTCCTTCCTGCATTAACGCATTGCACTCTCTCTCTCTCTTCTAGTCTGCTCTATCAAATGGACATGGTTGCTTTTCTTTTCTTTTTCTTTTCTTTCTTTTCCTCTTCATTAGTTAGCAACTCTCTCTCTCCACATCTCTCCTTAGTCCTTCCTCTGCAGACTATCTCATGCTAATCTCTCAACTTGGTTCTCTTCTCTCCTCCCCTCATCTCTCTGCTTCTCTCTCAAGCAGACCTACACCCAGAACCTCTTCCTCTCTCTCTCTCTGTCTGTTCGTTCTCCCCCTCTCTCTCACTCACACATTACTTTATTCCCTACCTACGTGTCCAAGGGTGAGTACCATTGGTCAGTATTTTTACCACCTCGTACCCGAAGTTATCTCCCTCTAATTCCATTGGATATTCAAATCATGACAGTCACGCCTACACGCCTTACTCTCTGTGGCGGTCAACTGGTCATTTAATTGATTAGCTTGATTTTCACCCCCACCACTACAACCTTCTCCCTCTCCGGCGTCGTCGACCTAATGGTGGGCATTGGTCGTAAATTGGCTGTATGAGTCTGGGTAGGCGCCGAGACGTCGGTTGACCAGACATCGAGACCTGTCGGTCAGCTACTCAGACTGTCTGCTGTCTCCTCGCTGTGCTTAATTGGCTGGATGAGACGCATGGAGCCGTCTTCGTGGCGCCCAGAATATTTGAGTTAGGGCTTATGTCCAACCAACTCGGCTGGCGACGGACCACGACTTTGCTTGTGTTTGTTTTTGACCGTGACAAACTGGCCCTCAGCACTTGTGTCTTAGAGGATATCGTTTTATATTTTCTACTTTTCACAAGAAAATGTAGCTTGTTTTGCTCTTTTATGATTTTCTTTTGCTTCTTAGATATAACTCCTGGTCATATACCGATATTTCGAAACTTGGTGGTTTCTCCTCAGTGACCGCAGAAGGTAGTAATTTGATTCCTCTGCCTTTTCAGTTTTAAGAAGAATGCAATCCCAGAAAAGGCTGGTGTGCAATACCGTAGTATGTTTGTTGAGTTTTCAAAAAACCAACCAAAGGTGCCATCTAAGAAGCAAAAGAAAATCATAAAAGAGCAAAACAAGCTACATTTTCTTGTGAAAAGTAGAAAATATAAAAAAGATATCCTCTAAGACACAAGTGCTGAGGGCCAGTTCTTGGAATGAATCCGCAAGGGACTAAAATACAACAAACTAATAAATTCCAAGGATAAGTACCGAGCACCTTTCCAGCAACTTACAGAGCAGCTTGGTGTTGCAATGACTGCAAGAAATATTGAACTGGAACTGGCCCTCAGCACTTGTGTCTTAGAGGATATCTTTTTATATTTTCTACTTTTCACAAGAAAATGTAGCTTGTTTTGCTCTTTTATGATTTTCTTTTGCTTCTTAGATGGCACCTTTGGTTGGTTTTTTGAAAACTCAACAAACATACTACGGTATTGCACACCAGCCTTTTCTGGGATTGCATTCTTCTTAAAACTGAAAAGGCAGAGGAATCAAACTACCACTTTCCGCGGTCACTGAGGAGAAACCACCAAGTTTCGAAATATCGGTATATGACCAGGAGTTATATGTTAGTGAGTTTCCCTCCCTATTGGAGGATGTCTCTCCCCCTTGGAGAATATAAGCTTGCTGAAGGCTCATTTTGAGAAGCATTTATTTTATCTTTTCCCCATCCACCCACTCAAGCACATACTGTTAGTTAGGCAGATTCATCTGCCACTGCAGGTATGAATGCGTATCTCCCCCTATTTCTTCAATCTAAGACATAAGAGCAAGCTTTGTTTATAATTCAATATTTCTTGCAGTCATTGCAACACCAAGCTGCTCTGTAAGTTGCTGGAAAGGTGCTCGGTACTTGTCCTTGGAATTTATTAGTTTGTTGTATTTTAGTCCCTTGCGGATTCATTCTAAGAACTGGCCCTCAGCACTTGTGTCTTAAGGGATATCTTTTTATATTTTCTACTTTTCACAAGAAAATGTAGCTTGTTTTGCTCTTTTATGATTTTCTTTTGCTTCTTAGATGGCACCTTTGGTTGGCTTTTTGAAAACTCAACAAACATACTACGGTATTGCACACCAGCCTATTCTGGGATTGCATTCTTCTTAAAACTGAAAAGGCAGAGGAATCAAATTACCACTTTCCGCGGTTACTGAGGAAAAACCACCAAGTTTCGAACTATCGGTATATGACCAGGAGTTATATGTTAGTGAGTTTCCCTCCCTATTGGAGGATGTCTCTCCCCCTTGGAGATATAAGCTTGCTGAAGGCTCATTTTGAGAAGCATTTATTTTATTTTTTCCCCATCCACCCACTCAAGCACATACTGTTAGTTAGGCAGAATCATCTGCCACTGCAGGTGTGAATGCGTATCTCCCCTATTTCTTCAATCTAAGACATAAGAGCAAGCTTTGTTTATAATTCAATATATATATATACATATCTATATATCCTTATAATCCTTTTAATTACATACATAGTATCGCTTAAATGAGCTCATGATTAAACGCTGATTAAAAAAAACTTTTGCACTCCTATCATTTCAATTGTTTTATTTTATTTAGTTTCATTATTACTTCGTCGATTCATCTTTGCATCAGCGTGAACGGATGACTACAGTCCAGCTACATCTTTTCATCATGCTCTTCGAATGTACGTCTGATTATCAGCTGTTTTAATTTGACTTGCCAGTCACGTTGGATCCCTTTTCAGGGCAAGGATCAGATTTTTTTTAAAAAGCATGTGCTTGCCTACATTACTATCATTGGAAGTAAATATCATCTTCTTCTTCTTCTCTTTCTCTCTCTCTCTCTCTCTCTCTCTCTCTCTCTCTCTGTCTGTCTGTCTGTCTGAAATTCATTTCAGAATTAATAAACCAATAGTATAAGAGAAAAGATTCGAGCACATCTTGTTGACAAGATATACAAATAATGGTGAAAATTGAACAGGTTGCAGATATCAGGAACTGGAAAAATAAAATGATTAGTTAGAGCAGGCACACGTGCGCACGCTCAC
>CM031597.1:94348926-94353926 GCA_018398815.1 Conus ventricosus | reverse complement strand
AACGATAACGATGACGTTGATAATGGTGATATTCAAAATGACGATGATGATACTTGTAATTTAATTTCATTAATGCTGCTGCTATAATTACAGGATTAAAATAACAAGATATGGCAATTAATACAATCATATCCTAAACAGTTATCAGACATATAAAACTTTGCAATACCTGGAAAGACAAAAACGTACATTTCAATTCAATTTAGTTCACGCTGTCTGTAGCCCAGCTGACCACGAGAGGCCAGACCAGGATCGTTAATTCGTCGAAGTCTGTCCCTTATACACTTGATAAGAAAATCCTATTAAAACCAGTTTTTTACACTCGCAAAAACTGTTTGAAAATCCTTCTTCAACAAAACTGCGGATCAGATAAATATAGATTTCTTTCAGGAACTCGGAAATCACTTCTGATGGAACATCTCTGAATTCCATCTTCTTAGAGGCTGCTGTTAAGTGTTTATGCATCATGCAAGTCCAAACAATCTATAAGGACGTATTTCATTGTCAGTGGTATATTGCATGGAATGTACCATGGAGTTTCTTCACCTTTTACAAGATACACGTGGACGTAAAACGAGTGGCTTGTGTGTACTTAGCACAGGAGGTTTTCCACCATTTACATGCAAAACGCATATCTATGCACGTTAATGTTAACAACAGTCACATAAATGCTCACACACAAAGACAAGTCAGTGACATAAACAGAGGAAAATGCCTTGCAATATTGCAGTAATTGAGGAATTATGTCACAATAACTTTATGCTATCGTTGGAACTGCTACCACAACCATCACAACCAAACAAAACTAAAGTAACAGCAGAAACGTTCGCACTGACAAAGACGATGCTGTAAACAGTAATATGAAATCGACAATGATAATGACGACAGAGACAGACAAAGATGGAAGATGGGAGGTCAAAATAAGTGAATGGACTGGCCTCACACTCAGCAACCGCCTAAGGGCGTCTAAGAACCGATGGGCGTAGAGGAAGCTGGTTGCGAAGTCTTCGGTGGCGCTCCAACAGCCTTCAAGACTCCAGGACAGGATAGGTGATAGATGAAAAATGATGATGGCGATGATCATGATTACGATGATGACGATGATGATGGTGATGATAATGATGACGATGGTGATGATGATGTTGATGATGATGATGATAATGGTGATGATGATGGTGATGATGATGATGATGGTGATGATGATAATGATGATGATAACAAGACAACAATACTGATGACAGTCATTGGTGAATTCTGCTGTAAACGACACCAACAATATGACAGTAACGATGACGATAGTAAAAATGGTATGTTGACTGACACACTGGATGTTGAGCGTGCGCGCACACACACACACACCACACGCGCGCAAGCACGCACGCACACACACACACACACACACACACACACACACACACACACACACACACACACACACACATTTGCGCACGAATGCTGTGTTAGATTTCGTTGTATCATTTACGCGAATACATTCATTTATTTTTTACACCCTCGTAAGTACACCGGAAGGCATGATACCTGACTTTGGCCCTAACCTTCCCACAATGGCTCAATATCATGCCCGCGTCACAATTCGAGTTTTCATGTTACACTATCTCTTTTTGTGAAAGATAACTGTAAAATACGACAATTACGATTTGTTGTTTAACACTAAAAAATACGACAATTACGATTTGTTTTTAAACACAAATGTGCACGCTTACGGAATGGGCATTGCCCGCGCACGCACTTTTTCTTACAAATGGCTTGTTTCTTATGACAGAGAAGAAAGATATGAAAAAGAATCTGCTTTTCCATTAACAACAACAACAACAACAACACTTCGCGTCACTGGACGGAAGTGACATTACTGCAATTGTTTGAGATGCTGAATGATGTCCAGGAAGCGATCTGAAATACCCATTTTCATCACTCTCAGACAACAGCACTACACGGTCGGAATCAGTGGTTATCATTGAGGTTAAAGAGCGCCAGTCCAGGCTGAACAGCAGGAGATCCTACAATTCTGAAAAAAAAAACCCAAAAAACGATACGTGAAACAGTGTGTTATTCATAAATGTATTGTATGGTTAACAATTGAGTAGTGCCGTGTAATCACGAGGAGGGTGGAAATGAGCACAATCCGTGAACCGTTTCCTGTAAATAGATACAGGGACCTGGTAGAGAAGCCAGACAAACAAAAAGTGACTAGGTGTGTGTGTGTGTGTGTGTGTGTGTGTGTGTGTGTGTGTGTGTGTGTGTGTGTGTGTGTGTGTGTGTGTGAGTTGGACAGCAAGTGTGTATATGCGAGTGTGCGTGTGTCTGCACACAGATCATAATGATCTACAGGACAAACAGTGTCGGCATTATATCGGTTATGCCCGACAGCATGACGGTCTGTGAGAGGAAACTTTTGTGGACTGGTCACTCATTGATGAATGTCGCCTGATGTTTTCAGGGCGGCTGAGAATATACGCAGTCAGCAGCACGAGGGAGGTTTAGAAATCATGACGACACTGCCAACCATCTGTCAGACAACACTGGAAACAAAACGATGGCCGAAAGAATGGATACAGCCGCAGACAAATTCCATCTGTCCAAGTACGGAATCTGTGATTGCAGGATCAACAGATTAACCAGCTACTCAAGTAAAGTGATGCTGAGCTACTCAAGTAAAGTGATGAGTCGTGCTGAACAGTCTCAAAGGAGAGACAAAAGAAAACCGTGCGGATGAACAGCGAGGATTCATTCCGGACAAGAGCACACATGAACTGTCTTCCGTATCAAACTGCCACTAAAGATAACACATTCAATGCCAGCGTAGTCTACCATGACGTCATCAACATGAAGACAGTCATACCGTGATTGGTATAACGTGTTTTGCAACCCTCTAAAGACATGCAAGTGGCCCTGTTCTCCTAAGCAACCACAGACCTGAAATGTCTTCTGAAAAACTGCTACTTAATACCCCGACCTACAGTATGACATGAGCGCACTATGCCCAGTCTGAAACTATTGTCTTCGACACTGTTGCTGAACTAATCTACAACTATGAACTGCCACATAATTGAAACAGGGAATACTTTGTGTTGTTGGCCTAGTCATGAACCTTTGTCTGTGGCCTTTTTTCTGTGCTTAAACTACAACTGTGGCGTTTTGTGCCTGACTTACTGCCAGTGGATTCTGGCCCACTTCTCTCTTTCCCTTGGGCGGATTAGTTCCCCTGTCCCATCGTTGGGACAGGGGAGAGGAGCCAAATCAATAAAAAAAAAAGGGGTGGGGGTGGGGGGTGGGGGTTAAACACGCCCCCCCCCACCCCCATCCCGAGAAAAAGGCGACCAGAAAAAGAGAAGCGAGGGATGGGGGAGGAGAGAGTTGCATGGATGGGTATGGAGGGGATTCGGTTCACACACCGTCCCAACAACAATAGGAAATCCTGACACCCTTTTCCGGCGCGCTCCCGATCCACCCGTTGCCGCTAACACGGTGTGTGTGTGTGGTGGGGGTAGGGGGGAGGGGAGGCGTAAAATTAGGAGAAGCCACTAAAAGGCGGAACAGGCCACTGGCGTGAGCAATTGTGTGCGTGTGTGTGTGTGTGTGTGCGCGCGCGCGCGTGCGTGCGTGTGTGTGTGTGTGTGTGTGTGTGTGTGTGTGTGTGTGTGTGTGTGTGTACGTCTGTATGGACGAGTATATTGTATGCATGCATTGGCACGCTAGTGTTGCCATCATCCTTGAATAAATAGTAAACCTATATGTATTTCCAAGTTATCATTGCTCAGACTGAATGTATAGAAACAAGTATGGTTTTCTCTGTCCAGGATACCAATATCTACGTAATGACGATCCACGTGTGTGTTCTATACTAAAGTATCGTCAGCGCACGAACAGCAAATATGCACAGAGAGAGAGAGAGAGAGAGAGAGAGAGAGAGAGAGAGAGAGAGACGGAACAAGGGAAGCAGGGATGGGCGAGAGAGGCTGAGAGAGAGAGAGAGAGAGAGAGAGAGAGAGAGAGAGAGAGAGAGAGAGAGAGAGAGAGAGAAATAGAGAGAGAGAGGCGGATTATTCAATACACATTGCTGTTTAGGACTTGTTTGTTTGGAAAATGATGGTAAAACAGCAAACTGAACAGAAAGAAGCTCCGGATGCATCACATTACACACTGCACGGGACACACCATATCACATCACATTACACACTGCACGGGACACACCATATCACATCACCAACACTGCACCGCAGACCACATCACGTACTTCAGAAAAGAAAGCACGTAACATAACGCACCATGTTACAAACTACCAACAAAAACACCATATCACAAATCAGTCCACAACACACACACACACACACACACACACACACACACACACACACACACACGCACACGCGCGCGCACGCACACACACACACACACACACACACACACACACACACACACACACACCGCTCCCGCCTTCGTAACCACATCTTGTCTCGTCAGCAGACTAACACCACATCCTACACCACATCACATCCTGCAGACGTTGCCACATGGCACGACATGCTTTGACGAACATTGACAGGTCAACAAACAAACAAACAAACAAATATACCTCGCGACAGAGTAGAAGATACCACAAACGCCCACATCACCAGACTCAAACCACATCCTACCACATCACAACCCCACACACATCCTGTCCCAGTACTCACCCGCACAGCCCCGCAGTAGGCGATGCCTTTGTTGCCCCCTCCCTCCAGGACCAGGTTCTCGAAGGGGTAGTCATAGTCCTTGGGATCAATGGTCCGCGCTTTGCGGTCCGTCTTGTCCATCACGGGGTTGTTCCTGCCCCGCCTCTCGAAGCGGATCTTGCCGTCCGAGTTGTCCTTGGCTTTCTTGATCAGTTTCTCCGCGTGGTTCGAGTCCTCCGAGAACGTCCTCTTTCGGTCCATGTCCTCATCCTCGGTGTCCGAGGTGGAGTCCGAATCAGAGGAATCCTCTCCCCCCTCGATGTTTTC
>CM031597.1:94333926-94336426 GCA_018398815.1 Conus ventricosus | reverse complement strand
GCTGACACCTAGCCCTCACAGACAACATTTTTCGTGTTTGTATTGAGTATGGAGTGGGGTTTAAATCGAAAAAAAAAAACTGAATCAGAGACTAGTTTTTCTCAAACTTAGTCTGGTGGGTTTTTTTGTTTTTTTTTCCCCTCTGTCTCTTTTATTTAGGCATGTTGATAACTGTGTCGACGAGATTGTCAATGTTATCGCCTAGGGCTTGTTGTTGCTCATTTGTCCTGATGACTGTGAATGTATTTTGTTCATTTGTTTATTGAACAAAAGTTATTTAAACCAACTATTCGATCCATCGATTGCGACATTCATAATTGTAATAAACTGTGATCGTGTACTACGGACACTGAGGATTTTTGGAAACTACATGTAATATTCAGACCTCACACTTCAGTTTTTTCCCCATTAAATCGTTCGCTGTGGTAGGGGTGGGTATGTGTGTTGATGTATGATAGGAGAAGAGGGGGTTGGGCGAGGGAATGGGAGGAGGAAGGGAAAGGGGTGACTTCAAAGAATAATAGGACGGCACAAACCGGATTAATATTTACTTTCAATAAGACAAATTGGTCTGGCACTATCATAAGCATCAAAGAATCGTATGTCGATAGGACAGCAAAGTGGGAGGTTTCGTTTTAACCCCGTGTCCTATACACAATGATTTGATCGAATCTTAAAAAGTATTTTTATCTGTTTACAAACTACACGCTATTAAACAAGACATAACGTAGGTATAAAAGATAGATTTTCTCTTTTTGTGTGTGTGCAATAATACAAAATATAATTTTAAACGGATAGCCGGAAACAAGACGGCCCATTACAAAAATAAAGCTACATCAAACAGTACTTTTGCCATATCTTAACAAGTACCCTCCAACGATTACACCGCTGTGGGAGTTCAAGAATTGTCATGATTATGCAATATTACAAAATATAACTTCGCCACTGCCGAGCCAAAGCCCTGACGAAAAAGGAGGAGACTACGCGTGGAGCTAATCAACAATTTACTCCTGTACAAGCCTGCTTGGTACAGAAACACCATAGGCTTCAGCCCTGCTCTTTAGAAAGAAGGACTATGACGTCGAAAGGAAGTTACAGGCCCGAACCCCCTTCTTTTCAGAGAGGCCCGAACCCCCTTCTTTTCAGAGAGAAGTTTTGGGAAGACCATGCACAAGACCCTAAACATTACACAAGTGATAGCAGAAACGAGAAAACACCATCTTGCCTTGCCAGGAATCAGCGACGTCACGTGGACAACAACAACAACAGGACACAACAAATGCTGCTGTATTAGAGGCACGAAGATGACAACGCACGTTGTGCCATGAAAATCAGCATAGAGAACAATGCAAAGCAGGGAAGCACATGGCTGTGAAATCCTGTCATCATCCTTTAGATCAAAAAAGGAAGATTAAGGAAGACATTGCGTAGTTTTAAGCACCTGCCAAGATAGTGACGAGGATACAAAAAAACAACAACAAAAAAGCAACAACAATAACAACAACAGTCCACAGTTTGTCGTGAGCAAGCACTCAGACAATGATATCTACATCCTCACGGCTGATAACAAAACCAAGACTGGCGAGGGTAATACCGGCTATGGAACAGACAAAGTAGAATGGGCAAGAGATTTGTAGGCATTTTGTGCATTGAAAATGGTCATCTGAAAAGTCATCTTTTCATACAGGAAGATCCACAAAACTTCCTAGGTAGAACCAGGTAGCGGGGACATTCGTATCACTGTAAGAAAGGTGAGTAAGGAGAGGAGCAGACGTAGTATCTGACCACCACCTGTTAAAAGCTTACCTTAACCTAAGAACTCAACGAAACGGCAAAAAGAGACTGGCGTCGATTGCTGGCCTCAAGAAAGACATATTGATGAAAGTGAAGTACAGTGTGACACTCGTCAACAAGAATACGAAGAAGAAAAGATACACAGCCATTGACAAGTGATGACAGAGACGCTACTTACATGTTAGTTTGGCCACAAGGAACATAAACAGCAATAATGAATCCGTCTATATGTAGAGAAACTGGGCAGAGAACAAGAGAGAAAACGACACCTTAGCTGTTGAAACAGGTGTACAAGTACAGCAAAGGCAAGCACAGAAGAAATGTACCCAAGTAAACAAAGGGAGGAAGAGGAGCGGGGTGACGGACGAAGATACTCAACTGACAGTCTTGTAGGGATGAAAGAAGAGACAACACCGAGTGAAAATGATACTTCATGAAACACAAAAGAAACATTTTTTGGCAAAAACAGCCAGGCATTGAAGACAGTGACAGGAAGACTATCAGAGTAAGGAAAAGGCAGGTTAATAAATGGACCATCAAATCCCCTTGGTATTGCCGAGCTGAGGCAGATCTCTCTGCAAACTGCGAAAAGCCAGCAAAGGAAGAGATTGGAGAAACCATCGAGCAACCTACAAATGCCAAAGCAGCAGAACAGAAAGAAAATGCCTTAAGAAGCACTGAAGACGAATTTCACACACACACACAC
>CM031597.1:94308926-94328926 GCA_018398815.1 Conus ventricosus | reverse complement strand
TCTCATCCACTTGGAAGATATTTTTAACTCTTCCACCGCCCCACCGTCACTGCCTCCCTTCCCCCTAACAGGTGTGTGTGTGTGTGTGTGTGTGTGTGTGTGTGTGTGTATGTGTGTGTGTGTGTGTGTGTGTGTGTGTGTGTGTGTGTGTGTGTGTGTGTTTTCTTCTCCAATTTGCAAATTTTTGAAATTGGATATATACATTACACAACATAAACACACATCTTCGTTGATTTTTTTAAAAATCAAAAATTATAAACCATCGGGTATTAATCTAAATCTCACAAATTTCAACTGGTTTGACTGACTGAGTTATGTTCCTATTTCACTGGCTATCAAGTTATTCAATGTACTTCGCCTTTCACAGACTGAAATGTTTCAAGAAGATGTGAGAAGACAGAAGAAAACGGAGTCTTCATTCGACAACACTTTCCCATTTGTCAGTGAATGAAGACACAACGCGTTTGTCAACCCCGTGATGCCCCAACACAATGTACATTATAAACGGCTACAGTACATTTGATACTGCCACGTCTACCGTTTCGTCTTCCTTCACAATTATCTCAAAACACACAAGGAAGCTAGTCGTTGAGTCATCACGTTGTGCTTTGTCAAGTCATGCGGAGTCATTAATGTCTCTTCCCGTTATCACTTGACAGGCATTAATGTTCCCTTTTGCCTTATCATCTGACAAAATTAATTACCAGACGCGCTGTGGTGGCACGACCCAGCGTTTTTTCCCATCTCAGGTTTATTTTCTATACACGTGTGTTGATGCATCGAGCTGGTAGTTGACACTGACGAGAATGTCTATAATGTATGTGCACTGAATAACCTATTGTATTGAATGTATCCGTACTGAATAACCTACCATAATACTGAAATGTAGGTGAACGTACAGGCGCACGCACGCTTTCAGTTCTTTCCCTCAACTTATCCACGCTTCCATTGTCTTCTACACGCACGTTTGGAAACATATACAGACACACACAAATGCACCAGTACATATACATAAACACACCGCAGGACATATACACAGTGGATCGAAGAGGGAGAAGGTGTGAACGAGATTGGGAGAGAGAGAGAGAGAGAGAGAGAGAGAGAGAGAGAGAGAGAGAGAGAGACGAGGTGATGGAGGAGGAGTGCGGGGGAGGGGGAGAGAAAGAGGAGAGAAGGGTGAAGAGGTGAGTCAGACGGGAGTGAAATGTGCGCTGCCCTGCTTTACTCATGAATTTAAATCTATGAATCATTTCACAAAACTGCGCTAAATGGACCAGTTTATGTTTTAACGATCGATATCTATCGCCTCTCTTCCCCCTCCCTCTTCCCTTATACCCTAACCCGCACCTCCTTTCCTCCCGTTCTCTCTCTCTGCCTTTCTTCTCTCTTTGATGTCTTTTTTCCCGTTCTGTCTGGTTTACATACTGATGTCTACTTCGCATTCTGTCTTCTTCGTACTGTTGGCTAAGACGATCCGCTTAACTTTGTGATCTCCCCTCCTCGCTCTCTTTCGTTACCTTTTCTCTCAGTGTCTACCCCCTCCCGCGTCTCCATCATCCCATCATTCTGTCTTTTTGATTGTTTACACGTCGTAGTTAAAGGCTTGACGTTTTAGGTCTTGCGAAGTTGCGTTTTAAACCAGTCTGAATCTATGCAGGGAAAAACTCTAAATACTAACACCTAAGAAATTTCAGCCTATCAAAAGAAAATATCTGTCTTCGGAGATTTGGATAAAACTAAAATACAGTTACAAAAAGAAACCTAAAATGAAGCAGGGAACGATAAACAGCAAATAACGAATACGTATGGTAACCCTTCTTCCCATGATGAAATAATTCCACGCCTATAACTCCAAACGTCTGCTGCTTACGACAACATATCGCCTAGCAGAAATGACAACACAGAGCATACAGAACAAACAATGTTGGCGGCAAAACTGTTTAGCTTTCGTGTCCCTGATAGCCTGATTTACCATTCCAGAGACATTCAAATTTCGAAATTAACACGCGCCTCACTCAGTGCACGAACGGAGACAAGTAATAAACGGGACACTTTTTTTTCATGGACCCAAATACTGAATGCTCAAAGATTCATTACCAAACCGTTTTCACAACACAAACCAACAGCACGTTACGCAAATATCTTCCATTAATGCTGCCAGAAGTGTAAATGTTGAACATGTCAAGATGAATTTGACGCTAAAAACACCAGACAGGGAATACAGAAGGTGCACTATTACTACATGGAGGATTTAAAGAATGACAGTGGGATTGTTTTTCTTCGGGGGGGGGGGGGGGGGTAAAGTTGCGGCTCTACTATTACTGTACTGCTACTGCTACTACTGCAAAAATGTGTGTGTGTACAGACAAACTATTCATGACATTAGTTCCTTAATATGACAGTCAGCACATCATTCACTATGATTTGTCGTTAAGCCGACGGCGAAGAAAAATTCGTTGTTGATCTTTCCTTCGTGGTGCAGCTCAAACAAATTAGAAGGCATCAACAACTGGTTGCTTATAACACCATGACTCATCAACACAAAGAGCTGGCCTTTATTTTTGTATTGGAAGATGTCCACAAGATCAAATTCTGAACAATTCAGATCCAAACATTGTTCGAATGTACATGCTTTAGTTGTCGGAATTCGGTGTAAATTCCGTGAAAGCTTACTTCTTACGCACTTATTTTGAGGACAGAATGAAGCAGTTAAATTAATAAAAAGGTACATTGTTTCCTCAATGCTAAACATAGAAAGGAAGAACGGACACATAAGGTATAGCCCTTATATTTACAGAGTCAGAAAGAATAAGACGTACAAATAAGTTATGGCGGAGGGCAGATCCCATTTTTCACCCTTCAGCTTGCTTCTGATAGTGCAGGTATGTCATCAATATGTATGAATGCTGCATTTCGTGTTTCACTCTTGCAAAAATAGGAATGAGACGGGAGGAGGGGGGGGGGGGGGGGTGGAGGTAGGGGAGTAGGAACATCAGAGAGAGAGGGGTGGGGGTGGACGAGGCATCATTAGGTGACTGACTAGGGTTTACTGCCTTTCCCTCCGAGGGGGAATTAAGTGTTCGCGCATTGTGTGAGGGAGAGAACTGTTCGTAAGCTGTGTACCTAATGAGGTCCTCTGGGCTTCTGGTAAAGTGTCGTGACTATCTCAAGGCCAATTTCAGGGAAAAGCACGGCAGATTCTGCTCGTGAATGGTGGATTAGGAACGGCACCTGAGTACTAATCGTCGGCGTTGTTGATTTCAGGCATGAAGCGTTACAGTTCAGAAAAACAACTGCCATGTTTCTGGCTGGCTGAATAAAAGGCTGTTGAGTTATGTGTATGTCGCTGACAACAGGAGGATATACATATATCTCGTGAAAATTTCCTTTCCTCATAAAACGAATTTGTTTAACTGTAAAGAAAGAAAAACAAATATATCTGGAACAGGGAGGAATCTTTTGTTGTTGTCATCATGTCTCCGAATTAACATAGATCTCTAATACCCCATTTTCTTTTTCTTCTCCTTGCGATACATATGGCTTAGATATTGTTTTCTACTGCATTTACACGTTCACCTAGATTTGTTATGCACTACTAATAATATGAGTGGGAGTCTGTTCATCTTGTATTGTGCAGTTTTACAAAAAAATAATCTTCTCTGCAAGAAAAAGGGAAACATTCTGTAACCTTTGAAATTGTTCAGTTGACCTACTCTGTCTGTGCTTATTTTCTGTCTTTCCCTGTGAAGGTATTCTCCACCCCTTTCTTCACCAGTGCTGAATTCTTCAATGGCATGAATGTGGAGGCCAAGGCCTACAATTGATTTTTACATTTAAGCTACGTGAAAGAACTGTCAGGCAATACCTTTGCCACAGACAGGTTGGTTGGCCTGAATCAGAGGATCAGGTGACTGTAAACACAATGTATGTGCGTGTAACAGACGCACACAACTTTACCTGGTTAAAACGCAGGTCAGATCTGTGATTCTAATACAAATAGGCTGTCGTTTCTGGTAGATGTGTTTAAATAGATCTGCTGTATGCAACACGTCTCACGGGCCAGTGACAACTTACAAAGACTGTCAAGATAAAAAAAAACCCATCTTCATTTCGTTTATTCTGTCCACCCAATCCTGTGTCTCTGTTATTAAAACATGGATGATACTGAACAAGCTGCAAGTCGCTGAGAACACAACTGAAATGATGATTGCTTCCCCCCCCACTTCCCCCCAAGAACTCATTAGATATTGTCTTTCTTTTTCTTGAGTATGTTATAATAATTCTAATATTACACTTTCCACTTCTATACGCAATCTTAGCATTACTCTTGACCAGGCTTTCTTCTGAGCAGCATGTCTCTAACCTCTGCCAAATTTGCTGTTTAGAACTTTTGAAGAAGTAGCTTTGTTCGTAATCTTCTTATTGAAGTTTCCACAAAAAAATAATGTGTTCGTTTGTCCTCTCCAAACTTGATTACACAAATGTAAGTCACTTTTCTCCGGCTGTCCAATAAATCCATCTGGTCAGACTGCAGATGGTTCAAAATCACGCCGCTTGCTTTGTTTCTAAACGGTCAGAATCAGAACGTCTGCTCTTCATCATTCTCTTCGCTGGTTGCCTATTCAGTGAAGTATAAAATTTCTTCTCTGTGCTTCAATTTCTTCTTTTCTTTAGGTCCTCAGTATCTATCAGTTCTTGTCTGACTCACTTTACAGTCCCTAACAATAATATTATCCATTTCACATCATTTTATGACAGTATTCATCCCCTCAACCCCCTTTTCCTCTCACTGCCGCCCCTGTGTCCAGCTGACCTTGTGCATGCCGACACCATGATGCAACGGGGGCGGCCCTTTAGGTCTATTCCCTTTAGGTCTATTCCCTTTAGGTCTATTCCCTTTAAGTCTATTCCTTCCAGGTCTATTCTCGTTAAGTCTTAGTGATAGGGTTAGGGATAGGGTTAGGGTTAGGGTTAGGGTTAGGGATAGGGTTAGGGATAGGGTTAGGGTTAGGGTTAGGGATAGGGATAGGGTTAGGGTTAGGGTTAGGGATAGGGTTAGGGATCGGGATAGGGTTAGGGATAGGGTTAGGGTTAGGGTTAGGGATAGGGATAGGGTTAGGGTTAGGGATAGGGTTAGGGATCGGGATAGGGTTAGGGATAGGGTTAGGATTAGGGATAGGGTTAGGGTTAGGGTTAGGGATAGGGTTACGGATAGGGATAGGGTTAGGGTACTAACCCTATCCCTAAGACTTAACGAGAATAGACCTGGAAGGAATAGACTTAAAGGGAATAGACCTAAAGGGAATAGACCTAAAGGGAATAGACCTAAAGGTACCTCCCCGATGCAACACCGACAACGATGTTATAAAGTTTGTTTATCAATTGTAGTGCGGGTTGAGCCACCCGTCCTCTCCCTCCTTACTCACACTTGCTTCACTGGCAACGCAATGCTCCCGTATCTGATTGTGACGTGACGCTCGTGAACGGTCTGAGTATTTCATTTGTCACCCATGCCACTACAAAGGACGCCAGCGGTTGCGACAATCCCTAACAGATTATTTGAGCTCACACGTGTCACGCACTTGACAGGTGACTTAACCCCACGCATCAGCGTCAAACGCTGAAAACTGCAAAGACCTCAGAGATTGTCTTGTTTGGGGCAAACTGCGTCATGTCACACTGCACGTGCTGAGATTGTCTTGTTTGGGGCAAACTGCGTCATGTCACACTGCACGTGCTGAGATTGTCTTGTTTGGGGCAAACTGCGTCATGTCACACTGCACGTGCTGAAAAGACTGTCTCCTTTCACATAACTAACCCCGTCCCCCTTCCTTCCACGATAAATTTTACTGGCTCTCATATACCTCTGACAAACTGTCAATCAATCATACATCAGACACTTGATGGTTAGCTTAATCCTTTAAAAGGAAAGATCAAGCGCCCAACATTCACAGACCTACTACAGGCCACAAGACTTAAAGCAGTCGTTTTCAGTGTACCAACCTCAACATTGCTGTATGTAACAGAGGGAAATGTTTATCTCTTTTATCTCTCTTACTCTGAGGTCCAGCGTCAAGTTCCACTGATCGTCCTGCAAGAAAAACCCGGGACTCTAACATCCTGAACAACTGGCCCCGCACAAGAACAAGAGTCTATGCTGCTATGTGATCAACAGAAAAAAACAACAACAGACTAAACAGCAGGCCGACATCCAAGTCGTAATATCAACAAACTGGAGGAAGATCTGGGAATCTCTCCTGTCAGGCAATCGTCATCTAGCTAGGTCTTGGAACTCCTACCAGACTGAAACACTTAGAAACCTAGGGGTAGAAGCGAACCCAAACCCATACGTGATGGGGATAACAGGCCAGAGAATAGAGACCAGGCTGAAACACTTAGAAACCTAGGGGTAGAAGCGAACCCAAACCCATACGTGATGGGGATAACAGGACAGAGAATAGAGACCAGGCTGAAACACTTAGAAACCTAGGGGTAGAAGCGAGCCCAAACCCATACGTGATGGGGATAACAGGCCAGAGAATAGAGACCAGGCTGAAACTTAATATTTTGATCTTGTATACAAAACTAAGGTTTTATGCGTGATATTGCTTTTAACTTATGTCAGCCTATTTGCCGTTCATGCATCATTTCATGTTTGGACCCGTTTCTAACTCCGTCTGTCACTCAGAGTGCAAGCTCTTTTAAGTGTATAACCCTACGGTACATCACAAGTGAGCCTTTCTTGAGTATATTTAGAAGTCCCACACACAAAAAAAATCTTTCAGTGATTACTATCGGATAGCTGCTCCTTACACCACTAGTAAAAGAGTGGGTGAAGGTGAATTTTAACATAAAAACTACTCTGTAATTCTAATAGAGAAAACACCACGAGTCCACTCCGTAGAGGACCATCCCTACTCGTCACACTTAAATCAAACAAAAAAATATTTACCTCCTTTAGGAACTCAAAAATCGTATGTCACAGAACGTCCCTGAACAAGGTCTTCATGACAAGTGTTTGTCTAACGTAACGCAAATTCCAATACTTTACAGGCACAGGTTTTGAAGTGAACAGTTCATTTTATGGATTGCACGGTGAAGTTTCTCGGCTTTTAAAAGGTTCAAGATAGAGTAAATGTAGTGGCCTGTGTGTAACTGGCACAAAACCAGTTCTGCTTTGCGGTCACCAAAAAGCTGACACAGAGCTAATCTGATGCCAGCTGTTGCCACAAGGCTAGTTTCAGCTGTCGGCCTGAGGTGTGTTTGCGTAAGGTCATAATCATATAAAGATTTGCTTGCCCAGATCAGAAATCCGAACATCTTGCGGATCAGTAGTTTTTGTTTTGTTTTGTTTTTCGCTAGCATGTTTGTTTGTGTTTCAAAACCAGCTTTTATAATGTGATATTACAACTTAAGCAGGCTTAATTATTTTTTTTTTTATAGAAATTTGTTACAGATAGAAAGTTTTCTTTTTTCAACTGAAGTCGTGAAATCGTTTTATGTCAATGGGAATGGTTGAATTAAACCTTTTCATTTGAGTCATTGCGCACAATAATCTGATCTAGAGTCGCGTATAGACTAGCATAACTACCTGGAAACTGGCACACATTTGCTCGGTATGCTCGAACCATCTTTACAGCCGGAAGTGGGTCTATGGAAGCAGGTAAGACCCATCCAACAGGAAGAAAAAAAAGAAAAGACGACGCGGACTCCAGTTTGGGACGTCGATGCCAATAAGAACAGACGCCTCCGGTCCAGAACCATTCTCTGATTTCTGCGAACGACCCAGGCATCCTAACACTCCACTTTGGTACAATTTCTGCAGTTGACCTGCGTGTCTTTAATGGCCCCTGCTGACAGGACGTTAGTTATTCTCGCCCAGAAACGAAAACTGGCTTCACAATACAAGCGCCCAGTGATTGTCTACATCATTCCATAGGTACCTTGATCTATGGTACCTTGATCTGGGGTCTCTGGATATCCTTATGTTGACAAATCTTCAACTGCTAAAAGTATCTCTATGAGCACATAGCCGATGTAGTGATAGTTTTAAGCCTAGAATTATATCATTACAGCTTAACTACTTATACTATTACATGTTTTCGGTTTTTTTTTAAATGCAGTTTCTTCTGTTTTCTTCATTGTTACGATTTACAATGGAAATCTTATTATGCGATACAAGGTTATTTTTTTTCCAGCTCTTGTGTCATTGCCACACACAACTCTAGCCCTACCTTGATAGTCACTTTGAGCTCTCCTTACTCATTAATTTTTGGTCCATTTAGATCCGAGGCTGTACATAATGGAGTATTTTGGGCGAGTGTTATGAACAATACCATTGAATATTTAACATCAACTCATTGTTAAAACCTTCAGACATTCACATCTCGTACTTTCTGTACTGTATTATCACTGTTTACTTTCTCGGTCTGCTACAATGCGTTAGTCTACTTTGACTTTTCATTCATCAACATCGAATAAGTGTAACATCCACAATGTCAAATGTGAATGAATCTTTATGGCCCATACCAGGCTTTGTAAATTACAGGCTGCAGTTGTGTGGTTTCACACTAGCAAAGGGTTAATGCGTAGACGATCCTTTGTTTTGTGTCTTTTCTCATATTTGGCCTCTCTCTCTCTCTCTCTCTCTCTCTCTCTCTCTCTCTCTCTCTCTCTCTCTCTTTTCTCTCTCTCCACACACACACACACACGCACGCACACACACACACGCATGCATGTACGCACGAACGCACACACACACACACACACACACACACACACACACACACACACACACACACACACACACACACACACACACACACACAATCGAACACGTTTCCAAAACCTTAAGACAGGGCCTATCGATACTAAAAACAACAACAACAACAACAACAACAACAAAAATGCGTTCTTAACCACCAGAAAGAAGCTAGACCTAATTCTGTCCCTTATCTAACGTGATCCTAACTCTAATCCTATCGGATCGATGACTTTTAATTTCTTTTAGTGGAAAAGAAGATGTCCAAAAAAAATCTACTTATGAAACGTTGAACATTTACCAATGAAATAAACTGACTAGAAGCTGTAGACTATTTGAAAATTATATTTCAGACAGTATAAGTTTACCGGGATCTATGCGAAAACAGGATTCTTCTTAGAAAAAAAAAAGAAAGAAAGAAAGAAAGAAACAGGTTATCAGCATATGATCCTTCTTTTCGGTGTTTTGACTGATTCACAAACCCACTTTCAGGGTTATTTATAATCACACAGATAGACAGACAGACAGACAGACAGTCAGACACACACACACACACACACACACACACACACACACACACACACACCACACACCACAAAGTGCGCACAATCAAAACCTGTTGAACAAGTTGTCCCCCCCCCCCTCTCTGTCATGTTACTGTACTGTTTGACTAAGACTGGAGGTGTGCAATGAATGTCAATATAGAATGAAATATCGTCTGATAACACTTTGTCTATCTCTGGCACAAACCTGCTCCTACTTAGCGCTGGTAATCTTTTCATTTTGTTCGTCATAATACTTATAACGTTTTGCTGGTGTTTTAAGGTACCGTCTTCTTCTTTGTCTTCTGATGTTGTAGTAAAAGGAATTTACAAGTGACTGACTGGGCTTTGCTCACATATTTCTAGTTGCGCGGAATCCAGACCACCATTTTCACCCTTCAGTTCTTTGTCTCTCCCTTCCCTACCCTGTTCCTCTCCATTACTCTTCCACCCATCCATCTACACTAATGTTGCTCAATATTGATTTTTATTTCCCTTCACTACCAGACCTAAGCCTCCTTTTTCTTTGTTTTCGGTCTCGCAAGTTTGTCTTCAAGATGAATTTATTCTGGAATGTGGTTCTATGCCATAGACGTATTCAACGGCATGGAAGTTTTGTAAGTCTAATACCCGGCCTGTTACTGTATAAAACACGACGACTTCAATGCCGCTCAGTCCTCAGCAGAGATAGGACGTATATAGATATGATGTCTATTATAAAACATCTGCTGCAGTACCAATTTGTATTCCAATATCCTCCTCTCCCTATCCTCCTCTCGTCCTTTCCTCCTTCCCCCTTTCTGTTCTTCAATTTCTCCCTTCGATTGCAATGGATCGATTGGAAATCACAAATACAATGCTAACAGGACAATTTGTCTTATAAATAAGTAATCCCCATCCCCTCCCACAAAGCAGTAACAAATGAATAAATTGGTTTAAATGATAAACAACTGAGCAGAGATCGAACTTTTGCCTTGTGTAGAGGATTAATGTTTCCATTTTCTTAAATTGACAAAAGCAAAGTCAGTCAACATTTGCCAGTATTCCGTGTTTTCAAGCACTAGTCCAGGGTTAAATATGAAAAGTGAAAGCAAAGAGCAATTTCTGACATGATCAACCACACAGTTGAAATCCAGTCGCTTCCTCCATCCACTGCTTATCTATCTTTCTTTCTATCCATCCAACCATCCATCTATCTATCTATATCTATCTATTTATCTATCTATCTATCTCTGTCTGTCTGTCTAATATTTTGTGTGTGTATGTGCTACTCTTATGAGTTGTTCTTTTACAGGAAGGAATCTCGGCAAAGATCAAAATGAAATATGTCACAGCAACGTGTTATGTCTGACAAATATTGTTTTCATTCTTACATTGTCTTCAACTTAAGTCGTTGTTGTTGTCGTTGTTGTTGTTGTTGTGTGTGTGTGTGCGTGTTCGTGCGTGCGTGCGTGCGTGCGCGCGCGCGCGCGCGGTGTGTGTGTGTGTGTGTGTGTGTGTGTGTGTGTGTGTGTGTGTGTGTGTGTGTGTGTGTGTGTGTGTGCGTGCGTGCATGTGTGTGTGTGTGTGTGTGTGTGTGTGTGTGTGTGTGTGTGTGTGTGTTAAAGTACACATATCTAGTACAAAAGAAAGTTAAAGTCACAGGTACTGCATGCTGAAGTAAATTTGAAACAAGGAAGTTGGATCGATCGATTTTGTTCACGTGTTATAGGTAAAGGCCAAGGACAGATAGCCATTTCAAACGTCATACGCTCTTTTGAACTTTTCTTAGTTTGTAAATTTCTTATTTCTGAAGTCAGACTGATCGATTCATTTTAAAGTGGTGCATAGTTTATTTTATTTTATTCTTTTTCTTTTCTTTTTCTTTTCTTGGGTTGTTTGTTGGGTTGGGTTTTTTTTTTTTTTTTTTTTTTTTGGGGGGGGGGGGGGGGGGGGGGTTAAAGGGGGTCGACGAGGTGAGTGTGGAATGGAGGAGAGGGGCATTACCTAAATGTCAAGTTCAGCCGGCTTTTCCGGATTTCAGTTTATTATTAAAGTTCCATGGAAACACAGACGTTACCAACCAGTTTAGTTGTACAGGACTCGGACTGATGCTTTATGGAACTTAATATATATATGAATTAAACAAACGAGGAACGCCACTAACGACAGGGCGTGTCATGAGCAATAATCCCACTATCTATTTAATGACTGAGATCGCATTGGAAACAAAATTCTTCGAATTCATTACTCGCATAGCTAAAAACACGATGAATTAATTTGAATTATGTTTTATTCATATTGGATTCATTAATCGCGGCTCTTTTGAGACTATTAAAGATTTTTTTTTCCTATTACGATTAATTTGAGCAGCAGTTGAGTGGAAACTATTTTTTGTTTATAACCTCTGAGGACGTCAAATGAACTTAAGATATTTTCTAGCCATTCATTCTTCCGCTATTATTTTCTTTATGTCAGCTCCCGATCCGACGACAATATTTCGCAGAAAAATCTATGTATTTTGACAAAGAACTACGTATTCAGTTGATAACCGTTTTGTAAACGAATCGCATATTCATGTACCTTGGTTAATGGTGACAGACGTCATGTAATACTCTGAAATAACTGGTTTGGATTTTTTTCCCCCACTTTCAGGAGTCATCGTGGCAGTGGAAATAGTAATGTAGTGTCAGTAGAGGTAATAGTAGAGCAGAAGAAGCAGTAGAAACTGTCTGGGGCTTCAGATATACGTTATACAGAACCCACTGTATTGCTTTGTGTTAGAACGTGAGTGTACACGCACATATGCGAGTGCACGCGCAGCGTGCACGCGCAACGTACACGGACGTAAATGTCGTGAATGCATAAGCTCGCGTACATGCTAACGTGTGAAAGAGTGTGTCTAGAAGTGATTTTGCGTGCATGCATACGCGCTCACTTGTGCGTGTGAGCAAGTGTTCGGGCCTGTGCTAATCAATACAAAACGTGTGTCTGTAAGCGAGCGTGTATTGAAACATGTAACCGAAAATGTATTACCAGGTCCACGTGAGACAAAAACAGTACTTCGTCCGCTAAAAGATCCGAAGAACACATGCAAAAACAACAACGATACACCCAACCTAAACAAACAAACAAACAAATAAAAAGACAAAATAACTGATGAGGCTCACATCAAATTCCAAACTATAATTAATAAAAAATCAATGTATATCAATATTCACGACGGTGAACGCATCAGAGCGATAATTGCATGCTCGTGTTAGTTCGCTCACGGACGTAACAATCGTTCGTTCACCCACCCTATCCGATCAATCGATAAACGTGACAGTGAGGGAAATCGATCGGCTCGAGGCCATAGCCAGAGCAGGACGACACTGAGATGACTAATTAACCTTTCGTGAAGTTAGGAAGCCCATCCTCCGCTCTTTCTCCAATCCATACTCACAATCTACCGGCTGATCTGAACGATCGAATTTCAATTTTCTTCACAGTAACAGTGTTTTTTGCCCCCTCGAAAAAAATGATTGCCTTTCTTTTTTTTTTTTTTTTTTTTTTTTTTTTGCTGATCGAATTTCATTTATTTTCTGTCCTATACTATGATGGTATTTTCATATTTTACTGTTTCTTCCACTGCTTTTCCTGGAGTATTTTTCAAAATCATTACTCGTTTCTTAACGTGAATGTTTTCCCCCCATGTTTCACCATTTTATTTTTAGATTTAGTATACTTTAATTTTCACTTCTTTCCTTCTTTCAATTCCTTTCCCTAGTTTCATTTTCATTTTAATCTCGTGTTTTCATATTGTCAACTATTGAAAATAGACAAGGGAGTCACGGAAGCAGGCTGCCAGTGTCCGAAGGTGCGTATTCAGTGCTTCACCCTGAACTCACAAATTTTATTGTCACTGGCTCTGGGACTTGTAGAGTAATTAACTTCCAAACAAAAGGTGTTTCAGTATTTTTTTTTTCACGTTATTTTTTTCTCACCAGCTTGTTTGTTTGTTTGTTTGCTTCCATGAGAAATGGTTCGATGATTTTTTTTGTATGAACTGTAAAAAGTTCAATTTTTTCATTTGTTTGTATCACCCACACCGCTTTTCTGCACATATTTCAGCACAGCCATATTGCTGCGTACTGGACAAGCATCCTAAACATGTTTGCAATACCTTTAAGACAGGCTTTGTTGTTGGCTAGGTTCAAATTAAAACAAAGATGGTTCACTTTGAATCAGAGCTATATGGCAAGCTTCTCGGCCAGTCCTGACTTGTGAAAAACTGATGAGAGAAAGGCAGAACACTGGAACCAAACCCCACCCTCAGAATCGTTTCACTAACAACTCCGGTAACCTATTTCTTCCACGTCTCTCGCGAGTACAGGTGCTCCACTCGCTGTCGGCGCACTAACTTACACGCTGGTGGCGGCGTGTACTGTCGACAAACTGACATTTTAACCAACCATAAACTGAATGGATTTTCATACCTGAATAATTTTAGGGGACGCTTTCTTTTAATCTCCACAATAACGGTTTATGTTTTTTTTTTTTTATATCTCGGGGAACAAGAATAAGGCGAACGTTACAGAATGTTAATACTCGCAAGAATTGCACCATTTTCTTGAAGAAAAAAAAACAAAAAAAAAACCCAACTGCTTTCATCCCCCAAGTTTGTTGGCAACCTCAGCATTTCCCTTCCGATGAGGTTTAAGGCCGTCGCCAAATGAACGAACCATTCTTGATACAGAAAAAGTAAGCAAGTTGCAGGGTAAGCTTTCTTTCCCGGAATCGCTCTGAGCTGAATGGTCATCAATTTGGTTTCTCGAGTGACATTTACCTTGCTGTGATTGAAATCAGTATGCGTAGCAATATCCCGTACGTGTTCACATCCTCTCCCAATATGGGATTAAAAAGATTCAATACTCAGCACACCCTATCTGTACGCTATGCGACGCTGAAACCCGATTTCATAAATCCTTAACTTCATTCCAAAGAAATCGCGCTGGTGACCTACTCGTTTTTGAGAGAAACAGTATTTTAGGAAGAAGAAGAAAGGCAGATTAGGTTGTTCCCCCACCTCCCCTGTTCCCATCCTCTTTCAACATTCTCTAGGATAACGATTCGAATTTGGGTTCGAGTGTTAAATGTGATTCAGGATTTGATTATGATTGGAGGTAAATGACAGGCTAGAGTTAGGAATTCGAATAGGTTAGCCCTTGGGTTCGGCTGCTCGACAGCTCATTCTGCCATGACACAGCGAAAATAATTCCCGATCCCTGTCAGGAAGTGAGCGACCTTCGCTTCCCGTAGCTGACGGCAATGATCATCGAAACACTCCCGACGCAGTAATTTCCGTTCCGCTATATGAAGTATGTAAACATTGACACGTAAATGGCGCAAGGGGGATCTACGAGTAAGTAACTGGGCAGTATTCGTACAATCACGTTGCGCAGCACGAATATGTAGGCCTAACAGTTCCTCACACATGTAAGCAGCGAGACCAATTCACCGTGCCCGGTCATGAGTAAACTGTGACTATCAGAATTCTCTATGCTCATCACGGGTAAGCTGCCTGTCCCGGGAGACATATACCACTAAAGCCCCCACTCCCCAGACGGGTAGATCCAAACTGTCAGAAATTGCAATGCCCTCAAACTGGTTGATATTATCTAACTTGCAAAATTAATGGGGTAAAACTGACCGAATCCCTTCTCCCACAAATCAGGCTACTAGTGGTATAATTCCGAAGCCTTAAAACGGGTCAATGCTGTTGTAATACTAAAATGGGCTCAATACTGTCATGGTTATTTCTTAGTGCTTCTGAATGGGTCAGTGATGCCAGAATTCTTAGTGTCTGTCGAAATTTAGTGACGACAGTTCGGTAAATATTGTAAGAATAGGTAAACCTGTTAGAATTCCCATGTTCCAAAATGGTACCTCCATTGTCATAGTTATTAATTTCCCCCGATACGTCAACGATCTCAGATTGTTTTGGCAATCAATTTAAAGGTCTTATTTCTCACAATTTCCTGTGCCTATCTGTGGCTCTATCTGTCTGTACGCCTGCCTGCCTATCTGTCTGTCTGTATGTATGTCTCTCTCTCTCTCTCTTCCTGCTCTTCTTCTTCCCTTCTTTCCTCTCCCTTCTCCTATCCCCTCTCTCTCTGTGATGTCTTGTCTTCGAAAAGATGTTAGATCCGGACTAACATTTTGAGAAGCTAGAATTCAAATGTCAACATCAAAACTTGAAATACTTTGGAACCAGATCAAACCCCTCGCGCCCGGGGTTACAGACCCATTCCGTGGCGAAATGAGCAGACACGCAGAAAAGAAGCATTTAGAGAATGTCTGGAAAAGACAAATTCTGAAAGAAGAAAAAAAAATGGCGCAGAACAAGGAGGGCAAGATTAAGAAGAAAACGAGCTGAAGGCGGAGTAGCAGGACGCGGTAAAGAAAAGACGTAATAAAAGGTTTGGGATAATAAGTGTAGGAAGAAGACGACGATGAATGATTAAATACAGGGACCGCTTTCAAAGGGAACTTCTTTACTGCTTTGATGAGAACTCGCCCACAGCAGAGGATTTAAACAAAACTGAATCGTTTTCGACGTTATTACTTCAGTTAGGAGGTAATAACCTCACGTGCGTTGGTTGAACTGTTTGTCTGTCGGCAAGACCACGCAAAAGATGCCGAACCGATTTTCACAACACTTAGCAGAAAGATGAAAAATGGCACAGGAATGAATTAGTTCAGTTACGCGTCCACAAGGACTTTACGTAATATGGCTGACAGGGATAGCCATCACAGAAGAGTAGGGAAAGGAGGGTTATTTTACATCACACAATACCACCAGAAACAACTCATTAAGATGAGTTGCGAATGTTTAACGTTGGGCGCCAGCGAGAGTCGAACTCGACACTTCGACTTCAAACTCGGTGCTTTAACCAGCTGAGTCAACTCGTCAGCACGAGGAATTAACCCATGAAGTTTTTGATGTGGATCTGTGGTCCGGATTCAGATCACAAGGCGGATTCAGGATATGCTCAGCAAGTTTTCATAAATTTTCCATAGAACGCGAACAATGCAGAGTTATTGTTTACGAAAGGATGGATGTGAATGATGATACATTTTCACGGAATAGCAAACGTTTTTGGTGAGGTGAATGATGACATTCTGTACTTTTCATATCCTATAAAAGAAGTACATGAGATGTTAATTCATACGTATCCGCTACTATGTCCGGCGGGAAAACGATTTGTGTGGCGAAGATGTAACAGGATAACAATTTTATTTGTCCAAAAGATGGAAATTCATTTTCGATAGCACAGCAACTATACTAGGACAATACACAAACACAGAAAGAAAAAAGGCGTAAACTTCCTGTGTAAGAATCAATAGTAAATCAATCCTATTAGTAAAATATCTTCATGCAAGTACAAACACTCTTCCACACACCCTCCCACCCTCCCACCCACCCGTCCACACGCACGCACACACACACACAACACACACACACACACACACACACACACACACACACACACACCCTCCCACCCACCCTTCCACACGCACGCACACACACACACACACACACACACACACACACACACACACACACACACACACACACACACCATACAAACACATGTGCGTACGCAACTACAGTACACGTCCACTCTCTTTAAAGCATGGAACCTAAAATTACAACAAAGAGCATCCTCGTGCCGCTGTTCTTCACTGCTTTCTAGTTTACGGAGTAATTTCTCTCTCATTTTTCGTTGAGTCGGCAAGTAGGTTATGCCGTCAATTTCTTAGACGTCCAAATTTGAGGCTGAAATGAAATTCTGGAAACACATTTTCATACACAATGTGCACAGAGTATCCATCATCGACTTTGACATTTTAACGGAGAGAAGCCACGCATAATTTATTCCCACAAGCACTGGAAAATATGAAGTCGACACTGAAACAGATGCAGGGATTTTGCATAACCTACCAAAATAGAAAGTCACCAAATGAAGAAACCGCCCTGACAGTTCAGTAGAAAAGAAACCAATCTATCCATGTATGTAAATGAAGCTATGAACATATCACAAATAATTCTGTCTTTGTAACTATTATTAAAAATGAAAAAAAGCACCACATGTGGATCAAAATATATCTATTTTCACGTGAGATTTTTCCAAAGGACGGATATGTGGGGAATCAGCACCTGCTGGTATACGCAAAGGTCAAAGTGTAATGTCACCAACAAATTAATCTTTATTTTGACAAACATGGAGTTTACTGACCAATTATTTTCGACAATTACTCGCTCTCAAACGTCTTCAATCTTCTTTCCATCAGGAATCAATGTGAATTTGGCAAATATTTCGAAAGGTCTAATACTCTCTGAATGAGCTGAAATTGATTCAGCCTTAATACCTGACGAAAGGATTTACCTTTAAAAATGAAATGACCTTATTTATTTTGAATATTGAGTTATGTTTAAAGTCCAGGATTGCACTCTTTTCTTTTCATATTGTTGGTCGTCCACGCCATTTCCTTTTATTATTTGATTGTGTTCCTAGTTGTCAAATTCAAATTTCGCATAAAAAGTTACTTGTTGAAGAAATTGACTCACAGTGTCTCAGTATACACACAGATTTTAAATAATAAGTTTCCACATGGGTGACCCTCCCGAAGAAAATGTAGATCAATGCTCGTGCTGGAAGACAGCATAGTTGGTTTTTGTTGTTTCAATTTCTCAGTGCTTTTTTATCCTTAAGAGGTAAAACATTATCGCGCGCGCGCGCGCGCGTACACACAACACACACACACACACACACACACACACACACACACTTCAATTCCAAGATTTGCTATCTAGACAACCAAAATTGAGTAATCAATTCAAATTCCCGAACATAATTTGGCACTGTTACAGCATACTGTCGCTGAGAATGTGTATTTCATCGCAATGGGGGAAAAAAGAAAGAAAAACAAAAACAAAAACAAAAGAAACCACACTTACCTTCCAAAGAAGAGGCAGGCGATAGAAACTGGGTCGCGACAGCTCCGGTACGACAGAGGCGAGTGAGTACGAGTGACGTCTGCTTGTGTGGAGCAGACGACACACTGTTCAGCGGCTGTCCCGCACCGAATGGCTAGCGCGTGGGCTTGGCCGCCGTGACTGGTCCATTGTGGCATCAATGGTGGGAGTCAGTCAGTGACTCCGCGGTCTGTTCGATAATTATAGGCTTCCGAACTCACGTGGGTTGAACACTATGATGTGTGTGCATTAATTGTCACGGGCTGTTGCATGCATTCTTTGCCGTCTGTGTATGAAGTAACGAGGCTGGGCTAAATGATTTTCATAAGCACATAGGCCATCGAAAAGAGACTATTTTTTTACTGTTGATCGATCGATGTGCAGACGATGGCGGGAAAAGGGGTGGCGATGGGCAGACTGTTTCTTGGGGGTCTGCTGCCTTCAAGGTACAGTCCATGCAAAACCTGTGACAGCTAGAGATAAAGACGACGGGGAAGTGGTGATTACGCGGTGGAGGACAGACAGAAGGGATGGTGGTGGGCGAGTTTATCAACGAATAAACAAATCGACGACCTGGATGGGAGGGTGGGTGGAGATGGAATGCAACCAAAACCATGCAGTTGAAGACATTAAATTTTTTTGATTTGTTGACAGGACTGGTGGGTTGATACGTTAGCGACACCTCCTATTCCACCTTACATGACTGATTTCACCTGTCTAAAACACTAATATGGCAATAAGAGAATAAGATTATGTTCATGTAATCACCCCTGACCCTCTCCCCACTCCCAAAGTCTCTCCCCCGTATTTCCGCCCGTTCTCTCTCTCTCTCTCTCTCTCTCTCTCTCTCCACACACACACACACCACATACACACACACACACACACACACACACACACACGCCCCCGTGTCGTGTCGGTCGATCATATCCACCTTTTAATAAAATTCATCCTATTTCGTGTGTGTGTGTGTGTGTGTGTGTGTGTGTGTGCCTGCACACATGAGCGTGCGTGCGTGCATGTGAGTGTGCGAGCGTATATGCGTGCGCTCACGCTCACACATGACTCAAGAGGTATACTACACCTGCCACGTTTGAAAAGGGCGCAGAGCCAAGCCCACGTGATGCATTCTGGACAATGTGCGCTGGGCGCATGCTGGGGTCTGACCTAGTGCAAGTGGCCCACTTCAATGCTGAACACCCTCCAGCACATTCTCCACATACTTGCCACGTTGGCCCACTCAGGTTTTGGGGTAAGAACTCAGACCCATGACGAGGTGGACTGACAAGTTTGCTAAGTCGTGCTGTCGTGCTGAGATATGTCTGCGATATCCCCTCCCTCTCCCACACCTCACACCCCTGTTCCCCCACCCCACATCTCTCTGTCTCTGCCTCTGTCTGTCAGTCTGTCTGTCTATCTCTATCACTCTCTCTCTCTCTCCCTCTCTCTCTCTCTCTCTCTCTCTCTCTCTCTCTCTCTCTCTCCTCTCTCTCTCTCTCTCTCTCAAACACACACACACACACACACACACACACACACACACACACACACACACACACACACACACACACGTCACCTATCAGTTTCACCTCATAATATGGGGTTGTTGTTGCGATGATTACAACAGACGGGATTGTCTGCATCAAGGAGCAGCAAAGCTTCTCCTTTCTAGACATGGCTCTCACTTGCAGATATG
>CM031597.1:94293926-94301426 GCA_018398815.1 Conus ventricosus | reverse complement strand
TTGGACAGGCTATTTGGGAGACCTGGTCTTGCTTGTGGCGCAGGCTTTCTTTGCATGCCTCTTTTCTTGTGCTGCAGCTGTCCTCCTTTCTTCACATAAATTGTGGATAGAGTCGCGCCATCTAGCTCGATCTATAGCAGTTTGTTCTCATGTATTAGGATTGATGTTAAACGCTTAAGCGCTTTCAAGAACGTTTGAAATCGTCAGCCTGTGATATTAAGTACGATGCTACTACACTGTCTTGTCTGTTTGTGTGTGCTTTACTTCATTTCATTTATTTAATTCAATAATTATGCATGTTTTTTTTTTTTGCTCCATTATTCTATATGATCGTGATAAATTTTTTTGGTGGTGTATTGATTGGAAATAGGAGGGGGGTGGGGAGGAGGAGGGGGAAGGGATAGGGACTGCGACGTGTTCGATTTTCCAATTTTGTTCCTCACGGTTGATGGTAGCTTCTCGCCTTACAACTGGGAGACCGGATAGGTGTTAGTGGTAGAGGGGTGGGCGACGATGGGGAGAGGGAGGTAAATGGGGAAGTGTGAGGGGGAGAAGGTAGCGGGGAAGGGGGGAACCTAAGGGGACAAAGCAGCAAGGCGAAGAGTGTGTGGAAAGGGAACGGGACATGTGTAAGGGGAAGGAGGGGGGGGGGGGGGGGGGTAGTTTATCATTCTTGTGTATGAGGCTGTCAAGTGTCGATAACGCGGCTTTGTGTGACCCTCGTTTACATTCTGCGGTTGGCCGGAATGAAATTTTGGGACCCGTTCTCTCTCTCTCTGTGTCTGCCTGTCTGCCTGTCTCTGTTTTTCTACATGTGTGTTAGTTTGCTTATATGCCTGTCTGTCTCTCCGTCTCTCTCTCTCTGTCTCTCTCTGTGTCTCTGTCTGTCTGTCTGTCTGTCTGTCTGTCTCTCTCTCTCTGACATCAAAATTCAACGTTACAAGCAGTGACGATTTTTATTTTTGGTATTTCACGATTATCCCTAAGTTTACCACACATTTAAATCATGTTTATTTTCTTTCGTTCAATGGCAATACAGTGTAATTGATTGTGGCGATGTGCTGTCTCCAGATACCCCATCAATGTTTATGTAAAAAGCATGTTTTTGCGCATGTTTGCTTGACCCATCAAATGGGTGTTTTACGTGTCTAGAGGTACAAACAGAGAGAGAGAGAGAGAGAGAGAGAGAGAGAGAGAGGAGAGAGAGAGAAGGGTGTGTGGCTGTGGGGAGAGAAGGAGGTAGAAGTAGGGGATGGTATAGGAGCTGAACAGTGTAAAGGTAGTGAACATAGTCTTGGATGAAGGGCAACGGATCAGTTCCCATGCTTCACATCGAAACAATGTCTGATCCAAGACGATATCACCAAGATTAGCGGTCAAGACGTAATGGAACAAGAGTCTGGTCCTACCCTGCGCATGATATTAATCTTGGAGCTCTTCTCTCTTTTATTTTATTTTATTTCATTCTCAGTTTAGATTTTTTTTCGGAAAAAGGGTGGAGGCAGGAGTGGAGAGGAGGAGGAGGAGGAGGAGGTGGTGGTGATGGTGGTGAAATACCTTTCGGACCAGCCACTCAGTCATTCCTGTCTCTCAACGCTCCACGCGCCGGCAGTGATGTCTGTCTGTTCAACGCTGCAACTAGTCAGTAAGTCAATCCTCACTGTCAACAACCCACGTGACCAAGAACCCCACCACCACCCACCTCTGCTCAATGCCCACGGGTCACCATAGACCTCACCGGAGAAAGGATTTTCAGCCAATCAGAAAATAGGTCACATTCGGTGCGCGCCTAGCCGCAGGCAGCATAGAAGGGGGGAGGGGGGGGGGGGGCCACAAGCTACAACCGTGATGGCGTGAGTAACGGTATGAGTAAGTGCTTCCAAGTCCGTCCGTCGACCGGTGTCGGAAAAGGGGAGGGAGGTGGGGCGAGGTGGGAAGAGGAAGATTGTGTGTGTGAACGTGTGTGTGTGTGTGTGTGCGCGCGTGCTAGTAGAGTGTATGTGTGTGTGTATCCTGAATGTCAATAAAATTTCTTCCTCTACTGATATTTTTGCTTGTTATTATATTTTGGAGTAAAATGTGAAGAATGTGCATACATTCATGATACAAATCCGCACAATAAACACTGCTGCAAGAAAAACTTGTTTACATGTTATACCATTTACTATAGCACACACATTAACAAAACATGAAGGGCCACAATATCAGTATGACAGATTTCTATAAATTAAACAGTTTTTAGAAATGAATGTATATGATGCTCACTTTCTGCTGGTGTCCAACTGGCATGTGATGGGTCTTTTCTTTCTGTTGTCCAAAGGCCTGGACAGCACCAGGTGGTTGATTGGGACTGGGTCAATCTTAGTTCCCCTTGGTGCTGCCGCTCCCCAAGCTTGGGGCATGCTGGTGCAGCTCAGCCTGTCTGGTACATGGGTCATGTTCTGCAGTTTGAAATACTGAAGTGTTTTCAGCAGGCCAATGATGTGTGAGCAGTGACCTTCCAGTCTGAAACAATTAGCAAAAAAAGTGTGCAGCTATGCTGGCACAGCAATCCAAACTACCCACCCCCAGTTACAACACAGACAAGTATGCAATTTTTTAGGTTAAGACATTCAAGGAAAACAAAAATGACTGGCAGCTACCCAAGCACCCCTCTCTCTCTCTCCCTCTCTCTCTCCCTCTCTCTCTCTCTCCCTCCCTCTCTCTCTCTCTCTCTCACTCCCTCTCTCACTCTCTCTGACAGCTTGTAGAATCTGCATATATGTAACAGAATTTCATTCAAAGACCTAGAACCATGGCCTGTATCAGTATATTTTCATGATCAAATGCCTTGATAATAATAATGATAATAATAATAATGTTATTATATTATTATTACTATTATTATTATTATTACTATAATTATTAATAATAATCCACAAGCTAAAACCAGTTAGGGCTTCTTCAGGGAGTATGGAAGGAAAGTCGCTACACGTGTGACAAACCTGATCAGTCAGTTTACATAGGCTCACTTTTGCAGTACTTGGTACAAAGAAAACACACATTAAATATGTTAGAAAACAAGACACTTAACCAGCTTTGCATTCACATTTAGCTTCCACGACAAGCTGCCTCTTGTTGTCGATTTCAAGGACCATTTTGTGGGGTGCTGCTTTCTTGTGGTAGGAGCGGTAACACGTGGCACACACCTCCACCTTCTCGCTTCCATTTGTATGGAAAATCTTGATGTTATCAATAAAACAGGATGCAAACTTGTTTTTTCCTCGATCAAGTACAGTTTTTGAGAGCGTGCTGTACTTTGGAAGGTAATGAGGGCCGACGGAATCATGGATGCCTTCGAGGGAGTCTGTCGCGCTGTTCGTATCAGCCGCCATTGTTTCAGCCTCCCGCGAGAGCTTGTGGCCCCCTAGCAACTCTATGATAATGAGGCCCGCGCGAGCCGCGAGCCGGTGAGGTCTATATTCTCTTGCCAACACTTTACACGTGGTCAGTCACTTCCTTCGGTCGACGCTAAACACATTTTAAGTGAGCCCTCCCTTCCTGTCCTCTCGGGTCGTCAAAGAAGGCTTCCTGTTAGTATACGAAAGTGGGCAACGACTCCTTCCTGTTACACCTCAGACAAAGAAAACTTCCTGTCACTGTACAAAGGTGGACAGCGACTCGTTCCTGTTAACACCTCAGACAAAGAAAACTTCCTGTCACTGCACAAAGGTGGACAGCGACTCCTTCCTGTTAACACCTCAGACAAAGAAAACTTCCTGTCACTGTACAAAGGTGGACAGCGACTCCTTCCTGTTAACACCTCAGACAAAGAAAACTTCCTGTCACTGTACAAAGGTGGACAGCGACTCATACCTGTTAACACCTCAGACAAAGAAAACTTGCTGTCACTGTACAAAGGTGGACAGCGACTCCTTCCTGTTAACACCTCAGACAAAGAAAACTTCCTGTCACTGTACAAAGGTGGACAGCGACTCCTTCCTGTTAACACCTCAGACGAAGAAAACTTCCTGTCACTGTACAAAGGCGGATAGTGACTCCTTCCTGTTAACACCTCAGACAAAGAAAAAACCCCTTCCTGTCACTGTACAAAGATATATAGTGACTCCTTCCTGTTAACACCTCAGACAAAAAAACAAACAAACTTCCTGTCACTGTACAAAGATATATAGTGACTCCTTCCTGTTAACACCTCAGACAAAAAAAAAACTTCCTGTCACTGTACAAAGATATATAGTGACTCCTTCCTGTCGACCTCTCGGGTAGACAAAGAAAGCTTCATGTTAGCATACAAAGGTGGACAGTGACTCCTTCCTTCAACACTCCACATGTTGACAGTGACTTCCTGGTGTCAACACTCCACTGGAGATTAGCGACTTGCTGCCGTCAACACTCTACAGATGTATGGCGACTCCCTCCTGTCAACACTCTACAGATGTATGGCGACTCCCTCCTGTCAACACTCTACAGGTGATCAGTTGTTCTTTTCCGTCAACAACCCACATAATAATTATGATCAGCGACTCCTACGCCTCAATACTCTAGAGATACGTCGTGACTCTCTTCTGCAAGCGCACAACAGGTAGGAAGTGACTCCGTCCTGTCAAAAGTCTGCAGACTCTCAGGGACTCCTTTCCTTGTCTGGCAACATTTTGGCAACATTGCAGAAAAGGTCAGTGACTCCAACTTGGCAGCATTCCGGAAATGGTCAGTGACTACCAACTGGCATCATTTAGGAAAGGGTCAGTGACTCCAACTGGCAGCATTCCGGAAATGGTCAGTGACTCCCACCTGGCATCATTCTGGAAATGGTCAGTGACTTCCACCTGGTACCATCCCGGAAATGGTCAGTGACTTCCACCTGTCAGCATTCCGGAAATGTTCAGTGACTTCCACCTGCAGAATTCTGGAGATGGTCCGTGACTTCCACCTGGCAGCATTCCGGAAATGGTCAGTGACTTGATGCTCTTCTACCAGCGTACAACAAGTTGCCAGCTATTCCTCCTAGCAACACACCTAAGAAATGTTGCCTGTGACTGTATGTTTTGCCTGACAGCATTCCATAGGCGGTCACTGACACCCACCCGGTCACTGAGGCACTACTGATGGTCAGTGCCTTCTTCTTGTCGGCTCTTCACACATACCTAATTACTCTCATGTGTCAAAAGACGACCTGACATGAAGGAAATGATTTTATGTTCACTGGTGTTGTGTGTGTGTGTGTGTGTGTGTGTGTGTGTGTGTGTGTGTGTGTGTGTGTGTGTGTGTGTGTGTGTGTGTGTTCGCGCGCGCGCGCAGTGTACGTGCGTGCGTGTGTGAGTGTGTATGTGTATCTGCATGCGTGCTTTTTAGTACGTGCGTGCGTGCGTGTGACTGTGTGTGTGTGTGTATGTGTGTGTGTGTGTGTGTGTGTGTGTCCGTGTGTGCGTGCGCAAGTGCATGCGTGCAAGGAGAGAGAGAGAGAGAGAGAGAGAGAGAGAGAGAGAGATGTTCCCTGGTCAACGGTATTTCATTACGAAATTACAAAGCCTCGATCCAGCAGGATTCAGACCATATCATTATCCACACAGCAGCTGGGCTGTGTTGCATCACTATACACACAGCAGTTAGGTCGTATGGTCTCAGCTGGGATGGGTGACGAGGGAGCTCATGATTAGGATCTTGTATTACGGTAACGTCACAGGGCCTAGTAAAGTGAGAACGTGGTCTGGTGACTTCGAAAGTAATGAACAGAGGGTTGTAGCTTATTTATATAATTTGTAATGCTCAGTTCTTTCTGCTGAAAGTATGCGCGCGCGCGCGGCACGCACGTGTGTGTGTGTGTGTGTGTGTGTGTGTGTGTGTGTGTGGTGTGTGTGTGTGTGTGTGTGTGTGTGTGTGTGTGTGTGTGTGTGTGTGCGTCCGTGTGTGTGGAGGCAGGGGTAGAGATAAGAGTTTGAAAGGGTGAGGGGAAGGAATGCTTGCACGTGTAAGTGCAGGGAGTGTTTGTGCTTACGTACATACATACATACACATGCATACATATTCGTACTTCCGTACGTCCGTACTCACCTTCCTACCTACCTACCTACCTACCTACCTACCTACCTACCTACCTACCTACCTACCTACCTACATACGTACGTTCATACATGCCTGAATGTAACACACACACACACACACACACACACACACACACACACACACACACACACACACACACACACACACCACAGCACGCACGCACGCACGCACGCACGCACGCACGCACGCACGCACGCACGCACGCACGCACACACACACACACACACACACACACCACACACACATACACACACACACGTGAAAGAGAAAAAAGTAAAAAAGCTATTCTGGCCGGTTTTTTTTTCTATAAACTGTCATACTTTTCTACAACTGTTATCCTCTATGGCAATTTATTGCACAATCTGATGAGTAAAAAAGAAGTGAGCATTTGTTCTCGATCTTGGTATCTCACGGCTACCAGTGCAAGTATGGTGTTATTGTTATTCACTTTGATATCTTCAAAAAGCACATTGATCACGTTGTCACCTGCTTTCGATTGGAGAACTACCTTGTTTTTACCCTTTCCTTTGGTCTGGCGGGGTGCTTCCTAACCGTTAAAGTTCTGCTGTACCGCTGAAGCTGAAATCAGGCTTTCCACATACAAATTTGGAGCCGTTCGTTGTGTGTATTTCCTAACTTTGCAATAGCTTGCTGTGTGGACTTTTAAGTGTCCTCCATCCTTCTGTTATAACAGCTAGAAGCTGAATCTGCGAAACTCCCATGCTGATCTTTTCACTTCAGGTCTAACGTCCTAGCAGAAGTGACATAGCGATGGAGACTGGCATCCCAGGAGCCTGGGACATAGGTGGAGTGTGTGTGTGTGTGTGGGTGGGTGGGGGGGGGGGGGGGGGGGGAGGGGGAGGAAGTAAGGGAGGGAGAAAAGCGATCAGACGATATGAAACCCGACACCATCGGAGTGACATCACGTTTACTTGGACAGTGAAATTGCCAAGTTCGAAGCCGAAAGAACCAGGGTTCGACCTCACAACCTTTTGCAAGCGCCAATCTTGCTGCTTTAACCAGTGTCCCCAGTGATGGTCGTGAAGGTCAGCCAACATCCCCCACCCCCTCCCCCAGTCCCCGACCCCAATTCCCTTCCCCGCAGATGGACGACAGTTCGGGGGACAGTGACAGTCCACTCATCTATAATGTTATAGCTGGATGTCCACGATGCTGAATTCCACAGTCTGTGGGTGAGTGACAGTAGTATATATTGACCCGTACGGGGTACTGATCGTTCCACCCCTCCCTGAGTAATGGGGGGGGGGGGGGGGGGGGGGGGGGGGGGGGGGGGGGGGGGGGGGGGGGCTGTCAGATGGTAAGAACATTATAGACCTACCTTTGGGAGCGCTCTATCCACACACGGCAAGGCATAATGTGGATCACTATCGTGACTATGGTGTTTGCCCATAAAAATCTACAAGAAATACTAAACGT
>CM031597.1:94289871-94292926 GCA_018398815.1 Conus ventricosus | reverse complement strand
CATTGCTGTCCGTGCTGGACGTGGTGCTCAACATGGTGATTGAAGTAAGAACTGAGCTCGCGGGGTACAATGCTGGCTTGGGAACGGTGATCTGGACTGCGATCCTGATATGTCTGCCTCATGGATTTGCTTTTGTGTTCGTGGGCTACGGTTGGCCTGTGAACAGTAACCAGAGGAACTGAACCTTTGTCTGTCAACTTCATCGACTTACTTTGTGGACGACAGTGTCTGAATGTAAGCGGCTACATTGCAAGCCCAGCAATTCTCACTGAACGCCGTCATTGGTCAAGCGACCTTGGCCAGTGTTTAATCAAGAGCAAAACAGGACTTAATTCTGAGTGTTTACCCCTCACTTCGTCACTGCAGTTAAGCCGTCGCACCTCATTCCCTCCCCGTACTCACGTTTCTAATCCATCCCTCTGACAATGTAAAGGTTCTAACCCATCCCTCTGACATGTAAAGGTTCTAACCCCATCCCTCTGACAATGTAAAGGTTCTAACCCCATCCCTCTGACAATGTAAAGGTTCTAACCCCATACCTCTGACAATGTAAAGGTTCTAACCCCATCCCTCTGACAATGTAAAGGTTCTAACCCCATCCTCTGACAATGTAAAGGTTCTAACCCCATCCCTCTGACAATGTAAAGTTCTAACCCCATCCCTTGACAATGTAAAGGTTCTGTTCTATACTGCCCCCTTTCCCCCCTCTACCCATCCACTCTAAACCTTTCCCCTTTGCGCCTCTTCCTCATAGGCTCTGCGTAAGGTTTCCTTCTCCTCGCCCCATTTTTACCATCTGTCCCCCCCCCCCCCCCCCCCCCCCCCCCCCCCCCCCCCCCTCTATTTTTCCGACAGATTGCGTCATGTGCGGTAACCCGATGGCGCCTTGAGTTGGTGGGGTGAATGGTTGGGTGGGGGTAGGGCAGACCCTGATGCTCTTGTTCCAGAGGTTGTTATTGTTGTTTATTTTTGTCTAGTTGTAGTGGAAGAAGTTCTGTCCGTTACAGTGAACAGTCTGCCTTAGTGTGGGTGAAATCTGAACTGTTCAACTTTACTTTAAACTTTGAAATTAGTCAGACAACCTTTAATGTTAGGTTAGGCGTAATGGATAGGAATGTTTAGGACAGTATGACATAATGTTTGCGGAAGACTAACTTTGACTGATAACTTTTCCTCCGAATCGGATCTGGAAATTGAGGAGGTTGACACTAACTTCAATTTACTTTTTTTTTTTTTTTGGTATAACATCTGCTTCTGCCCGAAGGGAACTCTCCTTATTTCACAATTCTGAGGAAGAGGAAGCGGGATGATTGATCGCTGTCGCTATCTACTCCGCCCCCTTGCCGCTGCAAGAGGAGACCGGTGGCACCAGAGACGAGATTAGTTACAAAAGAACATTCATGGCTAATCAAAGACCGAGGAAAAGGATTCTGAATCCGCCTCCCCCTCCCCCTTCTCACCCTACCAGGTCTCCTTTTGCCAACCCAGTGCGGGAAAGCACGGAGGTTATTCCCTCTACCTGCGAGCAAGGGAGACTGTTCAAAGAACGAGGAGTTATCCTGGATTTCCCATTGTAGAAACGAACCAGAGAGTGAATTACAAGAAAGAAGCCACCCTTCTATGGAATCAGCAAGTCATTCAAAAAACAAAGAAACAACAACAACAACAACAACAACAACAACAACAACACACACACACACACACACACGCACACACACACACACACACACACACACCACACACACACACACAACACACACACACACACACTACTCGGCAAGCTCAAATATCAAACAAGATTAAAAACAAATACTAGTTTCAGCTCAAGGTCCAAATTAAACAAAAACAACCTTCGACCAGCATCTCTTCCTACAACACCCCTACACCATCCTTTCCTGGTGCCAGAATACGCTAATCGACTGTACGTCTAAACAACAACAACAACATCAGCCTCTGTGACATGCACACTAATTGTGTAATACCAGAGGCCACAACAGAAGGCAAATAAAGTTGACATCTTGAGGGGTCAAAGCCAGTTCTTTTAAACCATTCTTACCAAATGAAAAGAAAAAGAAACCCTCAGACTGAAATTAAAACACACACACACACACACACACACACACACACACCACAGATCGAAAAATCAGCTCAGAAACAACTCCTGTTTCATCAAAATTGCCATTTTTACCTCCATTTTACAAGACATTATGAAAACTGATACGCAAAGAGTATGTAGTACAGCCATTCATGGCCCCAGTCAAGCGATGTGCCAAACGCGTAAATCTGGGCCACACGAAGAACAAAAGAAAGATGGAAGAGATCAAGGCCATAGAAACCTCAGTGAAGGACATGACTAATGTCCTCCCTAAGGAAAAATTCTCGGCCCGCACTTTCCTTAGCATGGTCAAGGTCAGAGCGGCCAGTTTATCACCTGCCAGGAGCTTTAAGGTCATGGCCGTCCCTGCCGATTGGGGGAGTGACACGTGACACTGGCCAGAGGCGGCGTCAGACATGAAAGAAATCCCACGATGGTCAGCTTATCCTCACGGCGTGTCACGTGAGAAGCGGGGAAATAGAGAAACGGGCGCAAGATTCAAATTGATCGGCACTATGACTTCTTCAAGCTGTTCTTACTGGTGGAAGCGTCAGCGTTTCGATCGTTTGTGTGCCAATCAGAGAACATTGCTTCTTTTCGTGCACCAACCACATGACGTTATAACTGTCAACCACTTTCTCCCTCTCATGCGAAAGAGCCTCTAGACAGTGTGGGGCAGATCTCGTCTTCTCCTGGCTTTGCTTGCCGCTAGAGCGTGCTGTGAAACGCTTGCACTCGCCAAGCAAGCGAGAGTTCTCGACACTCGCCTGTATGAAACGCTTCTCAGGTACGCTTGTAACCCTCTTCGGAAGACGAGATGGAAGACATGGAGTTAAGATCACGTTTTCAAACTTACGTTTCTTTATGGTATACTACATATTTCAACTCCCACAGAAATAATGTTCTTGATGATCACGTTTTAAAACGTAAGTTCCTTTATGATATTCTACGGAACTGTCG
>CM031597.1:94269871-94284871 GCA_018398815.1 Conus ventricosus | reverse complement strand
CATAGCATATCATTCTAATCCAGCATAGACCACTTTATAATCAGACAAGAGTTTGTCCATGGGACCCATTCTGTTCCGATACAGCTTATTTCACAATTGAGCCGGAGCTGTTCTCGGTGTCCATTCCGCTATGGCATATTCCATTATGTCATCAAATTGGAGCTGTTCATGGAGATCATCTTCTCGCACAGTCCATTTTGAAATAAGACTAGAGTTGTCGTTCCTTTAGTCCATTTCGTTCCGGCACAATCCATTTCAAAATCAGGCCAGGGCTGTGCATGAAATCCATTCCGTTCCGACATACTCCACTTTACAGAGGGCCCCGCGGTCAAATGATTACAGCGTTTGCCTGTAGTGCTGATGATTGTAGGTTCGATCCATTCACGGGGTCGGATTATTTTCGGCTTGAAGACACTCTCTGTCCACCCAGCAGTCAATGTGGGCTTGTTTCAGTTCAGGGAAGGTTAAAGGCGGGGCGGAAGGAGAAAGATGGGCCCCGCCTTCTATGATGCTGTGCCTTAGAGACGGTGAGCCTATGGCAGTTCACTGCCCATGCACCTCCTTGACGAAATTGAAACTAAAGCATAGCACAGATCTAGATGTCTGTATGGACGTCTCTTCCGAAAGATAGCGCACTGACCACGTTTGTAAACTGAGGTCAGTGGCACGCCGAACTGTGGCTGACCACTTAGGTCTCTCCGCTCCGTCTTCTGGCGGTCCGTTTGTAAAGTAAACATATGGTTGATTTCTTTTACATGGAAATAGTATGGTTTTCGCGCTTATAACCATTCCTTGGGGAGACCTCTTCGATAATTACTTTTTAGGTAAACAATGTATCACATATGTAAATAATGCAATCTCTTCTCTCTCTCTCTCTCTCTCTCTCTCTCTCTCTCTCTCTCTCCACACACACACACACCACACACACACACACACACACACACGCGCACACACGCACGAACGCACGCACACACGCACGAACGCACGTACACGCAACAATATAGTGCACACACACACCCCACACACACACACACGCACGAACGCACGCACACGCACACATATAGTGCACATACACACATACACACACACACACACACACACACACACACACACACACACACACATGTAAAAAAATATGTGGGGGGCAGTGTAGTTGGTGTTGTTTAGGGTGTTGTGGGACGGGTGTGGATTTGAGATTGCCGACACGTGCTTATTGTGATGTGATGGGCGTGTGGGAGGTGGAGAGGTGGGTGTGTTCTTCTTCTTCTTCTTCTTCTTCCAGATGGGGATGTTAAACCTGCCCCGTGCCCACAGTCTTCACGTAGACTATTCTGGCACACAGGTTGCATGCATTGTGTATTTTCGTGTAGCCGGTACTCACCGTCTTAGGACATGAGCATCGGGATCTTTAGAGTCCGTGTATGGTCTTAGTGCATGTGACACAGACTAGACCTCGGTTTATAGTCCCATCCGAACGACTATATGGGAAATGGAGTCAGAACCAATGTTAACTCCAAGGGAAAAATCCCCCTATACCGAAATTCGAACCCGCAACCCCAGGATCACGAGTCCGGCGCTCTACCAACTGAGCTATCCGGGTGGGGGCTGGGAGTGAGAGGGTGAGAATGTGTGTGAATTGTTTTCATTGGTTGATGACTGGATACCTGGATACCATTCTTGTCATTAAACTCCCTTGAGGAAGACCTTTAACATGTCGAAATATTGGGAAGAATTATATGAGTCTGTTGTTTTTATCTTCGTTTTATGTGCGTTTGTATCCTCTCTCTCTCTCTCTCTCTCTCTCTCTCTCTCTCTCTCTCTCTCTCTCTCTCTCGATCGAGAGAGAGAGACAGAGAGAGAGAGAGAGAGACATATAGAGACGTATATTGATCGATCTATCGATTGATACTCATGCATGCATGTATGTATGTATGTATGTATGTATGTATGTATGTATGTATGCATGCATGCATGCATGCATGTATATATATATATATATATATATATATATATATATATATATATATATATATATATATATATATATATATATATATATATAACAAACTAATAAATTCCAAGGATAAGTACCGCACCGTTCCAGCAACTTACAGTCATTGCAACACCAAGCTGCTCTGTAAGTTGCTGGAACGGTGCGGTACTTATCCTTGGAATTTATTAGTTTGTTGTATTTTAGTCCCTTGCGGATTCATTCCAAGAACTTGCCCTCAGCACTTGTGTCTTAGAGGATATCTTTTTATATTTTCTACTTTTCACAAGAAAATGTAGCTTGTTTGCTCTTTAATGATTTTCTTTTGCTTCTTAGATATCACCTTTGGTTGGTTTTTGAAAACTCAACAAACATACTACAGTATTGCACACCAACCTTTTCTGGGATTGCATTCTTTTTAAAACTGAAAAGGCAGAGGAGTCAAATTACCACTTTCCGCGGTCACTGAGGAGAAACCACCAAGTTTCGAAATATCGGTATATGACCAGGAGTTATTGTTAGTGAGTTTCCCTCCCTATTGGAGGATGTCTCCCCCTTGGAGAATATAAGCTTGCTGAAGGCTCATTTTGAGAAGCATTTATTTATTTTTCCCCATTCACCCACTCAAGCACATACTGTTAGTTAGGCAGAATCATCTACCACTGCAGATATGAATGCTTACCTCCCCCTATTTCTTCAATCTAAGACATAAGAGCAAGCTTTGTTTATAATTCAATATATATATATATATATATATGTGTGCGTGCGTGTGTGCGTGCGTGCGTGCGTGCGTGTGTGTGTGTGTGTGTGATTGCTATTCATTCAGCAGAAACAGTTCATTAAATGAGTAAATAATGTATTATTTTACAATAATAACCATTATACATTTAAGTAAAGCAGTCCTTTACAGATATAACCATTACATATGTAAATAATGACTTATTTACATATACAAGCGATTATCCTTTTAAACGATGGTTAATTTTCTTAATAAATGAATCTTAGTTTAGGTACATCATTATTATTTCTTAAAAAATGCATTAATCACAGATGTAAGAATATTTACGTACATGAAAGTATGTCATCGTTTACGGATGTAATGATTTTTTCACTAAATACTGTATCATTTACACATATAATGAATTTTTTTTAGAACAAGACTGACGGACAATCGTAAACTCTCTTTCCACACACACACACACACACACACACACACACTCTCTCTCTCTCTCTCTCTCTCTCTCCCTCTCTCTCTCTCTCTGCTTCTCCGTCTCTGTCTATGTCTGTCTGTCTGTCTCTCTTTGTGGAAAGCCGACTCAAAGATTGCGTGTCACCAGGAGGTAACTGCGGTCGTGGGTTTGACCACCTTCACGCTTCAGCTAAAAACAGCGATAGTGTAGGTAGTAACTAAAAACAGCGATAGTGTAGGTAGTAACTAAAAACAGCGATAGTGTGGGTAGTAACTAAAAACAGCGATAGTGTAGGTAGTAACTTCCATTCAAATGTTCAAATAACGAATAGTAGCGCTGATTGTGTCATCTGAAAGAACGCGAGAAAGAAAGAAATGTTCTCTGTGTAGGGTTACGTGTGTGTATGCGTGTGCGTGTGTGTGTGTGTGTGTGTATATATATGTGCGTGCGTGCGTGCGTGCGTGCTTGTGTGTGTGTGTGTGTGTGTGTGTGAGGGGACAGGATCGGAACGCAGAGGGTGGGGCTGGGGCTGAGGTGAGGATGGGTGGGTAGAAGGGGGTTTTGTGCGCGTGCCTATTAGCGTGGAGAAATCGTGATCACCCGCCACCCTCATTTCGTAAATGAAAACCTTCCTCTGCAAATAATATAACATGCTTAAACAATGTATTAAAAAAAAAAAAAACAGAAATAAGCTATTTCATGTATAGAGCGACTTACTTATGTCTGTAAAGCATTAGTTATGTAAATAATCCTGTATATCACCAAATGATGCACTGTTTACAGAAATAACTAATGTATACGTAAATAATTAATTTATTGACAAAAATAAACATTATATACAAAAATAATCAACTATATGACTAAATGCACCGTAATATACCTACATAACGATTATTTCCTTAAAAAAGGCATTCTTAAAAGACATTTATACAAATAATCGTGATGCACACTTATAATAATACACTGTTTCTGCCGAGTAACTAACCATCGCACGCATCTACAATGATGTATTTACGTACATAATGAATTGTTTGCCTAAATGAGTCATTTTTATAGGAGGACCTCATAGGTAATGGTTACATGCGCGAAAACCACACTTTTTCCTGTAAAAAACAAACAAACATCACCACACTGTTTCCTGTAAAAAAAAAATCAGTCAAATAATTATTTTACAAACGCAATGCAATAGTATCGTCGATTGTCTCCACTACTCCTCGGTAACTGGGCTGCACGTTTTAATCTCTTGTCTGGCACCTGCAGCCTGGACAGGTATGGTACCACCCTAGTAAGGCAATCAGGGGTGAGCATCCAGAGCTATACCATCTATGCAAAAACAATCACCGGCAAAAATGTAAGACTTTGACTTTTTGTAAAACAATGAGGGGTGATCATCCTAAACTCTGTCACATTTGTGAAACAGCCAGGGATAAGATTCCTAAACACTATCACCGTTGCACAACAGAGGGTAAGCATTCTGAAGTTTATCAATTAATCAGGGACAAGCGATTGATCTGTATCACTTTTGAATGAAAACCAGGGCTAAGCATCCTGAACGGCGTCATCAGTGTACAACAATCAGGGATTATCATCCTGAACTGTATCACTTCTGGAAACCAGTCGGGGGTCAGTATATTGAACTGTACCATCTTGGAATAGCCACCAAGGTAAGCATCCTGAACTGTTTCACCTTCGTGAGACAAGTTGGGTCAAGCAAAACTGTATTACCTTAAAAAGAAATTTGGACCAAGCACTCTGGTCTCTATCACTTTTACCAAACAATCAGCCGTAAGTATCCTGATTTGTATCACCCTTACAAAACCCATCAGTGGATGAGCATCCTGGACTTTCACACCTTTACAGAACGAGGACAGGTGAGCATCCTAGCCATCTTAGTAAACTAATCGTAGTTTAACATTCAGGGCTTCATCGCCTTTTACGATAGGTACGCATCCTGCATTTCATCCACCTTTGTAAAGCATCAGGAGCAAGCTTCTTGTACCGCACCGCCCCTGTAAAACAGCGCAACGCAGAACAAGTCTAAAGGCATCGTTCTTGTGTAGGTCCCAGCTAAACACCTGGCTGATGGATTGGAGACTCCCGGCAGTATGAGTCTGCACTCGTGGTGGTATTTTCCCCAAAGATATGATCTCCCACAGCCACCCCTAGACGTCACTGAGACACTCCCATCGGCTCCATTTCCAGGGAGTTGGGCTCCATGATGGTGGTGGTGGTGGTGGTGGTGGTGGTAGTGGTGGTTCCAGACCCACCCCGCCAGGGGGAAGACCTCTTGGCAGTCGGGGAGAAATTCTGAAAGGTGTTGTTGTTGCCGTTCTCCCGGCTCCAGGACTGGCTGAAGGTAGATCGTTCCGTTCCGGGGGCTCCCGAAGCGCGGCGGCATCTGCCCTGGCAGCAGAGCATGACGAGGACCCGCTGGCGGAACCTGCGGACGCTGATGAAGTACAGGTAGAAGTTGAGGGCGTGGGTACTGTCCGCCAGCAAGGTGGTCGTTTGCTTGATCAGGTGGTCCTTGGGCGTGTACTGCAGGTGCGTCAGGACCTACAACACATACACAGTATTGAGTGATGTATGGTTTAAAGACTTCAGACATAGACACGTTACGTTGTTATAGTGGTCAGGACCTACCACACACACACACACACACACACACACACACACACACACACACACACACACACACACACACACAATATTGAGTGATGTATTAAAGACTTCAGACATAGACACATGTTGTTATGGTGGTCAGTACTTACAACACACACACACACGCACACGCACGCACACACACACACACACACACACCACACACACACACACACACACACACACACACACACACACACACAGAATATTGAGTGATGTATGGTTTAAAGACATAATACATAGACACATCACGTTGTTATAGTGGTCAGGCCTTACAACACACACGCACGCACGCACGCACGCACGCACGCACGCACGCACGCACGCACGCACGCACGCACGCACGCACGCACGCACGCACGAACACACAACACACACACACACACACACACACACACACACACACACACACACAATGTTGAGTAATGTATTGCGTAGAGGGCAACTGTTGTTATAGAGGATACAATCTTCCATTATGACATTATGCCAAGACTTCAGACACAGATTATATTGTCATAAAGGTCAAGAGCTCAAGTCTTGGGACGATATTGTGTGGTTATAGTGGGTAAGAACTTCAACCATAGATACATCATGTTGTTATTGAGGAGCAGAACCTCAAACACATTCACAATATCATGTTGTTAAACAGGTCTGAACCTCAAACACATTCACAATATCATGTTGTTAAACAGGTCTGAACCTCAAACATCATGTTGTTGTAGGCTGCCTGAACCTCCAACAAATCACAGCATCTTGTCATTACGGAGAGTCAGATTAATTGTTGTTGTAGTGGATAAGAATATGAAAAACAGACACCAAGAAATTTTGTTTTGTCATAACAATTAGCATTAAAGAAAATGGCTTGCGGAAATACAAAATGTTCCCAATATTTTCCTAATTTCTCATATGGTTCAGGGTTGACGGGATAGGGGTGTCTAATTTCTCATATGGTTTAGGGTTGACGGGATAGGGGTGTCTAATTTCTCATATGGTTTAGGGTTGACGGGATAGGGGTGTCTAATTTCTCATATGGTTTAGGGTTGACGGGATAGGGGTGTCTAATTTCTCATATGGTTTAGGGTTGACGGGATAGGGGTGTCTAATTTCTCATATGGTTTAGGGTTGACGGGATAGGGGTGTCTAACTTCTCATATGGTTTAGGGTTGACGGGATAGGGGTGTCTAACTTCTCATATGGTTTAGGGTTGACGGGATAGGGGTGTCTAACTTCTCATATGGTTTAGGGTTGACGGGATAGGGGTGTCTAATTTCTCATATGGTTTAGGGTTGACGGGATAGGGGTGTCTAATTTCTCATATGGTTTAGGGTTGACGGGATAGGGGTGTCTAATTTCTCATATGGTTTAGGGTTGACGGGATAGGGGTGTCTAACTTCTCATATGGTTTAGGGTTGACGGGATAGGGGTGTCTAACTTCTCATATGGTTTAGGGTTGACAGGATAGGGGTGTCTAACTTCTCATATGGTTTAGGGTTGACGGATAGGGGTGTGTGGAGGAAGGGGAGTGGGGGATGACAACGTGGATGGTTGGAATCTGGGGTTGGGACTGGTGGGGGGCATGAAGTGTAGCCTCACTTAAAAGGCTTAAAAAGCAAAGACACGCGAAAATTCACACATAAAAAGATGAATGCAATAAACAGATATCACGAATAGTTCTCCTTTTGAGCCTAGATTCTGTTTTACTACTGCATGAGTAAGTCAGAACAGCTTAAAAAAGGTTAGGCTAAAACAAAAAATCATGAGCCTCATAAAGCAGGCCCTAGGGGCCGGAATAGCTCAGTGGTAAAGCGCCGGACTCATAATCGGGTTCGAATCTCCGCCAGGCCGTTTCAATACAGGGTTTTTTTCCCCCTCGGAGTTAACATTGGTTCTGACTCCATTTCCCATACAGTCCTTCGAATGAGACTATAAGCCGAGACTCCGTGTGTGAACGCATGTCTAACATCTTGCACACACGTAAAATCCCATCACCAACTTTTGGAAGAGAAGGCCAGTTTAGCCGCTGGTATGGATGGCATGTTACACATAGCATGCACCTTCCCCGAAGCTGGAGTGTGGCTGCCTTAATGGCGGGATAAAAAACGGTCATACACACAAAACTCCAATCCCTTTGTTGGGTACATGGGATTAATCCTGGCCTATCTATACAGTGAGCGTCCTGAGGAGTGTCAGCCTGCGTGCGCAGAAAAACAATTCAAGCAGGCCCTCCACCGTCACCTTGTCGAGCCGGAACACCCCCACGAGGCAATACATTTCTCCCAAGAGCAAAGCCACCTCGCCTGGACTTACATTGGTGTACCTGAAGAGGATAAAGTAGAGGCACTGAGGCAGCACCATCAGCATGAAGAGGAAGGAGCCGCCAGCATCATCGTGGTGATGGCCCGCTCGGACCTCTGCATCTCCCGGTTGGCCTGCCTGGCCCGCGTGCTGCCCACAGAGCCCAGCAGATGCTGACGGCTCCGGCGAGCACGGCTGAGAGCCAGGCTGATGGCGCTGGTGATGGTCAGGAGCAGCACGATGGGCAGGAGAGCGTAGAAGAGATTGTTCAGCACCAGCCACGCCCCTTGGGCATAGCGCAAGACGCCCTCCGTCAGTCCGCACCTGAACTTACGAATAGCCATCCCGCCGATGACCAGAGGCGCGTGGATCGCCACGATGGGCACGGCGACCAGCGCGCAGAGGCAGTAGACGCGCAGTTTGCTGAGGAAGCGGTTCCTCATGATGGGCCACGTCACGGCCACCAGGCGTTCGGCGGCGATGAGCACGAGCACCCAGTTGGCGTAGGTGCTGCAGATGTTGACCAGGTGGCTGCTGCGGCAGTAGGCGTCGGAGAAGGCGTGGAGGGTGAAGAAGAGCTGGTTGATGAGCAGCTTCATGACCAGGGCCACGCTGTCGCTGGCGGCCAGCAGGGCGACCAGGAAGGTGGCCACGCTGCGGGGCTTCATCGTGCCGATGGTCAAGATGGCCGCTAGGTTGCCGGGCAGACCCACCGCGCAGATGACCTGTAAAAGGGGAGAGAAGTCGGTCAGATTCGCGAATATGTTAATCTTCCAGGCTTTCGTTCACTTACGGTGTCGTTTTACCATTGTTCACAACGTTGTCATTGTACCATTATTAACGACAATTTATTGGTATTGGAGTGAGAAAAGAACCACCTCCGTATTTTCCTTCAAAACTGAAGATTTTCTATGATAAAACGTAACAGGTACGTCCATCTACTCATGAAATATTACTTGCTCCATGTTTTACAAGACAGTCAGCGCGTTCATGACCAGTAATACCACAATGCCAAAGGATCCAGCAAAAATAAAATTTACATGCTTTGTGAGCACACACAACAGCGAATAACAACAACAACGACAAGGACACAACCTTGATTAATTTTGCACTGGAAAATGCTGAACTTTTACGTGTTCTCTCTGCTCTTAAATCTGCAATGGCCATTTCAGAAATGCCGCATTTCTAACCTTGAGGTAGTGCCGGTGGATTCCATTGGCCCATACCATCTCACTGGGCGTCTCCCAGGCCGGGTAGTCACCGAAGGAGTCATTGTGGTTGACGTCATAGGCGATGACGTCAGTGGAGGCGTTGGGGAAAATGATGGCGACGAACTTCCGGCTTTCCGCCATGGCGTCAGGGCTGTGGTGGCTCGATGGTGGCTCGATGTGTGTGTGTGTGTGTGTGTGTGTGTGTGTGTGTGTGTGTGTGTGTGTGTGTGTGTGTGTGTGTGTGTGTGTGTTGTATGTGTGTGTGTGTGTGTGTGTGTGTGTGTGTGTGTGTGTGTGTGTGTGTGTGTGTGTGTGTGAAAAGCTAGAGCTCACAAAAGGACAGTGAAGATTGACTGGGCAGGGCCCACCAACTTGGTGAGAAGGTCCATCTGAAACACGGCAACAAGTCTTTTTTGACTGATATCACTCATGGTCTTCCCTTTCTCTCTGTCTTTCTTTGTATGTCTGTCTACTGTAACCTTCATTTAAAGATATCTGCTAAGCAGAATTTGAAAGCTATTTATCATTCATCACAGATTACGGACAGAAATAACCTGATAAAATTTTGTAAAAAAACAACAACAAAAAAACTGTTCTGAAAACAACCGTAAGGGGTAGTGTACTGAATGGCCAACTTGTCAGTATGACGTCAGTTGACCATCTGGTAAACAAAATTAACCCATTGGAAGACACAGTCAACCTGTTATATTATTGGTAAGCCTGCAAGAGCTATTTCAAACTGAAATCGTTGTTGGTGTTTCTCATCAAAATAAAGTGCAAAAAATATCATCATCATCATCATCATCATCATCATCATCATCTAGGTTGAGCCGACCTGAGCGCTGCCTCATGGCATTTATCATTTGTTTCCCGTGACATTCAGTCAGTCAGTGCTTCACTCATTCCTTCGATTTTTCGTGGACGATGCCTGCACTATGAATACGTGTCATCCATACTAGCAGCCACATAAGCCTTCACTTTCAAAAGCTGCTGGTGGGATTTTACGTGTATGCAAGATTTTACATCGAGGAAACTGGAGATTGTTATACCAAGAAAACTGATAAAATGTTATTTAAGGAAACTAGGAGATCCATCACCCTCGTAATGAAGACAAAGAAAACAAACAAACAAAAGACATCTAAATTTAATTCAGTACATTAAGTACAAAACGACACTAGACTTGTGTATGTTATGTGTGTATAAGATGGTGCCGAGTGGAAGAAATGGGGACATGAGGATGATGGAGAGAGAGAGAGAGAGAGAGAGAGAGAGAGATACGGATACGGATACGGATGTTTTATTCATATAGGCCCTAGCCCATAATGAAGGGGGTAATGTGAACAAATCTTTTCGAAAAAGAAACAGGAACAAATAAATCAAATATTCATCAAAGTGCAACAGGTAATCGACTAACTGAATATCAAACAGTACACAACAATTAATTCTTAACTGCATACTATACTTCTAATCCTAAACGCCTTGTACAAGAAAACAGCAAAACGTTTTATGGTGGCTTCGTTTGTGGATGCCATAAGTAATGAGAGTCGAAATAAAGAAGGATGCTTAGAATATTTTTGATCAATCAATTGATTCCTCAGATCATTCAAAATAGGACAGCAGAACACAAAGTGGACCTCATTTTCTTCGGCATTTTTACACAACGGACAGAGAAGATCACATTTGCTATGCTTCCTGTAACGATAATAATGAACAAAAATTTCAGAAATACCTAATCTGAACTTTGTCATAATATACCTTAAATGATTGTCCATTTTAATTGATAGATATGATGGAACACAATGCACACTTTTGAACTGTCTGCAAAAAGCAAAACGGTCGCTTTCTTGAATATGACATGACCATTCTTGCCATCTGCAATCGATTAGTCTATTCCGAAATATCCGAAGGAAATCATTCATATTTCCGACACCCTGTTGTAACCACACAAAACCAAAACCAAGTTCATATAATCTAACCCTCACATTTGAAACCCAATTTACTCTTCCTCTCGCATCCAAATCATATAACATATTATATGCTTTCCTTGGCAACCTTGAGATTTCCATTTGTGTTATTTTTAGCCAATAACGTATACACTTGATAGCAGAATTCAAATATATCGGATATCTGTTTACTTCGCCATAGATTAAATCGTTAGGTGTTCGCATGCTCACTCGTAAAAACTTCTTCAGCGCAAATAAATGAACATTTTCACAATAAGCAGCAGAATCATAAAGGCCCCAAAGTTCAGCTCCATACAGTGCGATGGGCTGTACTTGAGAGTCAAACAATTTCATAAATAATTTTAAAGATGTATTTTCTAATTTTGATAGCTGTTGCATAATGCAGAGTAATGCACGCTTGGCTCTACTTGCAAGATCTTTACATGCACAAGTGAAGCTTAATTTTGTTGAAAAATATATTCCCAAATATTTATATACGTTAACTACAGGCATCACCACTCCATTGTAAGTCCACTTTTCTCTAATTCCTAAATACCCACCCTTTCTAAACACGATAATGTTGCTTTTTGACATGTTGACTTTTAACTGGAGTGAAGTTGCAGATCGGAACAGACTATTTAGTTGAGTCTGCAAGCCTATAACAGTTTCAGACATCAAAACAACATCGTCAGCCAAAAGAAGTATAAACAATTCTAGAATATCACAGGTAAATTGTGCACCATGTTTTCCAGTTTTAACAACTTCTAAAGTCAACTCGTTAATAAAAGAAGAAAATAAAACAGGACTACACACATCCCCTTGTTTTACACCTGATGTACATTGAATATAATCAGTCATGTTACCCCCACACCGTACTTTAGCTTTTACACAGGAATACATGCTTATTATACACTTAAGCAGCTTACCATGAACGCCAGCTTTTAACAGAATAGGCCAGAGAAGAGTTCTATTCACTGAATCGAATGCCTTTTCAAAGTCTATAAAAGCTACATATAACTTACGATTTAAAGAAAACTGTTTTTGCACAAAGGCCATCAAAGTAAACATATGGTCAACTGTTGAATAATTGCGTTTAAATCCTGCCTGATATTCGCCAGTTATATTATTATCTTCAATCCATCCCTGCAGCCTATGATTGATGATAGTACTATACAATTTGCTGCTCGTGTCACTTAAAGAAATTCCTCTATAATTGTTAGGATTATTCACGTCGCCTTTTTTGTACAGTGGTAGAACAATACATTCAGTCCAACATTCAGGATAAATTCCCTTGTTGAATAAAGAATTAAAGAAGGAAACAAAGAAGTTCAAAATTACATCTGTTTTACATGCATACTTCAACAGTTCACCAATTATACCATCTGGCCCAGCAGCTTTACGGTTTTTTAACTTTCCTTAATGCAATTACTACCTCCTCTTTGGATATTGGACGGTTTAAATAATCATTTTCCCCTTCGTCTTGATTCCACTGAAATTCACGATTATGCTCAAAATCTTTAGTTAGAAGTGTCGTAAAATGTTCATACCAGGTTTCCATACTAATACTGTTCGCTGGTTGTCTTCTTTTTAATGAAACCCGATGTACGTTCTTCCAAAATTCTTTTTGATTCTCTATAGATGCGATCAGTTCTGTCAGTAATGTGTTGTTAAATTGCTTCCGCTTTATCCTTTGCAAATGTTTATACTCTCTTCTCGCCCTACAGTAACTATTACGATCTTCTTTGTCATATGTACGTTTAAATTTCGTAAGTAAATTACGAACTTTTCTTTTATTTTGATGACATTCAGTGTCAAACCAGTCTTTGGACTTCAAATCATTATTAATTCTTATTTCTTTTTTCATACACTCTGCAGCATCTTTAATACATGTATTGAAAATATTCAAGGCTTCATTTATATTGACATCAATGAGACCGACGGCATAGTTAATTTTCTCATGAATCTGTTGCGAAACAATGTTATTCATGAACACATTAGCATAATCTTCATTCCATACATGTTTTTCCAACGTAAAACTGTTGACAGAAGAATTTGTCTCCGACATGACATTGTCACTACAAAAACTCAAATGAAGTTCCACAGGCATATGATCAGAGTCAAATCTCTCAGATACTCGTAATTCGCATGAATCACACAACAATGCATACAATTCACATGACATAAGAAAGTAATCATTCACACTGCATCCGGTATCTGATATGTACGTGTAGCAACCTTGCTGGTCGCCATAACACATACCGTTGAGAATGCACAAATCAAATGCAGTACACATATTCAACAACTGTTTGCCATAATTATTCAATACAGAGTCTTCTGAAAATCGATTGACACTCAATGGATGACTTGCATGTTGAAAATTCAAAATATCGGAAACTCCTTGACAATGATGTGAAACACTACCTGTACGACTGTTTAAATCCCCGCACAACAATATATATACATCTTCAACGACTAATAAACAACTGGACAAATAATCTTCCAACAATGCAATGCCATTCTCGGAGTCAAAACATGCATAATAAGGAGAACCTTCTGGAGGTACGTATGAATACACATACAATATATCTTTGTCTACCCCAAACAATGTTTTACTGATGATTAACGCACCAAACATATCTGATTTTATTTCAACCTCTCTGACATATGACACAAATGTATTTCTAACGAGACATAAGATTCCACCTGATCTTCTCCCTTTAGCTGTTAATTTTATGCAGGTAAAGAAAACATTTTATATCCAGAAAATATAGTTGATTTAAGTTCATCAATAAACGTTTCAACTAAACAGATAAAATCAAACGACTGAAGAAATGAGACAAAATCATAGTTTTGTAATTTTGAAAGCAATCCATTAACATTCCAATGAAGTAAAGATAATGATCTGGTTTTGTTACTTTCGTTGCTAGCTACATTTTCCCAGCGCCTGTGTCACCAAAATCATGCACGGAACTTGACACACATTCCAAAGTTGACCCATACCGAGAGTTCTCGTCAGCCGATTCAACACACTCGCTGTCATCCACATTCAAATCCGTGCATGCTCACTTTCATTCTGGGTCACACTGGGCAATGACACCGGTGTCTCTTTTAGGATAGTTCCCTCACAAACAAAAACTTCAACAAAACTGGGCTGGCCGATTTCCTATTTGAAGTCTACCAGTCTGACACGAGCGTCAACAGAAAACTTTTTGCCGTCAATTAATAAATAGTTAAACACAATCGTGGCTCGTTTCCCCTCCTGCTTGCCCCTTTTTAAATGCGGAGTCAGCCTTCGTCGGATCTCCCTGACCCCTTTTGAAAAGTCCTCCCCGATGTAGACCTCAGAGCCTTTAAGTTTACCTTTAGCTTTTAGAAATGTTCATCTTCTGTTTATAAAAGGCACATCGGGCAATCACCGGTGAGTCGGGTCGGGAACTGAGCCGGTGGACACGGTCGAACTCCATGTCATCCGTCAGGTCCAGCTTGTCCGTCAGCAGATCCCGCACCAGGCCCTCGCAGTCTGCACTGGTCTCCCCGTCCCTCCTGGGTAGTCCGTAGAAGATCAAGTTGTTCCGCTTGGAACGGCCCTCCAGATCATCGACCCGTTTCTCGCAGTCGTCCAGCTTCTGACGTAGGTTGTTGTTGGTCTTCTGCAGCTCCCCATTTTCTCTTTTCAGCTCTGTCACCTCCTCCCTCAGCTCTCTCAGCTC
>CM031597.1:94259871-94264871 GCA_018398815.1 Conus ventricosus | reverse complement strand
CTTTTGTGTGTGATTACCATCACACTGCCAGAAAACAGAGTTAAGGGAAACGACCATTTTATCCAATCAAAAACGAATTCAGTGTGGGCAACAGCTTCATGCTATTTGCGGTTTGATGTTGTGCTCCAGTGCAGACTCATGTTGACATTTCAAATCCAATTTGTAGTCTTTCACCGACAAACTGGGATGTGGATTTTCTCCTCTCTCTCTCTCTCTCTCTCTCTCTCACTCTCTCTCTCTCTCTCTCTCTCTCTCTTTTTTTTTTTAACCCTATGGGAGGAAGTGTTATGCGGACAACTGCGTGTTGGAATAGGGTTTGGTATGAACGGAGAACGCAGATCGGACCAGGAAACACTGAGCTGGGAATGTTTGCTGCACGAGAGAGAGAGAGAGAGAGAGAGAGAGAGAGAGAGAGAGAGAGAGAGAGAGAGAGAGAGACAGAGACAAGAGAGAGAGAGACAGACAGAGAGGAGAGAGACGAGAGAGAGAGAGAGAGAGAGAGAGAGAGAGAGAGAGAGAGAGAGAGAGAGAGAGAAGGGTCAGACAGACAGACAGCAGACAGACAGGCAGAAAGAGAGAGAGACACAGGAGATAGATAGATAGAGAGAAAGATAGATAGAGAGAGATAGAGAGAGATAGATAGATAGAGAGAGAGAGAGAGAGAGAGAGAGAGAGAAGAGGAGAGAGAGAGAGAGAGAGAGAGAGAGAGAGAGAGAGAGAGAGAGAAGAGAGGAGGAGAGAGAGAGAGAGAGAGAGATTGAAGAAATGCTGGATCAAAAAAATGTTACTCCATACCAAGTGTTGTGTAATTAATTGATTATTTTCACAACCCTTCCTTTGCAAGTTGGGGTGTTTCTTCTTCTTCTTCTTCTTCTTCTTCTTCTTCTGAATCAATTCATTCATAACTCTTTTGTTCCCTTATTCCATCTTTCTTTTCTTATTTCTTTCTACTGGTCCTCGTTTCCTTTCGTTCCTCACCCTTTCCGTGATGTCTGCATTTTTCTTTTCTTTTTCTTTACTTTTTACCCCCCCCCCCCCCCATGAAACCCTAACCCCTTTCAACCATCCATTCCCGCCCCTTTCGTGCCCCCCCCCCCCCCCGTCATCCTCTCCCTCTTCACTCTCTTCCTCTCTTCTGTTCCCCTCTTCCAAGACATTCAGTAATAATCATCCAGTAAATGACAACGCCAACATGTCAGTTCACTGGTTGACCGGGAGCAAGAACACATGTATGCACGCTATGTCTTGGTTCGTTGCTTTAATCTCACACACACACACACACACACACACACACACACACACACACACACACACACACACACACACACACACACACACACACACACACACACAAACTACAACTCTATTATGCTGACGATATGCCCGGCATTTGTCTATCTTTGCCTCCCCCCCCCCTCTCTCGCTCCCTCTCTCTCTCTTATTATCTTGAAGATTTTTTTCTGTACTTGTCAGTTTTCTTTATTTCAACTGTCATAGTACTTAACAGACAAACCTCTCTGTAAAGACATCACGAAGAGATGACGGGTAATGTTGCCTTCTAGAAATCTAACCCGGCCTTGGACAACGTGTGAAACTGTTTTGTTTGACCCTTGAGCACGTTGAGAATTAATGTTTTGTCTTTTTATTTACTCCCCCCCCTCTCTCTCTCTCTCTCTCTCTCTCTCTCTCTCTCTCTCTCTCTCTCTCTCTTCTCTCTCTCAGAAAGCGAAGTACATTTTGTTTCGTGTTGTCCAGCGCTCAGAGATATTCGTGCAAGTTTTTAGAAGACCTAAATATTTTCGACAACCTTCATCATTCCAGCTCAGATTACTAATGTCTTTACGTAGTTCTCACGATGTACGAAATTTCTCACCGTACCTGAATAAAGAATTCAAGTTCAGAGAACTAGCAACACCATAAATATATTTAATTCATTTGTTTTCGCTTTCTTTCTGTGTATGATTACTGGCATTTCTAAAGAAATTTCACTTTATATATTCTTGCTTTTTGCTGATGACGATTGCTTATATGACGTTCACACTCTTCTTCATAAGGGGCCATGACCTTTTCTGAATAAATTTATTTCCACTTCGACTCTCTCTCCTCTCTCTCTCTCTCTCTCTCTCTCTCTCTCTCTCTCTCTCCTCTCTCTCTCTCTCTCTCTCTTGTGTGTGTGTGCGTGCGTGTGTGTGTGTGTGTGTGTGTGTGTGTGTGTGTGTGTGTGTGTGTGTGTGTGTGTGTGTGTGTGTGTGTGTGTGTGTGTGTGTGTGCACGCGCGCGCGCGCCCGTGTGTGTGTGTGTGTGTGTGTGTGTGTGTGTGTGTGTGTGTGTGTGTGTGTGTGTGTGTGTGTGTAGGGGCGTGGGTTGGGGCTAAGTGTAGATGATACTGCGCATGTTGGAATGATTACAGGTTGCGTTTCACACGCTAGCTGCAAATGTGAATGGGAGGAGGAGGGAAGGAGCAGAGCAACGAAACGAATTACAGACGAATCCGGTTGTATTATGCCCGTACCAGTTACATGGATATTGATTGTATTGAAACCAGTTATACCAAAGCCGGTTGTATTATGCCCGTACCAGTTACATGGATATTGATTGTATTGAAACCAGTTATACCAAAGCCGGTTGTATTATGCCCGTACCAGTTACATGGATATTGATTGTATTGAAACCAGTTATACCAAAGCCGGTTGTATTATGCCCATACCAGTTACATGGATATTGATTGTATTGAAACCAGTTATACCAAAGCCGGTTGTATTATGCCCATACCAGTTACATGGATATTGATTGTATTGAAACCAGTTATACCAAAGCCGGTTGTATAGTTGGACTGAAGTCTTTGTGTCAAAGCGGTTGTATCGAAGCCGGTTGAAAGAAAGCTGTTGCATCAACAACAGGTTTGTCGAAGTTGGCTGTATAGACTCTACCTGTATCGAGGCCGATTTTAACATTTTCAGTTATGTGGAAGCCAGTTGCATCAATGTTTTTCTTTTTGTTTTAAATCTGAAGTTCCCAGTTTCCCGGTGTCGCGTGACATCTGGGAACGTGGAGATCAGGGAAGGCTTCCCAGATATCACAGTTTTTTTTTTATTGGAACGCGTTCCCAAAATGTACGGTGATATCTGGGAAGGCCCATGATATCTGGGAACGTGGTCTCTCAGAGTTCAGAAGGGCAGAAAGAAGACGAAAAATGAATGGATTTTCGAGATAAGGTAGGAAACAATTTATTAGGTGCAATTGAGACCTTTGGCCTTCTTGTCACTTTTTTCCCCATTAATTTCTTGGCATGATTTTCACAAAGTACTCTCTTTCTGAGGCCTTCTTTGCGTAATTTCAACAAATTTTTCACAAAATAGAGGGATGAAAACCTTTTTTTCTGAGGCCTTCTATTAGGAAGGCCACATTTAGTCCATTCTCTGAAACGTGCCCAGATTTCACACCAGTGCCCAGATTTCACACCAGTGCCCAGATTTCACACCAGTGCCCAGATTTCACACCAGTGCCCAGATTTCACACCAGTGCCCAGATTTCACACCAGTGCCCAGATTTCACACCAGTGCCCAGATTTCACGATTGGAAGTTGAGGAAATCTGGAAACGCGTTCCCAGATATCACGGTTCCCAGATATTATACGACACCGGTAATTCGCAGATTTTGAGGAGTATAAAACAGAGAAACCACACGAAAAAAAATCTTGCGAAGAAAAGGGGGTGGATGGGGGGAAGAAAGGAGAGGATAGGGGTGGGGGTGGGGGGTGGGGGGGGTGGGGGGGGGGGGGGGGGGGGCAAAAATGATGGCGATGGAATCTCGGAGCAATGGTCGCGTTTATAACATGTTTGCATACGACACTGACGTCATCAGACCTCGTTTCTTCCTGAGAGCTGGCAGTCGCCATTTTGTCTCTCCGACTGACTTTGTGGCGTCGGGTGTCGACAAGACGTTGCGAAAGAGAATATTGACTCCAGCTGGACGAGCAAGTTATCTTAATGGTGGTTGCCCCCCCCCCCCCCCCCCAAAAAAAAAAAAAAAAAAAAAAGAAAAAAGAAAAAAAAGATGATAGACAAACACTTAATACTCAAATTTGTAACAGACTGCACCATGCTGAATGCAACTTAAACATTAAAAAAAGGCTAAGTCCTAAGTTAGAGATCCCCTCCTCCCATTTGCGAAGGACTTCTCACCGTAAGAACGCAAATTAATGATATTGATACAAGTGGGCCTTTCAACTGGGATTTTGCCCATTTTTATTCAAGAGTAGGATGGAGGGGGTTCCTCACGGAACTCCCGAGACTTTCAGGAATTTGTTGTTGTTGTTGTTGTCGTCAGCAGGAGCCCGGAACATCACTATGTGTTGGTCGATGACACTTGCATTCTACCCGGTGTTGCGATGAGGTCTGCTGTGTCCGGGCTAATTCGGTTTAATTCAACACATATTGTTTATAGCCTGGCCGATCACGAGGGGCCATATCATGGCTGTCATGTCAAGTCTGGTTGTATCCATTGAAATTGATTTCAATTGTGTAGAGCCGTTATTGCCTTGATGTCAGTTGCATCGAAACCGATTGTATGAAGCCGGTTGTATGAAAGCCGATTGTATTAACTCCCGCTGTTCCGATGTATTGAACTGAGATGATTGTATTGATATCACTTTTCCGAAACGTTATTAGTCCAAAGGGGCGACGCTTATTTTCCCGACCCTAGCTCTATTTTCTACGCAACAAACCGGTTACGCTGTGTCTATATCGTCATTCCCTAACACGATTTCCATGTAGCCATTCTGAGATATGATCGGTAAAGGACAGGCTAGTCGGATGTCAGCAGACTCACAAACAAGTCGTAATCAACAGTGAGACAGACCACAGATATGGGCAAATCCTGCTCCCAGGTTTTGTTGTTCCTTTTCTTTTTGGTCTTCTTCCTTTGTTTCATCTTCTTTTCCATCCTTTTTTCCACTCTGTTCCCCCTCGCCCCACCCCTCCCTTTTTTTTCGTTATTAT
>CM031597.1:94249871-94257371 GCA_018398815.1 Conus ventricosus | reverse complement strand
TTTACTCACAGATTCAAACTTTTGTCTGAAACAAATCTAGGACAATCAAAGCGATCCAAAAATCGACCAGTTATTAAACATCTAAGATAATTTAGTTCAAAATCTATTTTTTATATTTACCAAGCATTTGATCGCGTGTGGCACGTAAGTCTCAACTTTATATTAAACTAGGATTTTAGGCATTAAAGGTACACTTTTAAACTGGTTTAACAGCTCCATAATCTATGGATGCTAGTCCATTGTGGTTAGAGGTGGAAAATCTATATTACTGAGAGGCAATGAAAACGCAATCCCCATTTCGTCCCCGAAAAATGTCACCTCAGCCAAAATAATGTGAATTATGCACGAGGCATGCAACCTAGCACGCGTATGTTGTATTGCGACGATCTGTATTGACAGGCACAGTTGGGTTCATGACGTCATGAGTAAACCACTCCAACACATCTTTTACTGATAACTGCAAAACACGTGCAACACAGGCATACTGTGACTGCATGCAAACAGCCCATGACTGTCCCCTATAAAAACACACATTGGCGTTTTACTGACACTCGTACGCACCATGCCGCGGTTAACTACAGACCAGAGAAATCAAGCCATTGGCATGCTGAGGGCAGGCACTGCTCACATCAGGGCCGCACAACATTTCAATGAACACCCATCAACCATAACCCGTCTTGCGACTCGGCACCAAAACACTGGAAGTGTAAACGACCGTCCACGCCCAGGCGTCCAACGTGTGACGACGGCACGACAGGACCGCTACATTGTCACGCAGCACCTCCGGAATCGTTTCCAGCCAGCTGCACAAACAGCCCGCAACACTATTGGGACTAGAGAAAGACCAATCAGCAGCCGTACCGTGCGTCGGCGTCTGGCAGCAGCAGGGCTACGGGCACGTCGACCATACCAAAGTCAGATCTTAACCCATCGCCATCGACTAGCACGCCAGCGATGGGCTGCCGCAGGTGGCTTTCTGGGGAACAGGGTTTGGGGGAATGTTGTTTTTTTCGGATGAATCCCGGTTCAATGTCTCTTTCCCGGATGGCCGTGATCGTGTGTATCGACGTCAGGGTGAACGTTTTGCGCAACCCTGTGTCATTGAGCGAGATCGTTATGGGGGTGGAGGGGTAATGGTCTGGGGTGCCATAAATGCTCAATTTCGATCGGAGCTTGTGTTTGTGCCAGGCAACTTGACGGCAAGGCGTTATATTGACACTGTTCTTGAGCCAGTTCTTCTTCCTCTCTGGAGACAGCATGGTGGCAACAGACTAGTGTTTCAGCAGGACAATGCTCGACCCCACACAGCCGTTCTCACACGAAATTTCCTTCGGGACAGCAATGTGGATGTCATGCAGTGGCCCTCCGTGTCCCCAGACATGAATCCCATTGAACATTTGTGGGACGAACTTGGACGACGTGTGCCAGGTCAGCAGAATCCCCCAACTACCGTTGCTGAGCTCACCCAAGCATTGCAGCATCACTGGAACGTGATACCGATCCGTATCATCCGTCGTTTGTGCGCTTCAATGCCCCGACGTTTGCAAGCTTGTGTTCGTGCTCAAGGGGGACACACCAGATATTGACAGTGTATTCCTTCTGTCGCGCCTAAATGGGCTTCACTTCAGGCGAATGTGCACCTGTTATAGGCAAACTAATGTACAGTGGTCGCACTTTTGTCACACGTATTTGCTTGGATGTGTGTTTGTTTCATTTCAATAAAATTGTCAGTTGACAATGGAATTGCGTTTTCTTTGCCTCTCAGTGGGTTTCGTCAATGAGCCACTGTTGTATTTAGTTTATGTAGATGAAATTGTTCGTGACATTGAATTTATTATGAATTTATTTGCAGGTGATAGAAACATATCCCTGGCCGTGAAGAATCATATTACGAAGAAAGAAACATTACAAGCTGATCTTTATAAAATAGAATCTTGGATCAAAGCATGAAACAAAACTTTACTGACAGATTGGGGCTTGGCAACGGTGACTTCAGACCTTTCAGGAAAATGTCTCAGCGGGACAGAAGAACAGCTGCAACAGGGCAGGTACGAAAGATAGAGGCTGAAAGGCGAGAAGTTCATCTCATCCAGTGTGCCCAGCAAGGACAGGTGACCGGGTGGGAGGAGCATGTAGTTGAAAGAAAGATTGGGTGGAGTGAGATCTGGGAGTGGAACACAAGGACAGGTGACTGGGTGGGAAGAGCATGTAGTTGAAAGAAAGATTGGATGGAGTGAGATCTGGGAGTGGAACACAAGGACAGGTGATCGGGTGGGAAGAGCATGTAGTTGAAAGAAACATTGGATGGAGTGAGATCTGGATCCAGTGTGCCCAGCAAGGACAGGTGACCGGGTGGGAAGAGCATGTAGTTGAGAGAAAGATTGGATGGAGTGAGATCTGGAAGTGGAACACAAGGACAGGTGACCGGGTGGGAAGAGCATGTAGTTGAAAGAAACATTGGATGGAGTGAGATCTGGATCCAGTGTGCCCAGCAAGGACAGGTGACCGGGTGGGAAGAGCATGTAGTTGAAAGAAAGATTGGATGGAGTGAGATCTGGAAGTGGAACACAAGGACAGGTGACCGGGTGGGAAGAGCATGTAGTTGAAAGAAAGATTGGATGGAGTGAGATCTGGAAGTGGAACACAAGGACAGGTGACCGGGTGGGAAGAGCATGTAGTTGAAAGAAACATTGGATGGAGTGAGATCTGGAAGTGGAACACAAGGACAGGTGACCGGGTGGGAAGAGCATGTAGTTGAAAGAAAGATTGGATGGAGTGAGATCTGGGAGTGGAACACAAGGACAGGTGACCGGGTGGGAAGAGCATGTAGTTGAAAGAAAGATTGGGTGGAGTGAGATCTGGATCCAGTGTGCCCAGCAAGGACAGGTGACCGGGTGGGAAGAGCATGTAGTTGAAAGATTGGATAGAGTGAGATCTGGAAGTGGAACACAAGGACAGGTGACCGGGTGGGAAGAGCATGTAGTTGAAAGAAAGATTGGATGGAGTGAGATCTGGAAGTGGAACACAAGGACAGGTGACCGGGTGGGAGGAGCATGTCGTTGAAAGAAAGATTGGGTGGAGTGAGATCTGGGAGTGGAACACAAGGACAGGTGACTGGGTGGGAAGAGCATGTAGTTGAAAGAAAGATTGGATGGAGTGAGATCTGGGAGTGGAACACAAGGACAGGTGACCGGGTGGGAAGAGCATGTAGTTGAAAGAAACATTGGATGGAGTGAGATCTGGATCCAGTGTGCCCAGCAAGGACAGGTGACCGGGTGGGAAGAGCATGTAGTTGAAAGAAAGATTGGATGGAGTGAGATCTGGAAGTGGAACACAAGGACAGGTGACCGGGTGGGAAGAGCATGTAGTTGAAAGAAACATTGTATGGAGTGAGATCTGGATCCAGTGTGCCCAGCAAGGACAGGTGACCGGGTGGGAAGAGCATGTAGTTGAAAGAGAGATTGGATGGAGTCAGATCTGGAAGTGGAACACAAGGACAGGTGACCGGGTGGGAAGAGCATGTAGTTGAAAGAAAGATTGGATGGAGTGAGATCTGGAAGTGGAACACAAGGACAGGTGACCGGGTGGGAAGAGCATGTAGTTGAAAGAAACATTGGATGGAGTGAGATCTGGAAGTGGAACACAAGGACAGGTGACCGGGTGGGAAGAGCATGTAGTTGAAAGAAAGATTGGATGGAGTGAGATCTGGAAGTGGAACACAAGGACAGGTGACCGGGTGGGAAGAGCATGTAGTTGAAAGAAAGATTGGGTGGAGTGAGATCTGGATCCAGTGTGCCCAGCAAGGACAGCTGACCGGGTGGGAAGAGCATGTAGTTGAAAGAAAGATTGGATGGAGTGAGATCTGGATCCAGTGTGTCCAGCAAGGACAGGTGACCGGGTGGGAAGAGCATGTAGTTGAAAGAAAGATTGGATGGAGTGAGATCTGGATCCAGTGTGTCCAGCAAGGACAGGTGACCGGGTGGGAAGAGCATGTAGTTGAAAGAAAGATTGGATGGAGTGAGATCTGGATCCAGTGTGTCCAGCAAGGACAGGTGACCGGGTGGGAAGAGCATGTAGTTGAAAGAAAGATTGGATGGAGTGAGATCTGGATCCAGTGTGCCCAGCAAGGACAGGTGACCGGGTGGGAAGAGCATGTAGTTGAAAGATTGGATGGAGTGAGATCTGGAAGTGGAACACAAGGACAGGTGACCGGGTGGGAAGAGCATGTAGTTGAAAGAAAGATTGGATGGAGTGAGATCTGGAAGTGGAACACAAGGACAGGTGACCGGGTGGGAAGAGCATGTAGTTGAAAGAAAGATTGGGTGGAGTGAGATCTGGATCCAGTGTGCCCAGCAAGGACAGGTGACCGGGTGGGAAGAGCATGTAGTTGAAAGAAAGATTGGATGGAGTGAGATCTGGATCCAGTGTGTCCAGCAAGGACAGGTGACCGGTGGGAAGAGCATGTAGTTGAAAGAAAGATTGGATGGAGTGAGATCTGGATCCAGTGTGTCCAGCAAGGACAGGTGACCGGGTGGGAAGAGCATGTAGTTGAAAGAAAGATTGGATGGAGTGAGATCTGGATCCAGTGTGTCCAGCAAGGACAGGTGACCGGGTGGGAGGAGCATGTAGTTGAAAGAAAGATTGGATGGAGTGAGATCTGGATCCAGTGTGCCCAGCAAGGACAGGTGACCGGGTGGGAAGAGCATGTAGTTGAAAGAAAGATTGGATGGAGTGAGATCTGGATCCAGTGTGTCCAGCAAGGACAGGTGACCGGGTGGGAAGAGCATGTAGTTGAAAGAAAGATTGGATGGAGTGAGATCTGGAAGTGGAACACACCGAGACTCAGCTTTCTTCTCCGGCCCACCTATGACATTCTGCCTTCGCCAGTGAACCTAGTCAGATGGAAGGTCCAGGAAGATGACAAGTGTAGGTGCGGCAAACGAGGAACCATGAAGCACATCCTCTCAAAACTGCCATCTGGCTCTGAACAGATACACCTGGAGACACAACGAGGTGCTCAAAGTGTTAACCAAGATGGCGAAGGAGCAGGCGGAAGAGGGAAAATACGCTCCTAGGCCACAGAAACACGGACTGGGCAAGATCGAGTTGTGGACGCAAGGAGGCAAGGTTCCTGAGAGAAAGAAGGCGAGTGAAGCCACAGAAGGTCAGAGCGGTGGTCAATGGGAGGTAGCAGCAGATCTAGAGGGCTGCAAGAGATTCTTCCCCATCCCAACAACGAAGAAGCCAGGCCTGGTGATATGGAGTGAGGAAGAGAAAGAGGTGCACCTGGTGGAACTCACTGTGCCTCACGAAGACAATATCAGCGAGGCACACGAGCGGAAAGAAAATCGCCATGAGACTCTTGTTGAAGAATGCGAGGAGGCGGGATGGAAAGCAACCAGTCGAAGTTGGCTACAGAGGTTTCATCGCGACTAGCGTCAGAAAGTGGATGAGAGTGGCTGGACTTGGTCCGAAGAAAGGGAATGCCATGACAACAGCCCTACAGGAGACTGTTGAAAAAGCAAGTCATTGGATCTGTCTGAGGAGAGAGGACACAGGCTGGTGCGAGTCCTGATGGTTGACAGAAAAGGCATACAGTCAAACTGGCAAGGAGACCTCACATCGGTGAGGGGGCTCGGTGCGTCATTACAGTTGTCGAGAGGAAGAGCCCGAAACAGCGACGCATTCTCTCATGATAATCTCCACGCCAGAGTCCGGTCTACGGAGCTTTTGACTGTCACGCAGCACAGGTAGCTGTTTTCATCCATCTTCATTAAAACGGAGTTACTTACTGCGATTACAGGACATGTAGTCCTCTGTGAGCTGTACTTTGGGAACACTATAATGCAGCCGCAAAATCAACAGAAACATGTAGGGGTCACTCTCCAAAACAACTGCAGATGGGGCGAGCACATCGACGGCATGGTTGCAAACGTTCGTCTCCTGATAAACTGTCTTCGTTCTTTTAAGTACAAACTGACCTGGCGCTCTTGAAACTATGTCTACGTCATAATCACAGGTGCTGTACAGGAACTAGCCACGAAAAATTATTGGAAGAATCGGGATTCTTCATGGTAAGAGAGCGACATTAAAGATATGAAATAATCGTGTTTGACAAGATAATCCCCAATAATTGTCCAAACTACCTTTCTGACTTGCTGCTACCCTTGGTTTCAACAGTCAATCCATATCACCTACAAAAAGCTTTTGAATGAAGTGTCTCTCCTCAACAAACCAATGCATATAGCATACCCCCCTCCCCCGTCCCTCCCTTGAATTGCACCTGTCTGGAATACCCTTCCGTCTGCTATTCAACACACCCAGTCTCTCAGTCACCTCAAACAATACCTTTCCTCTTCGGACGCCTGTGTACCACCATAGCATTCTGGAAGAAATAGAAAGGAACAAACTATTCATTGCCGACTAGGCCTTGGAATGCCTGAAGCTCTTCTTGCTGTTGAAGGGTCGGCATTTTGATCGTCGCATGTATCAATCAGAAAACGTTATCACTTTTCGTGAACCAATCACAGACCGTTACGACTGTCCGCCATTTCCCCTCGCATGTGGAAGAGCGCTAAGACAGATTTGTGAACTCTCGCCTTTTCTTAGCCCCGCTTGCCGTTAGAATGCACTATGAAACGTTGATACCCGAAGAGCGCTTAGAATGGTAGGTGTAAGGTATTGAGGGAGTTATGATCAGAGTCAGAGGGCTAAGTTCGGAATCATTTTTTATTGTAACTTGTCCATCTATACGTTCGTCCCGTTAGTCTCTCTTTACTTCTTCCTTCGTGATCTGCTATGTCTTGGAAGCTGAGATGTAAGCATTTTAAAAGGAAAATAAACACTGCTTGTGACCAACGTTGCCTTCCTGAGAACGACAGAAAGTGAAATTCCACTCACCCCACCCCCACCTCCACCCCAACCTCGGCCTTCCTATCTCCTTTTCCACCTTGACCTATCCCCGAGCCCTTCTACTTCCCCCTAGCACGTGCCTCGCCGCAACTTCTTCGCCGATAAGATAAGAAAAGTACATGAATTCGTCCCAAATACAAAGATAAAGATCTTCAAGTGATCGATGTAAATGAAATCAGCTCGTCTGGCATTTGACCCTGACGTCAGTTCTCTATTCGATTATTTCAACATGATCGATACCGCCGAGATGGCGGTCTTGCTCTCGTGCTACGGGATGAGACTGGTACAATGAGGTGTATGTGTATCCAGTGCCTTGAATCGTATTCTGGCGTTTTGCCAGGCCCGAGAGATACGGACACGTGCAGACCTGATTGATTAGTATTGACAACACAATCGTAGACAATGATTAATCTTGGCAACACAATCGTAGACAATGATTAGTCTTGACAACACAATCGTAGACAATGATTAATCTTGGCAACACAATCGTAGACAATAATTAATCTTGGCAACACAATCGCAGACTATTTCCCGTACGGGAAAATTGTTCGGAAATAATCTTTGGTACCCAAAACGAAGAAACTGAAT
>CM031597.1:94229871-94239871 GCA_018398815.1 Conus ventricosus | reverse complement strand
CCCAGTTCAAGCGTTCTTGTTGCTTAACTTTTTGTGAGAAGTATGTCACAACTATCGCTTAAGGTAGCTGCTGTCAATTACGGAAGCAAGGGAGAGAAATCACTTCGATTCTTTTGAGACGCCTATGTGCGAACTTCTTGCTTGCCGGATAATCGAGCGTTAATCACACTTGCATCATCAATCACAGACAATGAGTCACGTCGTTGTTTATAGCGCAGCCGACGATCAAGGCCACATCAGAGCTGTAAGAAGTGAGAATCAGAACGCGTGATGGGAGGTTGGTATATGTCATTAACCGCCATCGCTCTCTCTCTCTCTCTCTCTCTCTCTCTCTCTCTCTCTCTCTCTCTCTCTCTCTCTCTCTCTCTCTCTCTCCTCTCTCTCTCTCTCTTCCGTCCTCCCCTCTTTCTTCTCTTCCTCTTTCTCATGCTCTCGCCTCTCCTGCGCATTATTTTGAGACACCGAAACTCATATACAACGTCTGACTGGCCAAATGACTGTCACAGGTTCATTGAAGCAGCTCCAGTAATGACGGCGCTCTGAGAGTGTTTTTTCCCCAGTGTAGGAGGACTTCCAAGTATTACTGCAACGTGACCTTGGACTTTCTTCTCAAGAAAAACATAAATACGGAATAAAACCAACTTCATAAAAAAATCGCTTTAAGCATGCCTATAAAGAAGAATGTCTGGACGATGTCATTTTCTTACGCCTTTAAAACCTAATTTGACAGCTTTTCGTCTACCAAATTGCATTATCAACATTATTATCATTTATACAGTCTGCGCTTTAAAATCTTAATAAGCTGAAATTGACACAAAGTAGTTGTCTGAACATTCAAGGGAATACTAGACGGGTAATGCGGATGACACTGACACAGCAAGCACACACACACGTGCAACTTGTAACGAACACAAGTTGAATATTGTCAATATCCAAGATGAATTACTCCCAATCCCTGTTCAGGTTAGAGGAGAAAAGTTGAAAAGACGCCACATTAAGGCAAAGGGACCTCAGAACATGTATACTGCCTCTTCATAAAACGCGTTTTAGACCATCGACGGCAGGCTATTTCTCTCTCTTCTGCAGATCACTCCATCAGGTATTTAATTCATCACGGACACATTGCTCAATCATTCGATGTTTCTAGAGCATTCGCATAATGGCTGTGACAGTAACTATATAGATAGAATGCCTATCATTTTCAGCCAGTTTATGGAGTGTTTGATTTTCGACTTTTAAAGGTAGTTCTGCCAAGCTGTGAACAAAATGCACGACGACGAATTTTATCCATACAAATCTGTTTTTGATGAAGTGATTTGACTAAGTAATAGCGCAGAGGTAGTTTGACACCTGTGATCGTTTGTACTGCAGGATTGCATGTGCACTTCAGTTTAACATCTATTTACATGATGTAACTTAAAAAGCAAGTGTTGTTTGTGAAGGTAATATTGAAGGAAAATATCGGAGCTGATGCCAAAGTGAAAACAAAATTAGTGCATGAAAACAATTATACACATTTGAAAGCCAACATCATACATATATATTATATTTTTAAAAAAATATATATATATAAATATATATATATATATATAATATATAATATATATAAAATATAATATATTGAATTATAAACAAAGCTTGCTTTTATGTCTTAGACATAAAGAGCAAACTAGTTTTATAATTCAATATTTCTTGCAGTCATTGCAACACCAGCTGCCTGAAAGTTGCTGGAACGGTGCTCGGTACTTATCCTTGGAATTTATTAGTTTGTTATATATATATATATAAAATATATATATATTATATATATATATATATAATATATATATATAGAGAGAGAGAGAGAGAGAGAGAGAGAGAGAGAGAGAGAGAGAGAGAGAATGTACTGCAACAGCGCATCTTAAAAACAGTCCCTCAACCACAGTGGGAGCGACATTTGTTATATTAAAAACAAGTTAAAATCAAGCTGCTAAAAACATCTACAAATTTTTTTCACGCTGGGGCGGTCGTCACATCCTGACGACCGCACATCGTGAAAAAAATTTGTAGATGTTTTTAGCAGCTTGATTTAACTTTTTTTTAAAATATAACAATATATATAATATTTTATAAAAAATATAATATATATATAATATATAATATATATATATATATATATAATTTTTAATAAAACAGAAAAAAGAGTCTTGCTAGTACACGCGAAGCTGACATAATATACATCGGCAACAACAGCAGTAGAAATTACAAATACTAACTAATACTAATCCAAGTCTTATGATCCTGAAACTTGCCACACACAATACATCATAAACCCGAAAGAAACACCGTTACCTTATAAGGCTTAGTGAAATAAATGTTAACTGAGGCGGGAAGGAGAATAAGAAAATACTGAAAAAGGGAAAGCCAAGTGTTTGCACGAAAATCAGAGCAATTCACAAAAAAAAAAAAAGGTTTCCATGCACCCTAGTGGTTGTAGGTGTAGTAAATCCTTCAGGATTCACGACGTTTTCGCATTTTAAATAAAAAATCAGCGCCCATCCTTCCATCCTCCTTTCGCCGCTTCAGCCATCCCTTAACTGAATCAGGTACCTCTTGCTGCTACTGGAGGATGGACATTTTTTCAAACAGTGAAAATCTTAACTTAGAAAGGTTCCAACTTGCACCTGTCAGCTCTGCAACAAAAACTCACGGTCCCCTCCGAACCAGCTACAGGAACGCATCTGGTATCATGAATACAAATTGCGGCACCCTTTCGCACAGCATACATGAAAACAAAAGTATGCAAAACAAACAAGGAAACTTTCCGTTTCAAAAACAAAAAAAAGAAAGAAAGAAAAAAAAAAAATAAAGAAAAAGGAAAAAGAAAGAAAAAGAAAGAAAAAGAAGAAGAAGAAGAAGAAAAAGAAAAAAGAAGAAGAAAGAAGACGAAGAAGAAGAAAAAAGGATTTTCCCCCCGAAACCAGAAGGCAAAAGATCCTCTCTCGCTTAATACAAATTGTAGGGACAGTTTTGGCGGCTGACCACCTAGCCGTCAATCACTCTGTAAAAAAAGCCTGATGGTTCACTCAGTCACCTCTGTGTCTTTTTCAGGTTCTGGCAGCTATCGTAGGGGGTGTGTTTCCAAAAGGTTGTTTCTTTCTTTCTTCCCCCCCCCCCCCCCCTTCCCTCTACCTTCTCCGCCCTCCTCCAGCATCCCGGTGCCGCATCCCCCCCCCTCCTGAAAATATTATCCTGTCGCTGCAAGAGAAGAGGCGTTTCGTGCACTGAAATCCCGCTACGGCATTGTTCGTTTCGACTTTTTTTTGTTTTTCTTTCGCTTTGTTTATTTCTTTTTAACCTCGGGCCCTTGAAATGACAGAATTCCCGTTGTCTCTCTCTCTCGCTTTCTCTCTGTTTATTCGTCTGTTAGCGAGATTACGGAAACAAAGCCCATAAAACCGAGTTTAATTAAACCTAAAATAAAACTTTAATGTGCCACAATTGGCGAATCGGTTAAATTTTGGCGTAGATCCAGATCAAAGGGGACCAGGCATTTTCTTTTTTTTCTTCTCTTCTCTTCTTTTTCCCTTTTTTTCCCCCTTTTTTTGACATTCAAAGCTATGACATTTTCGTCGATGTCCGAGGAAAATGATACATGGATTTCAATAGAAAAATCAGGAATGTGACATGCGTTTAAATCTACGAACGTGTATGATTAACTGTGGATTTGGATTACGATCAAAACCCTGTCGAAAAAATGAGCTTGGAACCTTCCCTATCACCTAGGTACTCTTGCCTCCCCGCATTCTTTGAAATCAGTTCTTGAAAACTTTTCGTTCACCCCCCCCCTCTGTGACCGATGCACAAAATATTTCCGATTTTGTACACGGGTATTGTATATGCATCGGTACTTTGAAAAAAGTAATTCGTCTTATCGTTTTTGTTTAACAGGCGGGAAAGGGTGGGGAGAGGCAGTGAGAGACCCGTGTAACGAAAAGTTTTAACTCCCCGAATGGTTTAACTCCCAGGAGTTAAATGTCCATTTGTAAATTTTAACTCCCTGGAGTTAAACTAGAATATAAAAAACTAACCCCCCTCTGTGTTTCAGTTTGACTCCAGGGAGTTATTCTGACATACCACCGAATGACTCCCACCCACCACCCACTCCCGCACCTCGCTACTACCCATGCATCTTATATATATATTATTTTTCGAAATGTGTGTGTGTGTGTGTGTGTGTTTGTGGTGTGTGTTTTTCTTACACTAACTTGCCAGATCAAGACTTGTCCAGGTAGAATTTTTTCCTTCGATATTATTGGTTTCTGTGAATTAGTCACGTGTCTGAATTTTATTGAAAAATGTGTGTTTTTCTGATTGGCCCGCCGACTTTCACTTTAGCTTGGCACACGCACACCACCACACCTGTGACGAGTCACTTTAAAAACTTCATCAGATCGGTCCCAAGCAGCCACCCTCTTGTACAAATTGTACAAAAACAGCCCCCCCCCCCTCCCTCACCTTTCTCTATCCCATGTGTCTCACACACAAATTTCTAATCTATGCCAACCCTTTTTCTCCTTCCTTCTCCCCCAGATGTAGCGAGTCAATACAAACAATTTTACGTCACGTCGCGACTACTCGTCATTCTCTCCCCACCTTCCTTTCCCTCCAACCCCCCCCCCCCCCCTCACTCCCTAATTTGGCGGCATGACACAATGAAAATTGAAAATTTTCCGTTTCTACACCATTTGAGTGTAATGGCCTACACTTATGGGTGACTGTTTGATAGTCGCATAGATTCCATGAGAGAGAGAGAGAGAGAGAGAGAGAGAGAGAGAGAGAGAGAGAGAGAGAAACGCCAAAGACTGAAGGTACAGTATTTCTACCAAAGGCATCAAGCCATTCATTCATGTATATACAGACTTTACATACAGATTAATACAAAAAGGCATAGTAAAATATCAAAGGCATGCATAGATAAGCACATGAATATGTACACGGACATTTCCTTTCCCTATGATGATGATGATGATGAACATTAAATCCCCCTTCTCCATTCTCTTACCGAAAGACACCTGGGAATAGGTGGGTGGGGAGTCATTTTAGTCATGATCAGATTAACTCCCCCTCTGTTACAAAGTAACTCCCTGGGAGTCAGAAAACACGTGTACACATTAACTCCCTCCCAGGGGAGTTATTCTAAACTGTGAAAAACTGACTCCCTTAGTGGGCAGGGAGTTAATCTTTTACACGCCTGGATTAACTCCCGGGATCGGGAGTTAATCTGTACTAACTCCCAGGGGGGGGTCATTCTGTTACAGGGTGGAGTTAAGTCTGATATATGTACAAAATACTCCCCCCCCCCCCCCTTAATTTTTCAAGAATTTGTTGAGACTTGTACAAAAAAGATTTTAGAACATTTTGAAGTTTTAATGAGAGGAGTTATTTTGGCACAGGGTGGGAGTCATTCTAGTTTAACTCCCAGGAGTTAAAATTTACATATGAACAGTTTAACTCCCTGGGATTAAACCATTCGGGGAGTTAAAACTTTTCGTTACACCGGGCAGCGTGGAGGTATGCTTGGATGCGGTGCGGGCTTTCAGTTGTGGCGTGCATTGCATGTGTTGCTGGTTGTTCTTGTTTATTTGTTTTGTAATTTGATGTGTAATATACATACGTTGGTGTGTAGGCCTACAGCATTAAGTTGTTTAGGCGTCCAAATGATAGTAATACTTATACAAAAAATAATGATAATGATGATGACGACGACGACGATAACAACGACGACGGCGACGACGACGACGACGATGAATAATATAAATAATAACAACAATAATAATAAACATAATGATACTACTACTACTGATAATAATAGTGATAGTAATAATAATAAAAGCGGTGGTAATTATGACAAGAACACAAAAGTAACAACAACGATGATGATGATGATGATGATGATGATGATGATGAAGAAGAAGAAGAAGAAGAAGAAGAAGAAGAAGAAGAAGAAGAAGAAAAAGAAGAAGAAGAAGATGATGATGATGATGATGATGATGATGATAGAGTAACAGTCAGGAGGCATTGGGTGGGGGAGGGGGGGGGAGGAATGGAAATGGGATGGAATCACTGCAAAATAACCGATTGCACTCAAAACCTGCAACCCATCGCCAAATGTAGTGCAGTAAACATTTAGTGAAGACTCCTATAGTTTTAAGTTTTTTTTTTTTTTTTTTTTTTTGTGCTGTCCCAGCCTCTGCGCCACCTCAGAGGCAGTGCACACACGCCGCTCATTCCGACACCCCGTCCACAGCCACAGCCCGGTCAGCCCCGCCGCAGCCCCGGGACCGACAATCCACAGGAGCAGTCAATGTCAAGTCGTCAAGAGGCAACCCACCGGAGAAGACACTGCACTGCTGCCGAGTCACTTCGGTGGTGTTCAGTGGCGCCTGTTCTGATCTAACATACACAGGACACCACCTACTAAGCCCCTACTGACGACAATAATTGCTTAGTCGCGGAGCCGGCGTGAGTGAGCTCTCCCTCCGGAGGGCGCCACCACGTCCGTCCAACGACAGCCCCATGGACTCGCCGATACTGGTGACCCCGACGGAACCAAACCAAGGCCACAGACGTGGAGAGGACATCGAAACTGAGGTCACCATGACAGCAGGGCATGAAGGGCTACAGAATTTGAGACATTTTTTTATGCTGATCGATGAGAATGAGGATGATTAAGATGATGCTAAAGGATTTCCATTTCGGTCTGAGACTACATGACAGGGCTGTACTCTACGCTTCCTTTCATAATATATCCCGGCGTCAACCAGGCCCGAGAGATACAGGCACCTGCAGTATTGGTCAGGAAATTTGAGCAACACTCTCAGAAACGCATCCATTAAGTGGATGAAACTCGACTGTGTGGTCCCAGTCTTCCCAACTGAGTCCGCAGCAAACTCAACTCTGGGTAGGAGCCGGGCGGGGCAGAAAAACCCACATGACTCTGATGGGATTCGAACCCACGACCTCCCAGCCGGGAGTCCGCAACGCTAACCACTTCGCCACGGCGGCTGGTCCTATAGTTTTAAGTTAACTGTGACAGCTTTGGAGAGGTAGAGGGGAAAGCAACCTAAAGATTGAGGTGTGGTTTGATTGAAGTCAACAGCACTCTCCGATCGTGGCTCAGTTTGCGCTCTGCGGAATGCACTTCATTATTTGTTCATGTGCTGTGAATGCCAATGGAATGAACCGAATGCACAGGGCGCATTAAAAGCTGTCGGCAATGGATGGACTCTGCTTTTGGGGGGAAATGTTGAAGAAAAAAAAAGATATGCAGTGCAGTAAAACTGTGGGCCGGACAACGGTGTCAGAATTAATTGGACCGGTACGGGAAAAACGGGCAGGAGAGAAACAATCGTTCACTTTGGGGCCTGTGCATATGGGGCTAGCATTTGGCACTGGGCAGTGCAGGGAATACTGGGGGGGGGGGGGGGGGGGGGGGGGGGGGGGGGGGGGGGGGGGGGGGGGGGAGGCAGGGTGAGAATGTGACACCTAAACAAACATGCCTTTTATGAGGTCAAGTAATAAGGCTCATAGTCCATCCCCTCGCAGATGCCACATAAGGTAGGTGACTTTAATTTATTGTATTGTAATTGTGATCTCCTCCCTGCCCCCCCCCCCCCCCCCTTCCCCACTCCCCCCGCGGTGGTGAAAATACCATTGATATTGATGCAAATTGCTTATCAAAAGTTAGTGTTGATATCAGCATTTTTCTCACAACCAAGGGAGAAAAACTCTGTCACAATATACTTTCATTATGTATCATATATTTAAAAAAAAAATCCAATATGTATTGTCGTTATTTCTTTATGCGGCCATATACATTGGAAACTTGAAAACTACAAGAGCAATCTTTGTTATCGATCTGTTAACAAATAGGCTATGCATGATTTTTTAAAACTTTATGTTATTACGAGTGATTTATGAATAGTGGAGTCAGATATACTAATGTTCAAGAAGGTAACGTGATCCTTCCTTGAAGAAAAGGATAGTAAACATTTGAATCAACTCTAAACCACCATCCCTGAGGAGATCAAATTTAACTAACCCTTCCGTATTCCAAAAAGAGATAAAGGGATTTAAAGAATCTGAGTTCAAAAGAAAACCAAGAAATGGCAACTAATGCCTCAAATCCAAGTCAAACTCACAACCCGCCAAGCCGAAGAACGCGACCGAGTCCCCTCCCTTTCCTAATTTCAAACGTCACAATCTGACTGCTAGTTTACATCACACAGATTCAAATGATGCCCCGCGCCCTAGTCAAAGACGTTGCTCAAAACCCAACAGTGAAAGGCAGCTAGTCCAGTCTGACAGGGGTTTCTCTCTCTCTCTCTCTCTCTCTCTTATATTTGCTGTCTAATATTCTAATCCACTCCAATGGCATTATCTCCCGTCGATGTGTGAGCGTGCCCGTCTCGAGGACGCCAGCACGTTCGTCCAACGACAGTCCCAGTAAACTCGCCTACACCGGCAACCTCGACACGAACTCACCAAGAGCATAAGCGTGGAGAGGAAATCGAAACTAAGAGCACAATGAAAATAGGCATGACGACCCACAGAATTTGATGTTTTTTTCAATGCTGATCTATGAGGATGAGAATAATGAAGATGATGCTGTGGAGTCCTATTTTGCTTTTTGCGTGACTGGGCTGTACTCAACGGTTACTTCCATGATATATCCCGGCGTCAAGCAGACCCAATATACAGACACCTGCAGTGTTGGTCAGGCAGTCTGAGCACCACTTTCCGAGAGGCATCCATAAGGTGGATGAAACTCGTCAGCATGGTTCAAGTCTTCCAAACAGAGCCCATAACAAATTCACTTCTGGTTAGAATCCCGTCATGGGCTAAACAAATCCTACAAATGTAGATGACTCTGATAAAAATCGCTCCCACAACCTCCCAGCCGGGAATTCGCGCAAAGCTATCCATTGTGCTACAGCAGCTAGTATGGTCTGACAGTGAATTTTCTTTCTCGTACACACCAGCACTACATGTTGATTTTCTTCTTGCATTATTTCAGAGTAGTAGTAGCTTTGGCAGCTCAATTTGAATGAATTACCAAGCAATCATAATTTACATCGGTACAGTGAATCAACGTATGTGAAGTCCTGTATACATGGGAAATCCTTAACCGAAATTCAGTACACAGATGAAAGTTCTTAAATAAGGATATCGTAAAGTAAGGGTAAGTTAAACGGAGGTCACAGAGAGAGAGAGAGGAGAGAGAGAGAGAGAGAGAGAGAGAGAGAGAGAGAGAGATTAGAGCAAGGGGGTTTAAAGGCTCGTCAGCCTGTGGACTGATGTGATAGCTCTAGATTTGTAGTGAGAAAAGAACCAGACCATAAAGGCACTAGCTGAGGCAGCTGAAAGGAGTTCCAGCTGGATCTGGTGTAGAAGGGACAAAAGCTGTGGATAAGACCAGACATCAACCTGGAAAGGTAACGCCTTGGCACACCCACCCATCCAGAAATTGTGGGTTTCTTGTTTGGCAGCACCAAACGAAAACAGGACTGACAGCAGAGCGTCTAGGAGACATAACTGGATGCGGCGCGGCACCTTAACAGAGTAACAGAGTAACGTGCGTGCGTGCGTGCGTGCGTGCGTGCGTGCGTGCGTGCGTGCGTGCGTGCGTGCGTGCGTGCGTGCGTGTGTGTGTGTGTGTGTGTGTGTGTGTGTGTGTGTGTTATTCTCTGAAGAACTGATTTCAAGCTCTCCCAAAAGTTTCTCCCTATTAGAGTGAAATTACGTTACTCGGAACCTCAACGTCCAAAAGTGACAGGCTACATAACACGATGAAAACCACATCAGGAGAGTGCGGGGAAACATCCTACATAACACTCCGATGATATTACCGAAACGACATGATAGGCAGCTAAAATGCCACTTTGTCTCTGGGACGCCAGCAGGACTCCAACTCACAACGTCTGACCACAAACAGAAGGAAGTCAGACTGATGGGAAGG
>CM031597.1:94219871-94224871 GCA_018398815.1 Conus ventricosus | reverse complement strand
CAGTTCACAACCCAAACACATATATACGATCGAGGTCAGTAGCAGGGGATTGGCACGGGATCTGAAGAGAGGAAAGACCTCGAAACAAATTTGTAGTCCCGGTTTTAAGATTTGCTTTTAATCATTGTTTTAGCTGCTCCCGCATGGTTGAGCACTTTTCAAAAAAAAGCCGGAAAATATACTACCAGCTATATATATATATATATATATTGAATTATAAACAAAGCTTGCTCTTATGTCTTAGATTGAAGAAATAGGGGGAGATACGCATTCATATCTGCAGTGGTAGATAATTCTGCCTAACTAACAGTATGTGCATGAGTGGGTGAATGGGGAAAAATAAAATAAATGCTTCTCAAAAAGAGCCTTCAGCAAGCTTATATTCTCCAAGAGGGAGACATCCTCCTCCTTATTTTTCCCCATTTATTTTTCCCCATTCACCCACTCATGCACATACTGTTAGTTAGGCAGAATTATCTACCACTGCAGATATGAATGCGTATCTCCCCCTATTTCTTCAATCTAAGACATAAGAGCAAGCTTTGTTTATAATTCAATATTTCTTGCAGTCATTGCAACACCAAGCTGCTCTGTAAGTTGCTGGAACGGTGCGGTACTTATCCTGGGAATTTATTAGTTTGTTATATATTATATATATATATGTTGCTCCCCAAGGGTCGAGCACTTTTAAAGTCATTTTAGGCTTTTTAATTATATTCATCTATCTATATATATATATATATATATATATATATATATATATTATATATATATATATATATATAAAATCAGAGTTAAAGTCCACGTTTATACATATACACACATATACGTATCTTTCTCTATATGCATACGAGTCAGAAGATGAACACGAGTGATAAGAAGCAGGAGCTTACATTATATATTGACAGCCACCCCCCCCCCCCCCCCTTTCTTCAGTTCCTCCATCTACCTTAGTTCTCCTCTCCCTCCCCCCTCTCCCCTGCCCTCTTACTCCACCCTCTGCCACGTTCATCTCTCCCTCTCCTTCCCTCACCGAACCCACCCGTCCTTCAATCCCCCCCCCCCCTCTCCCTTTCCTCATCACCTGCCGTCCCCCTATTCCTCCTCCACCCCTCCCTAGGTCATCACCCTTCCCGCTACCCTTCCCCACAGCTCCCCCTCCTCCCTTCCACCGACTCCCTTTTCCCTCATCCTCCCTTCTCCCTGTTCCCTCTGTCCCTCCCCACTCCCCATGCACCCCTCCCGCCCCCCTTCCCCCCTCACACCTATACCCTATGCCTCGGAACCGCTTCGATAGAAAAAAAAAACAGAAAAAAAGAGAGGGAAGAGACGTGTGAACCTGGGGTCGAGTCAGAGACCTTCAGATCGTCAGTCATGCACTCTACCCTCGGCGCTCTCAGGCGGACAAAAGCACGGTGTGTTAAAACCGTACCAACTCCAAAGGTAAAGGCGACTTGGACTGTTTTGGAATCCCGACATCGCTTCGTTTTCTCACACCGTCAAAAACAAAACACCAACACCAACACCAACAACAACAACCACACACAACACACACACACACACACACACACACACAACACACACACACACACACACACAACCGACTGATGCTACGAACAAACACAAAAGTGATTCGCTCTTTATGTGACCAGTACGCTAATGAATTATCACACCTCTTAGGAGATCGGATAAAAGTTGTGGATTTGTACACTCACACACACCCTCTCCACACACACACACCTAACATGAAATTATCATGCATCTGCTTATTACAGAAAGGAAAAAAAAATCAGTTGAAAAAAGCAACAGGTAAACAACACTGTAGCCAAAATGTCATAGATTAAAACAAAATTCATTGAGTCTTGTGATTGATTTATGACGTAGAAGTTTTCTTCAGCACTCCCAAATGTTTTACCTATAAGCAAAGTTTAGATTGGTGTTCGGACTTCCCCTAAACATACCATTTTATTTATTAACTATAGCTGGCTGAATAAAGGGAAGCAATAGTCTCGTCTTCTATATATGGTAATTATCGATATCAAGCCTCAAGACTTGCACTGGAGGAAATCATAACACAGCTTTTCTAAAGGAACAACACTGGCTCCCTGTAAAATTCAGAGTCCATTACAAAATTGTTGTGTCCGCTTTCCGCCCTGTTAATGGACCACTTCCGCCATATTTGTCCCCGACACTCAGCAAATATCTTTCTTCCCATAGAATCCGTTCTTCCAACGAAAATAGCTCTTGAGACTTCCAAGATGCAACACAAAGACAATGGGGGAATGCAGTTTTAGTTTCTCTGCATCATGCGTCTGGCACCTGTTGCCCTGTAGGTTGCGCAACATGCCATTCTGCCAGCATGGAACAAAAACCGTTTTAAGACACATCCGTCTTGACATTCCTCTGATCTGTGTTGTAAGCTTCTTTCTCCCTCTGTCTGTCTGCCTCTGTGTGTGTGTGTGTGTGTGTGTGTGTGTGTGTGTGTGTGTGTGTGTGTGTGTGTGTGTGTGTGTGTGTGTGTGTGTGTGTGTGCGCGCGCGCGCGCGCGTGCGTGCGTGCGTGCGTGCGTGCGTGTGAGTGTGTGTGTGTGTGTGTGTGTGTGTGTGTGTGTGTGTGTGTGTGTGTGTGTGTTGTGTGTATGCGTGAGTCTGTTGTGTGTGTGTGTGTGTGTGTGTGTATGCGTGAGTCTGTTGTGTGTGTGTGTGTGTGTGTGTGTGTGTGTGTGTGTGTGTGTGTGAGAGAGAGAGAGAGAGAGAGAGAGAGAGAGAGAGAGAGAGAGAGAGAGAGAGAGAGAGAGAGAGAGAGAGAGAGGAGAGAGAGAGAGGAACAGGAGGAGACAGAGAAAGAGTCATAGAGAGACAAAAAGAGATAGAGAGAGACAGAGAGAGGATTGGATTTCTGACCTCTCTCTCTCTCTCTCTCTCTCTCTCTCTCTCTCTCTCTCGCTCGCTCCTTCGTTTCTCTTCCCGTGTGTCTGTGTATCTCTTTCCTAACACCGGGGTAACTGGATAAGGGACAACAGACTAGAAAGTTAGCGGAAGTCGTTCCATCGATTTCATCGGGACTTGCGTCCGCTTCTGCCTCGGGCGGGAAGTGACGTAAAGTAGAATGCACAAACGCACACCAATACCTTGCCATAAAATAAGGATTGACCCCTTCTGGTTAATATGGCAATGTCCCTTCGCCGTGATTTGAGCCCACGGGGCTTGATGCATTATTTCTTTCTTGTTAGAGAGAGAGAGAGAGAGAGAAGAGAGAGAGAGAGCGAGAAAGAGAGAGAGAGAGAGGACAGAGACAGAGAGAAAGAGAGACAGAGACATAGAGAGAGACAGACACAGAGACAGAGACAGAAAGAGAGAGAGGGAGAGAGAGCGAGAGAGAGAGCGAGAGAGAGAGAGAGAGAGAGAGAGAGAGAGAGAGGGGAGAGGAGAGAAATAGAGAGAGAGAAATAGAGAGAGAGAGAGAGAGAGAGAGAGAGAGAGAGAGAGAGAGAGAGAGAGAGAGAGAGAGAGACATACAGACAGACAGATAGAAACACAGACAGAGAGAGACAGACCGAGAGAGACAGAGAAAATCTGACGGACGGGCACAGACACGCGGGTTTTAGCGTGAGGGGCATCAGGTGGAAGGAGTGTGGGCAATTCCAGAAATCAATTACAATGTCTGGAACACCTTTCCTGTGTATGTATACACATGCGCAAGAACAATGTTCCACGTTCAAGTACCTGTAAATTGTCTCGGCGTTCAGAGATTGACGGAAACAGACAAGAAGCCGGAATGACTCAATTGGTAGAGCGCTGAACTCGTAATATGGTGGTCATGGGGTTGTCGGTTCGAATCTTCGCCGGACAGTTTCGGCACTGCGGTGATTTTTTTTTTCCATCGAAGTCAAACATTGTTTATGACTTCTTCCGAAAATGCTTTGGAATGAGATCACAAACCGAGATACCGTGGGTGAACGCACGCATCATATCTTGCGCATATGCGAAATCCCATCGCCAACTTTCGGAAGAGAAAGCCAGTTTTGCCGTTGGTATGGATGACATAATATATACATACAGCGTGCATCCTCCGTAACAATTGAAGGAATGAGCGAAAGTCTGAATGGCTGATGTTTGAGTAAATGGCACGGGAAACAAATGATTAACTCTCTCAGACAGCTTTTCAGTTGGCTCTACCCTCGTAGCAGACCATTATATAAACCTGAGAGTGGTTGTTAAAGCGCTTAGAGGTACGTCTCAGACAAGTATGATGATGATGATGATGATGACGACGAGGATGGTCCGTTCTCACGTCCGTAAGTCTGTATGTCTGTCTATCTGTCTGTCAGTCTGCATGTATGTGTGTATGTCTATATGTCCGTATGTCCGTAAATATTCTTTTCCCTATGAAACAAAAACATCTTACCAGACTGCCAAACTACTGGAACATGGAGCAAACCACCGACTGGTTTGATCAAAGAAGCATAGTGTACAGGCGCAGTACCTCTCTAATTTTCTCACTTTGGCCTCAGTAACCTCTTCCAGGCCAGAGCACTGTTCAGTTGGCTGGGATGCCCCTTCAGGTGGCCGCATATGCCAACCTCTTGTTTGCTCTTCAGCGAGGGCGAACTACAGCCTGCACGCAGGCTTTGCCCCCAAGCCGTGCATCTTGCGAGTGCTTCAAGCTTGACAATTTGATACTATCATGTGCACAGCGTGGTGGACACTCAGCCATCCTCCTCTGACAGGAGACTAATCAGATCAACAAGAAGTGAATGCCTTCAACATGCGCATGGAACTCTCACAAGCAAAAGACGAGGTACCAATCCTGTCCCTTCTAATTCTTTGATTCGGCGGTCTTGTACTCTAACAACTGCTCTCTTTTAAAGTGTAATGACTAAGAGTGGAGGTCAAAATATGAAAACAAATCTGGGAGTACAGAGTCGTCAAGCGAACATCACGAACTTTTAAGAAACAAGCCTTGCCCTGTTAGTCTTTTTGAGGCAAGACAACAAAGAA
>CM031597.1:94202371-94214871 GCA_018398815.1 Conus ventricosus | reverse complement strand
ATGCTGTTGGTTCGGATGAGAAATTTGCACAGGCCCTCGATGCCAGGCGCCTGAAACTCAACCTGCCACGAGCAAACGAAACTGAAGATTGGGAGAAACTGGATGCAAAAATCGTCCAAAGACTCGATGCACTGATAGGGAAAAGCACCCTTGAAACAAAACTAGCCACATATGGGGACATTGTGTATGCCACATGTAGAGACGCCTATGGAGTAAAACTACCCAAAGAGAAAAACACCTCCAAAGAAATCCAGACGCCAAGAAAAAATGGACAAGATCAGAGTCCAAAAGAACAACCTCAAGAAGCAAATGAAGACCGCACTGCCAGCTGAAAAACAAGGCTTGGAAAAAACTGTGGAAGACTGAAAGAAAAACACAGCGCCCTCAGCAAAGCGGAATCTGCGAGAAAAGAGGAAGAGCAAAAAGAAGAAGACACAAGGCGTTTTCTTCAGAGACCCTTCCAGTTTGCCAGAACACTGTTTGAGCAGCCAAAATCTGGGACCCTAAGTGTGGACAAAGGAGTTCTTGAGCAGCATCTGAGGAAAACATACTCTGACTCACAGAGCAAAGCACCACTCGACATTCAAGGTCTGGTGTGGCCAACCAACCCTGAGGAACAGTTCAATGGCAAGCTCCAACGTTGGCGGGAAATCAAGAAGGTGGTCGACAAGCCAGAGCCAAATCATCACCAGGGCCCAAACGGAATACCTTACCAGCTTTACAAGAAATGTCCAAGGTGCTGGAGTGGCTCCACAGGTTGCTGCGATCGGCTTGGAGAAACCAGAAGATCAGCGGCCAGTGGTGACGGCAGATGGTGTGTACATCCCCAAAGAGCAAAACGCAAGTGACATCAGCCAGTTCAGGCCAATATCACTACTGAACGTCGAAGGGAAAATTTTCTTCTCTGTCATGGCAGCAAGGCTGCCCAAGTACCTGATGGAAAACAAGTACTTGGATGTGTCAGTCCAGAAAGGTGGCATCCCAGGCGTGGCTGGCTGTGTAGAACACGCCAACAATGATCTGGGACGCAATCCAAAAAGCAAAAACAGAAAAGAGAGACCTGGACGTAGTGTGGCTTGATCTGGCAAACGCATATGGATCTGTGCCCATGAGATGATACAGTTGGCTCTTGAGATGTACCATGTGCCAAAGAACATCCGCGACATGCTCAAGAAGTACTTCAATGGCTTCTCAATGCGGTTCTCTACCAAGGATTTACACAACAGATTGGATCAACTTGGAAGTGGGCATCGCAATGGGCTGTGCAATTTCCCCAATACTGTTCGTGCTGGAAATGGAACTCATCTTGAAGCAGCAACAAACAACGCGAGACAAACAGACCTTGGCGATGGATACAAGATGCCTCCTCTCAAGGCCTTCATGGATGACACTACAGTGATTTCATCCAGAGAAGACGAGACACGTCATGTGCTGGAGAGGCTGGACGACATAGTTGCCTCATCCAGAATGCAGTTCAAGCCAAAGAAATCACGGAGTCTCTCACTGAGGAAAGGAAAAGTGGGCCGAATCTGTGGTCTTCAGTGTTGCCCAACCAGGCCATTCCAACAGTCACAGAAGAACCAGTCAAGAGCCTTGGAAGATGGTATGATGATACGCTGAAAGACACACAAAGAGCAAAAGAAACCAAGCAGATGGCGGAAGAAGGCTTGGAGGACCATTGACCAGTGTGGGCTCCTGGCAAATACAAGGTCTGGTGTCTGCAGTTCATGCTGATACCAAAGCTCCTATGGCCTCTGATGATATACGACATCTGCACCAGCACAGTTGAGGCAATGGAAGCCAAATCAACAAGTTCACAAGGAAATGGCTTGGTGTCCCACCTGTCTGACTGACATCGCGCTGTACTGTCGCCAAGCAAAGCTGAAATACCACTGAAATCCATCCTGGAGGAATACAAAGCAGGGAAGATCAGACTTCAAAGCATGCTGGAAGACTCAGGAGACAAGGTGGTAGAAGCAATCAAGCCCCAGCTGAAGACAGGCAGAAAATGGAAAGTTCAAGAGGCGATGGATTCTGCAAAAAAAAAGTCTCAAGATCAGAGAAATAACAGGACACACACAGACCAACAGACAAGGACTGGGGGTGGGCCAAAACTGAATGGTGGTCAAAGGCCAAAGGAAAAGCCAAAAGAGACATGATGATTCAGGAGATGAGAAAAGAAGAAGACAAAAAAAGACTCCAAAAAGCAGTCCAGCAGAGCCAGCAAGGGCAATGGACAACGTGGGAGAATGCACTCCAAAGACGTCTCACTTGGAATGACATTTGGCACATGGCCCCTCTCAGGATCAGCTTCATTCTCAGATCTGCATATGACCTTCTGCCCTCAAATGCAAACCTGGTGAAGTGGGGGAAAACAGATGATCCTGCATGCCCTCTGCCATGAAAAAACAACAGTGGAGCATGTTCTAAGCTCATGTAAAGTAGCCCTGGCTCAAGGAAGGTACACATGGAGGCACAACCAAGTGCTCAAAGAGATTGTACAAGTAGTCTGGGCCAGTACCAACACCACAAAAGGGAGAATCAGGACTCCAAAAGCACCGCAACATTCTTCACGGCAGGAGGTAGCAAATCATGGCCAAGAACAACAGTGCCACTCGAAACATGCAGGCAGAGTCTGCTGGACGGGGCAGATGACTGGGAGTGCACTGCAGACCTCCCAGAATGGAAGAGTCACCCAGAAATCATCAGCAAGAGTGGCATGAGACCAGACATAGTAGTCCACTCTAAGTCAACCAAGCAGCTGATCATGATCGAGCTCACGGTGCCATATGAAACAGAATGGAGGCAGCTCAAATCTACAAGACTGAAAAGTATGCTGATCTGGCAAACAGCCTGAGGAGAGAAGGCTATCAGGTCAAAGTCCTCACTGCAGAAATTGGAGCTAGGGGATTTGTAGGAACGTCTGCATACAGCCTCATGAAACAGCTCTCAGTTGCAGGGAAGGAAAAACCCGAGCCCTGAAAGCAATGGCAGAAGCGGCAGAGAGGTGTTCAAGCTGGATCTGGTCAAGGAGGAACAAAAGTGAACTTCATAAGGCTTAATTTCCCTACAAATATCAGGTGTCCCTGTGGTCAGTGGTTAAAGCGCGAGTCATTAAGTGGAAAATGAGCATCTCCAGAGGGTCATGGGTTCGAATCCGCCATGGCTCGTCCCCAAAATGGGAAACAAAAAAAAAAAGGGCACAGAGGGACATCCGGAGTCATGAACCGGGTGTGGCCCAACCCCTAGAGTGTCAGGAGATAAAGGGGCCCAAACACTTGCTTGAAGGGGGCTTCTCTTCTGAGGACTCTCTGCTGCCACGCTCTCCACGAGTTTCTTTCTACATGTCCATACAGAAGAGGATTTGTTCTGTCCATTGTGTTAATCTGGTAGGAAGAGGAACTTCGTTTTGAAATTCTTATCCCTTTTTGGGCAATTAGACAAAAATTTACCCGTTTTTTTTTAAATCGAGCCCAAACCCTTTTTAAATTTAGTCTGTCTTTGTCGTCAAAAAAAGATAATTTTACAAGGTTTTTGGGTTTTTTACTGCACAGGTCATTGAAAAGGGCGGATTTGCCCTAAGTAAATGAAAATTTGAATTTTTTATATTTTTTGTATTAAATGCCTTTTTAATTAGTTTTTATCCCCCCCTTCAAGGGGGTGTGCCCTTTCTTGAAAAAATTATCTTTACGTTTATCTCCTGTTTGTCTCTCCTCCCGTTTCTCCCCTCTCTCACATCCAGCCGCGGCGCGCACCCCGCACGCACCAGACGCAAAAAACCCACACGAGATGCACACACAGACAAAAACCCACGCACACGCACACGCACCCCACATCCATCCAACACACACCACACCCCACCCACGCCGCCCCCACCCCCCCCCCCCACGCAGCACGCACGCACGCACACCCCACACACAACACACCCGCCACACACAACATGAGACACTCAACACAAACACACACACACAACGCGCGCGGGCGCGCGCGCACACACTTTAAACCGAGCACCACGATGCGTAAACAAGACACACAGACACAACACAACACCCTCCTTCCTCTTCTTTCTCTCTCTCTCACACACACCCCCCAAAACCCCACACCAAACACACAAACACACACCCCAAAACACACCCCCCCACATCACCCGACGCACCGCGCTTGCTTGCTTGCTTTTTTTCAATGGTGGGGAAAGTATGGGGGCTAGGTTTGAACATTTGCCAAAGAACACCCTACCCGAGGACAAAAAATAAGCTGTATACGTCTTGTTGTAAAAATTTGTGTCAGACTCAATTGAACAAGCTCATTTCACCCTTGTTGCTTTTGCCTTTTTTTGGAGGCCGGAAAAAGCACCGCCGCGTTAAAACTGTCTTTTAATTATCAGACAGAATCTTGCCATCTAACCACCAGCCCCGACGTTTGTGGGGGGTCTTTGGGAAACCGGGGGAAATAAGGGGTGCACAGACGAAGGGGTTTGGGAAGGTGGGAGGAAAGCCAAACGGGGGAAGGAGAGGGGTGGGAGCCGGGGAATGGAGGGCAAAGAGTTTTTCCCCCCCCTTTCCCGGTTGTTCGGTCTTTTTGGAGGTCAGGTCTTTCTGGTCACCGAGCACCCTGTATATCTGCATTTCTTCGGATACCCCATTGGCTTATGCCACGCTGACGGGAAAAGGATTGGTGGGTGTTTCTCCTCCTCTTCCTCTCTCCTCTCTCCTTCTCTCTTCTCTTCTCCTCTCCCTTGAATCTAAGTAAATGTGTGGTGTGTGTTGTGGGTGTGTGTGTGTGTGTGTTGCGGGGTCGTGCGTGCTGCGTGCGGGGGGGTGCGTGCGTGCGTGCGTGGGTGGGGTGTGTGGTTTGCGCCCCGCGCGCGCCGCGTTGTGTGGGGAGGGTCTGTTTATCTGGCTGTCGCTCTCTTTTTCCCTCCCCCCTCTCTCTCTCCCCCCCCCATCCTCCCTGTCTTCCCTCCCCCCCTCCCGTCTTCCCTCCCCCCCTCCTTCTCCGTGTCTTCTCTCCCCCCCTCCCCCCCCTTTTCTGTGGGCGGGGGAGCGTAGGGGGTTGGGGCAGGAAGGAGCGGATGTCTGTTTTCCCCTCTCTCCCTGACAGCCCCTCCCCGCAGGGCCCCCTCTACTTTCCGGGCACGTTTCGAGCAATGAAACAAAAGTCGATTGGTTCCCTTTCCTGTATTACTTCCAAATAAAAAAATCACACGAAAAGGGCCCCCCCCCCCCCCCCCCCCCCCCCCCCCCCCCCCCCCCCCCCCCCCCCCCCCCCGGCTATTTGGGATGGAAAAAAATGATGTCTTTTTGGAGTCTTTTTATATACAAAATAAAACTTATTAAAAAGGAAAATTCTGCCCAAAAACCCCCAAAAGCCTATCGTGCCAGAAAAAAAATTGAAAGGAACAAAGGTGCGAGAATGAAACCCCTCATTCCATCACCAAAAAGGACGTTCTTTTATGATGTGAGGGAGAAAAGCCGTTCACACCAGTTAACCCTTTCTGACCTGCTCCTAACGACAGTGTGTTATTTGTTTCAAAAGATGGGGTGGGTTTAAAACGGAAAGAACCTGAATCAGGCCATGGATCATGCAGTTAGTTCCTTGTCTTTGTTTTTTTTAAATTTCTGTCTCTTGCATTTAGACATATGAAAATATGTGTTGAGCTACATGATTCAGCAAACTCTTGAAAACAAAGAGTTTGTACACACACATGCAAGCATACGTAAGTAAACAACTATATACGTTTATGTGTGTCTCCGGTGTGTATTTGCATATGTTTATGCGTGCGTGCATGCGTGCGTGCGTGCGTGCGTGCGTGCGTGCGTGCGTGCGTGCGTGTGTGTGTGTGTGTGTGTGTGTGTGTGTGTGTGTGTGTGTGTGTGTGTGTGTGTGTGTGTGTGTCACGCGCCCGACAAAAAAAACTTTTTCGTGATTGATAGTTGACCAGTCCGTAACTGACCTGTAGATATGTCAGAGTCCTGCATGGTGCCATGATTACGATCCTCATTGATTACCATAATGGAAAAAAAAATCTGAGCCGCTTCTGTGCCCTGGTGATCTCATGTACGACTTTCTCTCCATCTCAGTGCCCATGATAAGTAAGGTAAGGTATGAATGCTGCTCATTGCCCAGTCGACCGCAAAGTTCGTGTCAAGGTCCTTGCTGTTGGGAGGTACAAAAAGATTGTTGCTGGATGGGCATGATGGCACCTTCTCCCAATCCTCTCTCCTTCCCCACCCACCTTCCTCTCCCCCCCCCCACCCCCCGCCCCATTCAGCCCTCCAGAGTAAGACTATCCATCACACTGGATCCTCGACAAAACATGTATTGACGTGTCATTGCATGATGGATCGCGATCGGAACCGCTGAACACCACCAAAGCGACTAAGGAGCAGTGAAGAATCTTCTTTGGTTGGCTGGCTCATGACGATTTATAGTGATTGCTCTCTGTGGACCATCGATGCTGAAGCTGCTACATAATAGGTTTCACTGAGGGCTGGAATGGCTTAACTGGTAGAGCGCCAGACTCGTGACCCTGGTGATCCCGGCGTTTCGAGTTCGAATCTTCGCTAGGCCATTTGCATACAGTAAGGAGGAGGACGAAGGGGGGGGGGGGGGGGGGGGGGGGGGGGGGGGGGGGTTCCTTCACTGTTAACATAAGCCCGATTCCAATTCCCGAAAAGTCCTTCGAATGATCCTGTTATGCGAGGTTTGGTGTATGTACACACTCGTACCTTGCACACACGTTGAGTCCCATCACCCAATTCCGAAAGAGAAGACCCGTTTGGCCGTGAGTATGGATGACAAGTGTACACGCAGCATGCACAGTCTTTGAAAAATTGAAAGAATGAGTGACCAGCGGAGTGACTGATATTCAACTGAATGACACGGGAAACGACAGAATGTAGCGCAAACAGGCAGCTCTTCGGTCAGCTCTACCCAGGTAGGCAGCCCACTGTGTAAAAGACAGCGTGAATTGTAAACTGCTTAGAGCCTGGTTTCTGTCTGAGGAAAGGCATTGCATAAGTATTCTCAATTGTAACAAAGACAAGAACAAACACCTACTACTACGAAGACGACGACTGCTGCTCCTGCTGCTCTGCTGCTGCTGCTCTGCGCTGCCTACTACTACTACTACTACCACCACTACTACTACTACTACTACTACAACTACTACTACTACTACAGCTACAACTGTTGTTGTTGCTGCTGCTGCTGCTGCTGCTAATACTACTACTATTACTGCCAAGTCACCGCCATTAATAACGATGATGATGATGATGATGATAATAATGATAACAATAATGATGATAAAACATTAATGATAATAATAATGATATACTAATAAAAAGATGATAATCATAATCATAATATAACAATAATAATAATCAAGCTGAAGATGATGATGAGAAGAAGAAAAGAAGAAAAAAAAGAAGGATGTTGATGATGATGATGATGATGATGATGATGATGATGATGATGGATGATGATGTGTGTGGGGGGGGGGGGGGGGGGGGGGGGGGTTCTGTATGCGGAGGACGAAATAAACAGAAAGGGACACATTTTAAACGTTTCTTCCTTGCACACGGCTAGGCCCATCCACAAAACATTAGAAAGCTCGTGTTTCTATGACACACTTGGGTAAATTCCCTAACAGCAAGGTACTAGGTCCACCTAGTTCTAGCTACTCCAGCTTGACAAGCTGAATCTAGCCAAACCTAGTGGCCTAGTAGATCCATGACCTTGCTGCTGGTTAGAAACATCAGAAACGTCAACTTTTGATATGTTCTGATCAATAGATAGTGAAAGTTTTTCAAAATGATTGTCAATCCTTCAAGAAAAAATCGCACACATGAAAAAAATAACTATAAAGTTAACGACAAAAATAATACAATGCTGAACATTAGTGGTGGGAAAACAATCCTACACAACAAAACATACTTACCAATAATCGCAAATCAACCAAACTAAAAATTTCAGTTACTTGGAAATACTATGCTTGAATTCTATGCACTTACAACAAAAATTTAAGTTACTTGAAAATACTCGCTTGAATTCCATGCATTTACATAAGAGACAAAAAAGAAAAAGCAAAAAACTAAAAAGATTTAAAAAAGAAAGAAAAAAAAGAAAAAAGGGAGGAGGGGCGGGGACATTAACTCAATTATCTGCTTTTAATCTTAATAGACCGGAAAGATTAATCCGGCGTCATGTCGGTACTTGTGAACGATATCCTTATCTTATCAGATTCTCCGTCTGGCTGTCTTTTTTCGGCCCGTTCCGGCTTTCGATCTGACTGTTGTGTGCTCTCTATCTCTCTCTCACTCCCTCCCTCCCTCCTCCCTCTCTCTCTCTCTATCTCGCTTATTCTCTCTCTCTCTCTCGCTTCTCTCTCTCTTCTCTCTCTCTCTCTGCATATTCACATCTATCTTCTCTCTCTCTCCTCTCTCTCTCTCTCTCTCTCTCTGTCTTTCTCTGCGAGGCTGACTTTTCTCGATGTTAGATTTCAAATGCGAGCATTGCTTGTGCAGGTCGTGTGTGTGTGTGTGTGTGTGTGTGTGTGTGTGTGTGGTGTGTGTGTGTGTTGTGTTGCGTGCTCGTGTGGTAGTGTGTGTGTGTGTGTGTGTGTGTGTCGAACTGTGTGTGTGTGTTGTGTGTTGGGTGTGTGTGTGTTAGTGTTGTGTGTGTAGAGACGAGAGAGAGAGAGAGAGAGAGTGGACGCAAAGGAGAGAGAGAGAGACGTAGGATGAAGGAGGAGAGAGAGAGAGTGAGAGCACGAGAAGTGGCGGCGCATCGCTTGTGTGTGTGTCGTGCGTGGCGTGCGTGCGCGATTCGCTGTGTGTGAATTTCAACAGGAAAGGACCCTGAGTGAATGGACTTAATGTATTTACATAACCATCTTTCTCGTACCTGATCCGTCCGTGTGAATGCATACCACTTTGGCGGTGCGTGGTGTGCTGTTGTTGCAGTTGCTCATAATTGCGCGTGAGTTGTTCGTTCATTATTCAATTTCACACGTGGATTTCTGTAAAATTGGTTTCAGACGGGAACAGTACCATGCTTTCATGTGCCGATTGCGTGGGAGGACGTCTGTGTAAATATAGGTTTGGGTCGTTCAGAAATAGAAGGTGGGGGTGGTGATTTAGGTCTATGATTGATACACATTACAGAACGCGCGCGTGCGAGCGCGCGGTGTTGTGTCTGTGTGTGTTGGATGCGGCGGGGGGGGGGGGGGGGGGGCGAATATGCAGGCGTGTGTGTGCAGCGCGCGCGGCGTGTGTTGTATATGTTTGCCCTATGGTTAGTGTGTGAGTACGTGAGTGTACGCGCGCGCGCGCGCGCGTGTGTGTGTTGTGTGGTGTGTGTGTGTGTGTGTGTGTGTGTGTGTGTGTGTGTGTGTGAGGCATGTGTGTGGTGCCATTAAGTGTGTGTGTGTCGTGTGTGTGTGTGTAAGAGAGTGAGATGAGAGAGTGTGAGAGAGACTCGGAGCGAGACGATGAGGGGAGAAGAGATGAGGATCGAGAGAAGAAGAGATGAGAGAGAGAATGAGAGTGAGAGAGAGAGATAGATATGTGTTTGTACGAACGACGTATGTACCTTCTTATGGTGGCTTAGCATAATCTAGAGCGTGTTGTGTGCGTGTGCGCACGCATGTGTGTGGTGTGTGTGTGTGTGTGTGTGTGTGAGGTGATGTGTGTGTGTGTGTGATGTGTGAGTGTGTGTGGGTGTGCATGCTTGCATTAATGTATGCATATGTATCTTTGTTTGTGATGCATGTATTGTATGTATGAGTATTTATCATTCGCTAAGCCGTTCTTACATGTATGGTGCGTGTGTATGGGTATCAGGGCAAAATCTAATGTCCATAAAGCATAAACCATCATTTTCTCTGCGCGGAGATTTCGTACCTGAACTCTGTCACACGTTCTGGCACGTATAATACAGACTTCCCCAATGTCTTTTGAATACCTCGTCTCACAATAAACAACCACAGTTCAAAGCGCGGCTCGAAGGCTTTCCTGACAACATTGATGATGGACGGCGGTACAGAATAGACAAGGAACTTTGCTAGTCTGGCCTTCAGCAGACCTGAGCGACAGGTTGTGGGAAAGGAAGAGGAACGGCCCAGCGCCTGGTGCACCGCGTCGCTTTTTGCCTTCCTGGCCGGCCTGTGTGTTACAGGAGGGATGGGCAAGCCTACAGTGACATGGGGGCAGTGGAAATCGTTTATCGGGAGATTACTGGAGAGAACTGACTGCATGAATAGAACAAAGTCCCCACATGGAATTACTCCAGGAGGTGAGATGGAGTTGCGTTTCGCGACTGTTGGCTAAGCTCTCCAACAATAGGTGTGAAGGCCACGGAGAATGTGTGGTGTGTTGTGTGTGTGTGTGTGTGTGTTGTGTGTGTGTGTGTGTGACATAGGTGACATGTGTGACAGGGTTGTCTGTTTGTCTGTCTCTTTATCTGTCTGCTTGAATGTTATTATGTCCTTCCTTATGTATTTTAGCATGCCCGTATGTGTGTATAATTTCACTCCACCACACACACACTCAAACACTCACCTCACACACACAACACCACTCATAAACTTACCATACATACTATATTATATATATATATGTATTGTACTCCATGAATGGTTGTAACATTATTTAGAAATACCACTGTTTTGTTTGGTGGGTAGAAAATGCACAGAGTATTTGAAATTGGACTGTGACATAAATGATCATTGACAATTCCGTGGTATTTGTCGCACCCCTTCCGGTTTCCAACTGTTCGGATGCTTTCCCGCAATTGGTATGAAAAATGCATTGCTGCCTCTTCCTGTGCTGCCAGATTCTGCCACAACAGCCGATAGGAGATTGTCATCACCTTTGACAGCTACAGGTCATAAGTAACAACGGTACCAGTACCAGGTCTTTGTATCCTTAGGAATGCCCACCCAAAAACTTGCAAACAACGGAAAACAAATGTGATATTTTACGTCATTATTGGACTATACTAAGCATGGAATACAAGGATATATTTATTTAAATGCTTACCGTTTTTGTCTTAATTGTGACTCGTTAAAGTATTAACAGACACTAGAATGATAGCAAAGAGTTAATGAGAGAAAGAGAGATGTGGAGAGAGAGCAAGAGGAGGAGAGAGTGAGAGAGAGAGAGTGAGAGGGAGGGAGGGAGGGAGGAGAGGTGAGAGAGAGAGGGAGGAGGTGAGAGAGAGAGTGTGGAGAGAGGAGAGATGTGATGAGGTCCGAGGGGAGTAGTCGTACCGAGAGAGAAGAGATGAGAGACGAGAGAGAGAGGAGGAGTGTGAGAGAGAGAGAGAGGAGTGAGAATGTGCAAATACCTACATAAAATTATGTTTGTATGTGCATCTGTATGTAGGAGTGTATGTATGTGCATCAGTATGTGAGAGTGTGTTGATGTATGTATGTATGTTTGTAGGATGTATGTATGCGTGTGTGTGTGTGTGTGTGTGTGTGTGTGTGATGGTGTGTGTGTTGTGTGTGTGTGTGTGCGTGTCGTGCGTGTGTGCGTGTGCATGTGTGTGTGTGGTGTGTGTGTGTGGGTGTGGCGTGCGTGCGTGTGTGCGTGTGCATGGGTGTGTGTGTGTGTGTGTGTTGTGTGTGTGTGTGTGTGTGTGTGTGTGTGTTGTGTTAGAGGTGATTTTGTGCATGTATCGTGTGCATGGTAAACATGTATTGTATGCCGTGGTTTTGCATAGATAAATGTGGTTTATTTGAAAGTTACTCTCGCTTTTAACAGATAATGTATGAATGTTGTGTATGTACATGTACATTGCATAATCAGGCAAGTCTAGAGTCCAAGAAGGCGCTATTACCATGATTCTCCTTTCCTGAACACTGCACACGAATTCTCGTAACATTTGTAGGTAGTTGAGAAAAAGCACAGACTCTTCAAAAGCGTGTAAAATCTTCAGTACTCACACCTAACTCAACAGGGTCTAATTGTGCCTGCAACCAGCAAGCACCTGCATCGTCTTCCTAGGACACGGTTGACTCAAACACAGTCAAATAGCCAGGGCAATTGCTGTGTGCGGAACAACATTTCCCCTTCTTTGGTGGCGCGCTGGCACGCTCTGCCAGCATTGAAAGGGAAGCGGCGACAGACAGGAATTTTTCAAGGGCTTGCTCAGCTTCAGCAGGACTGGCAACAGATTGTGGGAGAAAGTGAGGATCTGACTAGCTGAGCCATGCTACAAGGTGCATAGCACCATTTGTTTGCCTTGCTTGCTGTGCCGTGAAGCATGGTGTATGTACAGGCAAGGCCTACAGTCGGCATTGATAGGTAGCGGAACTCACATTGCAGGCAATGCCCTCGTGTCCTGGTTGCATGCTTATTCAATGGCAGAGCGTCTCTCACATTAATATTATGGCATTACAACTGAGAGGGGTGAGGACGGGAGTGGGTCTCGTGCGATGTCAAGCTCTCCATTAGGTGTGCAGGCCCATGCAGATCGTGTTTGGATGTTTGTATGTC
>CM031597.1:94180529-94201371 GCA_018398815.1 Conus ventricosus | reverse complement strand
AAAGAAAAAGAAAAAAGAAGAAAAAGAAAGAAAAAAAGAAGAAGAAAAAAGAGAAGAAAAAAGGATTTTCCCCTAAAACCACGAAGGCAAAAGATCCTCTCACGCTTAATACAAATTGTAGGCACAGTTTTGGCGGCTGACCACTAGCCGTCAATCACTCTGTAAACAAAGCTCTGATGGTTCACTCAGTCACCTCTGTGTCTTTTCAGGTTCTGGCAGCTATCGTAGGGCGTGTGTTTCCAAAAGGTTGTTTCTTTCTTCTTTTTTTCCCCCTTCCCTCTACCTTCTCCGCCCTCCTCCAGCATCCCGGTGCCGCATCCCCCCTCTCCTGAAAATATTTATCCTGTCGCTGCAAGAGAAGAGGCGTTTCGTGCACTGGAAATCCCGCTACGGCATTGTTCGTTCGTCTTTTGTTTGTTTTTCTTTCGCTTTGTTTATTTCTTTTTAACCTCGGCCATTGAAATGACAGTATTCACCGTTGTCTCTCTCTTTCTCTCTCTCTCTCTTTCTCTCTGTTTATTCGTCTGTTAGCGAGATTACGGAAACAAAGCCCATAAAACCGAGTTTAATTAAACCTAAAATAAAAATGAAATGTGCCACAATTGGCGAATCGGTTAAATTTTGGCGTAGATCCAGATCAAAGAGTGGACCTGGCATTTTCTTTTTCTTCTTCTTCTTCTTTTTTTTTCCTCCTTTTTTTTGACATTCAAAGCTATGATATTTTCGTCGATGTCCGAGGAAATGATACATGGATTTCAACAGAAAAATCAGGAATGTGACATGCGTTGATACCTACGAACGTGCATGATTAACTGTGGATTGGGATTACGATCAAAATCCTGTCAGAAAAATGAGCTTGGAATCTTCCCTATCAGCCTAGGTACTCTTGCGTCCCTGCATTCTTTGAAATCAGTTCTGAACACTTTTCGTTCACCCACCCCCTCTGTGACTGATGCACAAAATATGTTCCGATATTGTACACGGGTATTGTATATGCATCGGTACTTTGAAAAAAGTAATTCATTCTTATCGTTTTTGTTTGACGGGCGGGAATGGGTGGGAAGAGGCAGTGAGAGAGCCGGGCAGCGTGGAGGTATGCTTGGATGCGGTGCGGCCTTTCAATTGCGGCGTGCATTGCATGTGTTGCTGGTTGTTCTTGTTTATTTGTTTTGTAATTTGATGTGTAATATACATACGTTGGTGTATAGGCCTACAGCATTAAGTTGTTTAGGCGTCTAAATGATACTAATGATTATTTTAAAAAATCGTGATAATAATGATGACGACGACGACGACGACAACGACGACGACGGCGATGACGACGACGACAATGAATAATATAAATAATAACAACAATAATAATAAACATAATGATACTACTACTACTGATGATAATAGTGATAGTAATAATAATAAAAGCGGTGGTAATTATGACAAGAACAACAAAATTAACAACAACAACAACAACAACAACAACAACAACAACAACAACGATGATGATTAATATGATGATGATGATGACGACGACGATGATGATGATGATGATAATGATGATCATAATGATAGAGTAACAGTCAGGAGGCAGTGGGGTGGGGGTAGGGGGGGGGGGGGGAATGGAAATGGGGATGAAGTCACTGCACAATAACCGATTGCACTCGAACCTGCGACCCATCGCCAAATGTAGTGCAGTAAAAATTTAGGGAAGACTCCTATAGTTTTGAGTTAACTGTGACAGCTTTGGAGAGGTAGAGGGGAAAACAACTGAAAGATTGAGGTGTGGTTTGATTGAAGTCAACAGCACTCTCCGATCGTGGCTCAGTCTGCGCTCTCCGGAATGCACTTCATTATTTGTTCATGTGCTGTGAATGTCAATGGAACGAACCGAATGCACAGGGCGCGTTAAAAGCTGTCGGCAATGGATGGACTCTGCTTTCGGGGGGAAATGTTGAAGAAGAAGAAAAAAGATATGCAGTGCAGTAAAACTGTGGGCCGGACAACGGTGTCAGAATTAATTGGACCGGTACGGGAAAAAAACGGGCAGGAGAGAAACAATCGTTCACTTTGGCCTGTGCATTATGGCTGGCTAGCATTTTCACACTGAGCTCAGCGCTGGGAATGGGGGGACGGGGCGAAATGTGACACCTAAACAAACATGCCTTTTATGAGGTCAGGTAATAAGACTCATTGTCCATCCCCTCGCAGATGCCACATAAGGTAGGTGACTTTAATTTATTGTATTGTAATTGTGATCTCCTCCATTGTCCCCCCTCTCCCCGCAGTGGTGAAAATACCACTGATCTTGATGCAAATTGCTTATCAACAGTTAGTGTTGATATCAGCATTTTCCTTACAACCAAGGGAGAAAACTCAGTCACAATATACTTTCATTATATATTACATCTTTTTTTTCCATCCAATATGACATTGTATTGTCGTTATTTCTTTCTGTGGCTATATACCTTGGAAACTTGAAAACTACAACAGCAACAGAAGCAATCTTTATTACCGATCTGTTTACAAATAAGCTATGCATTTAAAAAAAAAAAGTTTATGTTATTACGAGTGATTTATGAATAGTTGAGTCAGATATATTAATGTTCAAGAAGGTAACGTGATCCTTCCTTGAAGGAAAGGATGGTAAGAATTTGAACCAACTCCAAACCACCATCCCTGAGGAGATCAAATTTAACTAACCCTTCCGTATTCCAAAAAGAGATGAAGGGATTTAAAGAATCTGAGTTCAAAGAAAACCAAGAAATGGCAACTAATGCCTCAAATCTAAGTCAAACTCACAACCCCCAAGCCGAAGAACGCGACAAAGTCCCCTCCCTTTCCTAATTTCAAACGTCACAGTCTAACTGCTAGCTTACATCACACAGATTCAAATGATGCCCCGCGCCCAAGTCAAAGACGTTGCTCAAAATTCACCAGTGAAAGGCAGCTAATCCAGTCTGACAGGGGTTCTCTCTCTCTCTCTCTCTCTCTCTCTTATATTTGCTATCTAATATTCTAATCCACTCCAACGGCATTATCCCCCGTCGATGTGTGAGCCTGCCCGTCTCGAGGGCGCCAGCACGTTCGTCCAACGACAGTCCCAGTGATCCCGCCTACACCAGCAACCTCTTCTTCTTCTTCTTCTTCCAGATGGGGATGTTTAACCTGCCCCGCGCCCACAGTCTTCACGTAGACTATTCTGGCACACAGGTTGCATGCATTGTGTATTTTCGTGTAGCCGGTACTCACCCGTCTTAGGTCATGAGCATCGGGATCTTTAGAGTCCGTGTATGATCTTAGTGCATGTGACACAGACTAGACCTCGGTTTATAGTCCCATCCGACACGAACTCACCGAGACCATAGGCGTGGAGAGGAAATCGCAACTGAGAACACAATGAAAATAGGCATGAAGACCCACAGAATTGTGTTTTTTTCAATGCTGATCTATGAGGATGAGAATAATGAAGATGATGCTGTGGAGTCCTATTTTGCTTTTTGCGTGACTGGGCTGTACTCAACGGTTACTTCCGTGATATATCCCGGCGTCAAGCAGACCCAACATACAGACACCTGCAGTGTTGGTCAGGCCGTTTGAGCACCACTTTCCGAGAGGCATCCATAAGGTGGATGAAACTCGTCAGCATGGTTCAAGTCTTCCAAACACAGCCCATAACAAATTCAGTGCTGTTTAGAAGCCCGTCATGGGCTACAAAAATCCTACAAATATAGATGACTCTGAGAGGAATCGCTCCCACAACCTCCCAGCCGGGAATCCGCATGAAGCTATCCATTGTGCTATAGCAGTTAGTATGGTCTGACAGTGAATTTTTTTGTTCATACACACCAGCACTTGATGTTGATTTTCTTCTTGCATTATTTCAGAGTAGTAGCTTAAGCAGCTGAATGTGAATGAAATACCAAGCAATTATAATTTACATCGGTTCAGTGAATCAGCGTATACATGGGAAATCCTTAACCGAAATTCAGTACACAGATGAAAGTTCTTAAATAAGGATATCGTAAAGTAAGGGTAAGTTAAACGGAGGTCACAGAGAGAGAGAGAGAGAGAGAGAGAGAGAGAGAGAGAGAAGAGAGGAGAGAGAGAGAGAGAGAGAGAGAGAGAGAGATTAAAGCAAGGGGTTTAAACGCTCGTCAGCCTGTGGACTGATGTGATAGCTCTAGATTTGTAGTGAGAAGAGAACCAGACCATAAAGGCACTAGCAGAGACAGCTGAAAGGAGTTCCAGCTGGATCTGGTGTAGAAGGGACAAAACCAAACTTCGCAAGGCTTTCAATTTTCAGCTAAGAAAAGATGTCCGATAGCGATGTGGATAAGACCAGACATCCACCTGGAAAGGTAACGCCTTGGCACACCCACCCACCCAGAAATTGTGGGTTTCTTGTTTGGCAGCACCAAACGAAAACAAGACTGATAGCAGAGCGTCTAGGAGACATAACTGGATGCGGCGCGGCTACCAGCCGAGTCGTGACAAAAGTGGACGACAGGATTTCTCTCCCTTGAGGCGAGTCGTCCAAGTCCGGATGACGGACAGACAGCAGTACATTCTGCCGTGTCGTCCACAATCAGACGACGGGAACATAAAAAAATTCCTACACTTTCCATGAAATGGTCCAAGGAAATAACCTCTGTAACTAGTCTTGGGGATGTTGGAACGAGTTGTCGACCATACTTTCAGTGGCCTATTGTGAACTTGGCTGACCCCAGGAGCTTTGAAACAAAGAAACTGACGGCACCGCCACGCGGCGCGCGCCACGTATTTCCTGTGCCAGAAAAAATGTCGGTCAGGCAAAGGGGTGGTAGCAATTTCTCGCGCAATGAAGCGCTTGAAATCGTATTACAAAGTGGATCTGGTGATGATTGGAGTTGAGTGTTTGTTCTTTCCTGTGACACCTAACACAAGACCGTCAGTTGTTGTAGAGCTACCGTAAAAATAAATTAAAAAGTGGCCAAATCTGTGCGTCGGCAGGGAATGAGCGCTGTGCGCCAGCGTGTGGCAGCAGGGAATCGTGCGGTCGTGCCGCTCTCGGCGGAAAGCAATTATTAACAGAGTAAGGTCAGGGCTGAAACACTCGTCTGAGAAGATGTGCGTGCGTGCGTGCGTGCGTGCGTGTGTGCGGTGTGTGCGTGTGTGTGTGTGTTGTGTGTGTGTGTTATTCTCTGAAGAACTTCTGATTTCAAGCTCTCCAAAAGTTTCTCCTACTAGAGTGAAATTACGTCACTCGGAACTTCAACGTCCAAAAGTGACAGGCTACATAACACGATGAAAACCACATCAGAAAGTGCTGGGAAATATCCGACATAACACTCCGATGACTTACCAAAACGACATGACGGGCAGCTAAAATGCCACTTTGTCTGTGGGACGCCAGCCGGATTCCAAACTCACAACGTCTGACCACATACAGAAGGGAGTCAGACTGATGGAGAGGGGGCCTGATGGGAAACACATTCGCTCAGAAAGCCAAGACCTCCCGAATCCGCGCTTTAAGTTTGGCACAGAGCGATATGTCTGTTTCTTCCCCTCTCCACTCGACCCTAAGTGGTCTGGATGGTAATTCTTTCGGAGAAGAGTCTATCATGCAACATGTCCCTGTACTCAGCAATTGTAAACAAACCTACAGCAACACAGAAGATGTCTGTAACAAGAATGTGGTAAAAGATCAGCTTTGAAACATGCAAACAGAAAAAAAACAAAACAAAGCCAGAACACGAGGCGAGCGCCATGTAAACGCACTCACCGAGGGACAAGTGTCCCGTTCAACAATGTGAACGTCAATTGTTCTTCAGACCAGTCGCAAGAAGTTCGCAGAGTGTTGCAGATCATGCAGCCCAGCATATATTTTAGTATCGATAAATACACGAGAGAGAGAGAGAGAGAGGAGAGAGAGAGAGAGAAGTTTACAGTTTAGCTCCTTCCCGTTTAAAGTCCACGTTAACTTCGATGTTATCACAGTATGCATATATAGTTCGGTTAGGTATTTACTATAAAATGATATTGGCGGTCTTTCTTTGATTATATGTACACACCCACACCTGCAAATACATACACACACATACGCAACCACACAAATAATCTCACGCTCTCTCTCAAACACATTTTCTGTCTGTCTGTCTGTCTGTCTCTTTCTCTCTCTCTCGTGTCTAATATCACATAATTTTGTAAAAAGATGTAAAATGAAACTACAACAAACAACTTACTACTACTACTGCTACTATTATTACTACTACTGCTGCTGCTGCTACTACTACTACTACTACTACTACTACTACTATACTACTACTACTACTACTACTAACTACTACTACTACTACACACACTAACTGCGTCTCGAATCTGAACCGCTGGTATGCATATAATTGTTATAACGGTAACTGCTGTTGCCTATGAACGAGCGTTGGGCTTTTAAAGTATCCTAAAAGTAGCAGGTTTATAACCACCCCCAACTGTCCACAATCGGTCAGACAATATGTCGCCCCGGTTCAATAAGTGGAACCCGCTCCAACCCTCCACACACCCGGGTAAACCGGCTCTGGTCCAAACCAACAGTTCTTCCATAACACATGTGAACACGATCAACGTGTCCCAGATGGGATAGGTACACCTGGTTAGGTTTTTCAATTTAAATCAGTCACGACCTATACGATTCGGGGATACCGATTCTCTGTCTGTCTGTCTGTCTGTCTCTGTGTGTGTGTCTCTCTCTGTCTCTCTGTCTCTGTCTCTCTCTCTGTCTCTCTCTCGGCTAGGAAAATTTTTCTCGGCCGTTTTATTTTATCTCTGTAATGTTTACCCTCTGGGTTTTTCTACATCTGTCCCATTTGTTTTTACCATATTGTTCTCTCTCTCTCTCTCTCTCTCTCTCTCTCTCTCTCTCTCTCTCTCTCTCTCTCCTCTCTCTCTCTCTCTCTCTCTCTCTCTGTGTCTGTCTGTCTGTCTGTCTGTCTGTCTCCGTAAGGATATTCTCTTCACTGTTTGACATTCATTCTTCACTGTTTGACATTCATTGCTGTAATGTTTATCTCAAGCTTTTTCTACACTTTCCCCCAATTTCCTTTTACAAAACCTTTTTTTTGTTTCTCTCTCTCTCTCTCAGTGTCCTCTTTCTGCCACTAACCTCTGTCCTCTCTCAGTCTCTCTTCTGTGGTGCGCAGCAAGATGGCGGAAAGGAATAAGGTGTGGTGTGAGCTCTTGAATGAAATTATGTTTTCTTCTACTTGTTGAAGTGTCCAGAGCAGCCTTTTCCCTAGTAATTGAAGTAGACAGCAAATATTAGTATAATGAGGAAGGACAAGTAGGGTGGAACGGCCGAGTGGAGTAGCCAGGATAGGCCTCTTTGGTGGTCAACAAAATTGAAAATAAACAGAGAAAATGGCTACCGATCGAAAAGTGTTGGGATGAGGGAGCTTCTGTTGGGTTGCATCGGACTGTGTTACTTCGTGGCTGATGATTAGAATCGCACTGGAGAATGACTACTGACGCTGGATTTTTGGGCCGCACATCAGTCAGCTTCGACTACAGAAAACAGTTTCCTCTGGTACTTCGTACGTTGTTCGAAACGTAAAACACACACTATATGATGACGTCATGGATTGACGTAACAACCACGTTGCTACGCAGGTTAACATCAACCACATATATGAAAACGGGCAGCCCAAAGTGCGATTATGTGTGCTTTGGGGACCCGTCCTGTGGACGGTGAACCTCTCATACCTAACGAATAGATATACTGCATGAGCAACGATGAGGAACGGAATCCCGACCGAATCCTAGCCCAAGCAGCAGCAACATCAATGGAGGTCATAAGAAGAGCTCAGAATTACAACGTATCCTAGAACCTAAATTCATAAATATGGAATCAACCAAAATGGCACAGATACGCACATACATACAGAAACCTCACAGACACTCAGAGAGCGCTTCTCCGAATCTCTCAAGCACCCAACAGTCACGAATAACAGAATGGAATCAAAACAAACACTAATGGCAGATACGCTTATGCCAACTACACAAAGAACTGGCAGAAACTAAAAGGAACACACAGAGAAATATGTAGCAGTAGAAGCATTAGGAAGAAAACTGGAAACACTGGGGACAAACTGGATAGCATCGAAGCTGAACTGGATAGGCTGGAAAGTTTTTTTCCCAGGAGGAATAATGTGAAGCTGCTTGGTAATTAAGGAAACCATAGTTGAAGACTGTGAAAAAATAGTGAAAAGAGCTACTGCAAACATATATGCCGATGAGGAGTGGGCTGAAGATGTTTGTAGAGAGGGCCCATAGACTGGGAAGACCCAATCCAGCAAGCCACAATCCGCGTCCCCTAATAGTAAAACTGTTAGGGTGGAAAAAGATACATCCGGATAATGCGAACACCGAAGCAAGAGAGAGGAAGAGGGAAAATGGAATCAGGCGTGGCCCAAGATAGAAAAAGGAGGCAGGCATCTGCCTTGAAAAAGTCTAATATAAGAAGATGCAAAACAGGGTACATTTACAGGGGAAAGGTGCATCGTCAAAACAACAGAACATCGTTTGTACCCAGCGTAGTCTTCCAGACTACAGCAGGGAAGACAGAGGGAGAGTATACTTCCAGAATCAACTAAGGATGGAAGGAGGAACGAGACAACGTGGAACAGACAGAGAGACAGGAGGCCGATGGGGGAGGATTCGAAGGAAATGAAGTTTCAGGACTTGACAAGAGTGGAGAAGGGAGAGAGAGAGATGAGAGAGTGACGGCGTGGGAAAGAGGTGGAGAGTGAAGAAGGAAGATTAGTGTGAGAGAGAAACAGAGTGAAAGTAACAGAGCAAAAGACATGGAGGGGAAGAAATGAAAGATAAAGACAGCAAGAGAGAACGAGAGAAGCGAACCAAAAGAGAATGAATGGCGAGAATGAACAATTTGTTAGTAAGAAAGGCTGAAGAGAAAGAAGAAACTCTGGCGGAAAAGTGAAAGCGAATGAGCCTGACATGCAGCTTGTAATGGAATGAAATTGTTACGATTTTGGGGGTGTCTTTCAGGATGAGGAGCATGAGATGAGGAATAAGAAACACAGATTAAAAAAAAGAGTGAAGGAAGAATGGAAGAAGAGAGGCGGTCAGTGGGGATGAAAGAGAGGCGGTCAGTGGATAAAGAGAGGCGGTCAGTGGGGATAAAGAGAGAGGAGGCGGTTCAGATGGGGAGAAAGAGAGGCGGTCATGGGGAAGAAAGAGAGGCGGTCAGTGGGATGAAAGAGAGCGGTCAGTGGGGATGAAAGAGTAGGCGGTCAGTGGGAAGGAAGAGAGGCGGTCAGTGGGGATGAAAGAGAGCGGTCATGGGGATGAAAGAGAAGGCGGTCAGTTCGGGGATGGAAGAGAGGCGGTCAGTGGGATGAAAGAGAGCGGTCCAAGTGGGGATGGAAGAGAGGCGTCCCAGTGGGGATGGAAAGAGAGGCGTCAGTGGGGTGGAAGAGAAGGCGGTTCGAGTGGGGAATGGAAAGAGAGGGCGGTCAGTGGGGATGAAAAAAGAGGCGTCAGTGGGGGATGGAAGAGAGGGCGGTCAGTGGGATGAAAGAGAGGCGGTCCAGAGGGGATGAAAGAGAGGCGTCCAGTGGGGATGAAAGAGAGGCGTCAGTTGGGATGAAAGAGAGAGCAGTTTATGACAAAGAAAGGGTGCAGGATACCAGTGATAACAAGAAGAATGGAAGGAAGAGAGTGCGGTCAGTCGGGGATTAAAGAGCGAGCAGTTTAGACAAAGAAAGGGTGGAGATACCATTATGAACAGAAGTAATGGAAGAACGAGAGGCGTACAGTGGGATAAAGAGAGCAGTTTAGACAAAGAAAGGGTGGCAAGATACCATTGATGAACAGAAAGAAAGGAAGGAAGAGAGGCGGTCAGTGGGGATGAAAAGAGAGAGCATTTAAGACAAAGTAAAGGGTGGCAGATACCAGTGGAACAGAAGAAATGGAAGAAGAGAGGCGTCAGTGGGGATGAAAGAGAAGCAGTTTAGACAAAGAAAAGGGTGGCAGATACCAGTGATGAACATAAGAATGGAAGGAAGGAGGCTCTCAGTGGGGATGAAAGAGAGCAGTTTTAGACCAAAGAAAGGGTGGCAGATACCAGTATGAACAGAAAGAATGGAAGGAAGAGAGGCGGTCAGTGGGGATGAAAGAAGAGAGTCAGTTTAGACAAAGGAAAGGTTGCAGATACGAGTATGAACAGAAGAATGGAGGAGAGAGGCGTCAGTGTGTGATGAAAGAGAGAGCAGTTTAGACAAAGAAAGGGTGGCAGATACGAGTGTTGAACAAGAAGAATGGAAGGAAGAGAGGCGGTCAGTGGTGATGAAAGAGAGAGCAGTTTAGACAAAGAAGGGAGGTGCAGATACGAGTATGAACAGAAGAATGGAAGGAAGCGAGGGCGGTCAGTGTGATGAAAGAGAGAGCAGTTTAGACAAGAAAGGGTGGCAGATACGAAGTGGATGAACAGAAGAATGGAAGGAAGAGAGGCGGTCAGAGGTTGAAGAAAGAGAGAGCAGTTTGACAAAGAAAGGGTGCAGATACGAGTGATGAACAGAAGAATGGAAGAAGAGAGGCGGTCAGTGGTGATGAAAGAGAGAGCAGTTTAGACAAAGAAGGGTGGCAGATAACGAGTGATATGAACAGAAAAAACGAAAACAAGGATGTAGGTGAGCCAAAAGAGGGTGACAAAGACACATTGATAACACGCACAGACAAGCAAGTACACACACCAATACCTATCGTCAAAGCAATGCAAAAGTTGGGTCAATACACAATACAAACACCCAAGCCTAACACACACAGGAAGGCAGAAAAAGACAAAAAAATGAAGGGAAGGCCAAGGCCATTCACAAAGTTTTTATAAAGGTATTAATGAAGCAGAAGGTAAGAATAAGATTTCATTTCATGTGTGGAAATGTTGAAGGTCCAGCCTGGAGAAATTGGTCAGATCCTGATTTTTTTGAATTCATTACTGCATTTGACATCTTGTATTTATCTGAGACATCACATCTAGAACATTTTGAATTTTGAGGACAAAGAACCAGGAATTTTACATCTTTACTGCCCAGCCAGAAAAAAAAAACTTAATACCAGAATGGGCAGACCCCTGGCGGATTTGATAATGCTGATTAAGAAGGAATTATCAGATATGTTTCAGTTTGATTAAAACTAATATAGACAAATGTATTGTGTGTGAAGTTACAAATAAACCTTTACAAGTGAGGAGTTAAAGAAAGTATTATTTCTTGGTGGGTGTATGTACAACCGTTGACAGTCTGTTTTTATGCGAGACAAGGATTATGATTGTACCATAGAAATGATATAACAATACATTTGTACACAAATGGAACAAGGAAAGAATAATTCATATATTATAGGAGGAGACATGAACGCTCGTATTGTTGGGGAATGGGTAATACATATCGAGATGAAAATGATATATTCGACAGAGAACAAATGTGTGTGCACGTAAGTCAAAGGATAACATCATCAATGGAACGGGAAAAGGCATATCGAACTTTGCGCAAGTTTTTAATTTAACATAACTCCCCTGAATGGTTAAAATATGAAAAACTTTGACAGTGCATTCACATTCTTTCGGAAAGGGGAAATAGTGCTATAGATTTATTAGTGAGCTCCATAGAATTAAACGAAATGTTGACAGACTGTTTAGGTGGATGAAAGAAATTGGAGTCCCACCACATGCCAATTAGAATGAGCTCCTGAGCAACAGTACAGGAAATACAACAGACCAAACATAAGAGAACATTTACAAAGAAAATCAAAATGGGACCCAGCCAAAGCACAGAGTCTACATAAATTTACATGGAAAGCTGAAAGAGCACAAGCATAATAGAACAAATTAAGGAGAAATTGATAAGATATAGATACAAGTAATTGATAAATTTAATCAATTACTAAAAATGCTGGAGATGTAATGAGCGAAAACAACTAGTACAGGAGGGGACTATAAACCTACAAATGGGTGGTAAGATAAAGTATGCAAGGAGAAAAAGAAAGAAGCAAGACAAGCCACTAAGCAGACTTAAATAATAGATAAAATTACAAAACCCTATTAAATATGTAGTAAAGAAAGGAAATAATAAAATAACAACCGGAGCTTCTCATCAAAAATTGATTAGAGGGAAGAAAAAACAATACAGGAAGCAGAATATGATACACTTATGCAAAATCAGAAGGATAGCCCAGGGAATTCTGGGGTATCATAAAGAAAACATTAGAATAAAGAAAAATAAATTACCAAAAGTTATTACATCTGAACAATGGAAAGAACATTTTGAAACATATTGAACCCTCAAATAACAGTAAGGCAAGGAGCTATTGTAAGTGAAACAGCAAAGTGTAATTCTGATAGATCTGGTAAAAGCTAGAAGAGACATCACGGAACAGGAAATAGGATCAGCAATTAAACAAACTGAAAACAGGAAAAATCCCCAGGAAAATAGACGAAATCCCCCCGCCTTTCTAAAAACAATAGACACAACATAATACCGTAACTAACTAAGTAATTTAAAAACTGTTCCAAGAAAGTATTTTCCCCTTAAATGGTCACGGTGCAGTTATTGTAACCACTAACAAGAAAGGTGATAGCAAAAACCCAGGAAATTATAGAGGACTTCACTTTCTATGCATTATAAGTAAAATTTTTACAGCAAATAATCAACAAAGAGACTTATAACTGGGCAGAGGAATGAAAATAAAATTAGTTAAGGAAACAAGCAGATATCGAAGGGGATATTCGACAAATAGACCACATTTTCACATTAACAACTATGATAACAAATAGCCTCTATGGCATGACTAGAACTAAATTTATATGTAGCATTCGCATGAGATTACCAGAAAGCATTTGATACTGTAAAGTAGAGACAAATTATGGAGATACTAGAGAACATAAAGGTATCTACAAAAGATGCTTAACATGTTAAAAGGTATATACAAAAAAGAACAAGCTTGTGTTAAATACGGAACTGAACTAACAGAATTTTTTCAATGCCCGTCAGGAGTCTGAGAAACAGGTTTGTTTGTTGTCCCCCTTGAACTTTTCTCTATTAATTACAGAAGTGGCGGACAATGTCACAAGTAAAGGCGAGACATGGTTTATCAATTTCTTTCTACCAGGTGCGGAAGAGATTTACACAATGCTATTTTTTGCAAGATTACATAGCCCAGATATCATTCACCAACGGGCTTCCAAAATCAATTAAAGAAAACTACAACAAGTCCGGATTCTATAGGATTAACAGTAAACCTACAAAAAACAAAAATAATGGTTTTAGGAAAGGGGGCTAAATTTGGGCAAGAAGGAGAAATGGTACTACAAAGACCAAGAACTAGAAGTAGTAAACAGTTAAAGTACTTAGTTCACCTTGACAACTAAACACTCAGTAGACAATTTCACTTTCCTGAATATGCAGGTAGAGCGAACGGCAAATAAATGGATAATAATGAAAAACTATTATAGTTTTTAGGGACATATGATATAGCTAATCTATTTAAAACTGTTTGACACTCAAGTTAAACCCTTACTTTTATACTCACCAGAAGCATGGGGCCTAACTAGATATAAAGCTATACGAAAATATTCACATGTTCGCCTGTAAAAAATATTTGGGTGAGGGCAATGAAAACCCCAAATAATCTAAATTTTATGGAGAGTTGGTAGATACCCTATCAGCATAGACAGCACAATAAGGAGATTATGTATTGGTTTAAAAATTATAAAAATGGAACCAAACAGACTCCCTAAACAAGCCTATCTACGAAAGAAGAGAAAACCGAAATAAACAAAACTCCTAATTGGGCATAGAAATAAAACGCTGAATAGGACATTCAACGGCTTTTCAGAAGTATGGTAAATGAAGGGGTAGGAGATGATAACAGATTTATTACAGAATTACAACAAAGAAGGATAGATTGTCACAAGCAGGAACAGGCAATGATAAATTAGTAAATAGTGAACGCTTTATATACCTACCGCTCATTTCAAATTGGTACAAAACCAACTGAAAAATATCTTCACGACATCACAATAGTTAGAATTCCAGAAAAGCATTAACCAGACTACGTTTAGGGGTAAATGAAATTACACATAAATAAAAAAGTTCACAGACAAGGATGCAATTACAAACATGTCCTTTTTTGTCCACCAGAAGAAACTGAATTACAACTTTTTTAAAGATATGCCCATGTAATAGAACAATTAAGAGAAATAATTTATAAACATTAAAGAAATAAGGATTCAATTACACTAAGGGAAACCTATTACAAAATAAAATATTGGAAATGACACGTGGACCTAGCAATGTTTAACCTTTTAATGCATTAAAATACAGAGAAACACAATAATAAAACAAAGAAAAGAGCCTTGGTTTTGCTTCTGTGGATGTTACAGCTGAATTTAAACTATTTCTATATTACAGATCTATATGTGTGTGTGTGTGTGATAATATGAGCATGTGTAGGTTAATATATATATATTGTATACATACATGTGTGTGCATGTGTTATAATGTGTGGTATATGTATGTATATATACAGTGTGGTTGTGTGGTGTGAGTGTGTGTGTGTGTGTGTGTGTGTTTGTGTGTGTGTGTGTGTGTGTGTGTGGTGTGTGTGTGTTTGGGTGTGTGTTGGTAGTGTGTATGTATGAGTATATGTATGTACATGTGTGTATGTATATACATGTGTATGTGTAGCATGTACACCTGTGTGTGGTATGATGTGTATGTGTATGTATATACCAAATAGTATGTATATATATGTCTGTATATGTATAGGGTGAGTGATTTTAACGGGTGACAGCCCTGATATGGCCCTTAGCGTTCGCTGGGGCTATAAACAACATTATCCTTATCTTATCTCGTATATGTATATGTGTGAAATATATATGTGTAAATGTGTGTGTGTCATGTTATGTTTTGAGAATTTGGTGTGTGGTGTGTGTGTGTGTGTGTTTGAGTTGTGTGTGTGTGTTTGTGTGTGTGTGTGTTCAAAGATTACTAAGTGAATGTTTGTGAGTACAAACATATGAACATGAGAAGCTATGTATAATAAACAAACATGGACGTGTGGTGTACCATAACATAGTGAAGGTTGAATCATGGATTTACCGTGAAGGTGTTTCTGAAGTATGGAAAGTAATATGTATACCTAATGAGTATGAAATTGTGAATTGGTGGTGATGATATGAACAGATTTATGAAAGAGATTTATATTAACCCAATAAGATTTTATATGCAAATGTATACCTCAGGTGTGAAACAGAAAAGGATCATGTACATTATATGAATGAGGAAACTTAAATATATAAAAGTGGGAACGTGAATGCAATATAATATAGAAGGAATGCAATTAAGGAAAAGAATATGCTTTTTGGGGAAAATATGTGTAATGAATGAAAATGATGGAATTGTAAAACAAAAATGAATGGAAAATAAGAGAGAATGAGGCTATTATGATGGATGATGGAGTAGGAATACTTCTATGAACATGTACAAGGTTGTAAAATTTACACATAATATATGTATTAGGGTGTATGTATTGGTGCACATTTGTGTGTGTATGTATATAATGTGGGTGTATTTGATTGTGAGGGGCCTGATAGGATTGAGTCTGATTGGATCAAGAGGTGTAGTAAAACTTGATATGAAAACAAATAGATGTAATTATGCTAAGATATAGACAATTAAGGTAAATAACAGAATAAGTTAATTATAATCTTAACAGAATGAATTAAGAATGTATGATCAAGAATAAGAGCGCGGAAGAGGGGTCCAATGGAGGAAGCAACTGTGGTGACGCGGTTAAACACCATAAGGGCATAATCATGGCCACCGTGGCGGGGGGTATAGTCTAGGAATATGAATGGTTTAACTTTAAAGAAGCATGAAATGTGCATATAAATTTTCAAAAATCAACTGTATAAGGAACATTTTTGGGAGAGAAAGGTTAGAATAGAATATAAAGTATATACATACCCTTGCAATACTACGAAATAATACAAAGGAAACATAGATAAACAATTGACCATGAAGTGATAAAGTATACAAATAGATCACTAGGAAATGGAAACTAGGGTCAAGAACTTTGGTCAGTAGGTCACCATGCAAATCAGCATGTAGCCGAGTGACACACCAGTAAAACCCACACAGAGTCCGTCTCGGGAGCTAGTGCATTTAGACCTTGGCCTGTCCCCCATAGACCCCCCTCCTCTCCCCCCCCCCCCCTGGGGGGGATTTGAGGGTGAATTTTTCTGAACTTTGTTCATTTTAAATTTTATGGCTATTCCCCCCGCTGAACCGGGTTTTTTTAAGGATAACAGCATTAAACTATAAAAACCCTACCGAAGCGTTTTCAGGGGGGGGGTTACTTTAAGTCTCTTAAAAATCAAATTTTTTCTTAAATTTATTTTAAAATTTTTGGTTTCCCAAAACTAAAGAATATTAAAAAGGGGTTTTCTGTCATGTACATTTAAAACCATAAAAGGTATGCGGAACAGTTATTTCAAACAAAGTCTAAATGATTAAAACACAGCGATAATAAAAACTTGTCAACGGTAATGACGTTTTGATCAGATAAAAACCCTTTTGCCCTATTCATTGCTGTTCACGCCCTCGTGAAAGACAGCATCCCAAGTTGCCAAGTGAGGTGGTTGCTCCCCTGGTCAAGGGCTGGTTTTTTCAAAAATGTCCCCATTCTCTTGGAAGGGTTCTCCCTCGGTCCACTGATCGAAGCCCGATTTGCCTGCATGCCACCTTTCCCCCCCCGGCTTGGGAAAGTAGGGTTTTAAATTTTCCTTTTTCCCGATAGGGTCTGGTAGTTTTATCTTTCCCTTTAAAAAGCCTGAGGGGAAATTTTCATGGTGGGGAAAGGAGACTCAGGGCCCTCCCCTCCAGCCTGGGAAAAAGGCCCTGACCCTCCCCGTCTGGGAAATTTTCCAAGCAAGGTATACCTCGTTTGTTCACACTTTTGTAGTTTGGTCTACCCTAGAGGCAGCAGACAAATCGTTCAACATCACCATGGGCATCATTGCCCAGACCGGACTGCCAAGCGTAGCAAACGTGTTGCAGAAACTGGGGATCTTTTTGGAATTTTCTTCAGAACAGTGACGGGCATGTAGTCAAAGTAGACTTCATCTTTTCTATCCCTTCTTCTCCTGTGAGAGACACCCACCCTCCCCATCCAGGCCCCCATTGATTTCCGTCTTTGGCCTCAAATCTGGAGAAATCCACCAAAAGTCAGCAATTTTAAAGCTTTGTACACAGCCTCTGGGTTTGAGAAATGAGTGTCGACAACATTCAACTTGGGTTCTCCCTTTTTTCTTTTGAAAAAGCAGGGTGGTACGTTTCTTGGTTCATACTGCACGGAGCATTGCTGGTTTTGAGGAGCGGGGGTTAGTTCTGTTTGAGAAGGAACTGTGTCATGCACTGGGTCTCCTGTAACCTTTGAATAAAAATGCCATGAGTGGAGTGGGTGGTGTCAGCTCCTGAAAGGGTTTCTTCTTGAGGTCAAAGTTATCCCAGCAGAAATGAATCACCTTGTTCTGCCCAAACTCACGTTGAAGGCAGAAGACTAGCACACTGATGTACAGAGTTGGCCATAGCATCTCAAGTCGTACAACTGTTTGTATCCAGCAACGTGCCCAAAACGATTCAAAAGACTTAGAACTTCAGAGCTACCAGTAAAAATGTCTGATAGACATTCCAAGTAGAAGATGTTTGGGCATTTTCCACTTTCCCCCTGTCAAAGAGTAGCATATGTCCTGGCCAAGGGGGAAATGCCAATCTGGTGGTTTTTGTTTTGCTCCACGTACTACTCTTTCCAGAAACAGATTTTGGAGAAAGTCTGTGAGAATAGCTGGAGGATTGACAGCATCAGACTGAAGGTACTCTGCAGATGGAGGCCAGGCATGTCAGGTGCAGCTCTAAAAGCATCCAAGATTTTGTCGACGAAGGAATATGCAGACTCCTCAAGTCGCCTTTCTTCTGAAGCTGCTGACACAAACGCTGTCCTCAACTGCCTGACCTCTGGCAAGTTCGTCACAATAAACAAGTTCCTGCGATGGTTTGGAGCCCAAAATTTTATTCTGAAGCCAAAAGTTTCATTATCTTTTCTTTCAGTTTGTAAGTCTTGTATCTTGGGTTGTAGAAGTCAGGGAATGCTGTTGCTTTATCCACAGTATTTTCTCTCCAGCATGTCATTCTCTCCCCCTGTGCACCTCTGATCAAGGCATTTCAATGTAGTCCATAGTACTCAAATGCCCCTCATGTGCCTGTTGCTGCTCAGAAAGATATCTGGCCGGGGGGGGATGTTTCAGCATGCCTGCCTTCAGATCTTACATAGTCTTTCCTGCAACCCTCATGATAGTGAGCTTCACGTGCTACCAGATCTACATCTTGATAATTGAGTGAAAATGTCATCTTGCTTAGTTTTTGCTGCATCCTTTATGGACTGTTCTGCCGTCTTGGTGACACATTTTACAAGTTTATCAAAACATGCAACTCCTTTTAAAGCTTTCTTCTTGAATTTTTTGTTGCAAAAAGCATCTGTCGTTTGGAAGAAATGGGCCTGATGTAGCACCAGCAGTCCTCTTTGGTTTAGATGGTCCGCAACTTCTTCACCTCTGTCTCATGTTTCCTTTTCCTGGCAAATTTCACATTGGTAAACCGGGTGCATAACAGTTTTCTGTGATAACCAGGGCGAGTAAAGCCCATGTCTTCTGGAATACAATCACAAATCTAAACTAGTCTAGGGAAAAGCTACATTTGAAGCACGTCTCAAGTGGAGAGACGTCTGGATAATTTGTTTACTTCTTCAGTTAGGGGGGTTTATAGTCTTCTCTTTTCTGTTGTTTTTGAAATGAATTATACATTGTCTCCCTTTCTCTTGAACATTTTCATTGCATTTGGGGGTGTGCTTTTAAAAGTCACTGGTTGTTCATCTACCATTGTGCAAATCTGACTTCCACAGGACGTGTCTCATGGAGAAGATGATGTTTTTCATTACAGTGTAGTCAGGGGACTGCACCCTGCCCATTCCCAATGACCTGAAACAAGACGGTTAAAAACAAATGGATACTATAATGCGGCAAAGGGGTTTGCCCAATCATCACTTTTGGCAAACTTATGGTTGAAAAACGCAGAACTAAAACTAGCAAACGAACTCAAGCAGCGGTTTTTTTTTTTTAAAGGCACGCTCAGCACGGGTCTGGCCGAAATAACGAGACTCGCGCGCGACGTGGATGGGGATGGGCGGAGGTGGTAGAAACTGAGGTGTGCAGAACGCTTTACACAGGAGAGAGAGAGAGCGAAGAGAGAGAGAGAGAGGTGGAGATGAGGTGAGGTGGGTTTACCAAGGACTTGCATACATCATGCTGCAGACAGAGATCACAGTAGGCTAAACACGCAGTGGACATGCAACATGACTGCTTTGCATGTTTGATTTTTTTACAAGTCAACATTTAGATGTAGCGACAAGAAGAAAAAACACATGCGCCTTCGTAAGATAGGTGTGACCAGTGAGAGACACCGATCAGACGCCAACGTATGTTACAGTACTTACTTTTTATAGACATCTCTGTATCACAATGATCTAGGCCTAAGAAACATAAACTGTTTTGTGATACACACTTGTGGAAACACAAACACTAGCAAGAAACGTTTGGAAAAGTGTCGACTGCTCGACTGCGCTGGAACAGAACAGCGCACAGCTTTTGGTTGAGTGGTTTCGACAGGGTTTCAGCTGCATGCGATTCGGATGCCCCTGCACAAAAATCATCACTGTATCTCTTTTTGTAAAATGCCAGCAGAATAGTGTGCAGATATATCGAGAAAAATTGTTTAAGATGCCCTTCATGACAAACCATGAGTATATCAAGCCAGATTATGTGTGACAAACATAGAGTGAACACAAACCCACCCCACAATGCTAAATACAAGGGCCAAAGAGGAAAAAATACACTATTAATGCAAACTCTCACTGCCAAAAATAACCTGTTTAAAACCCGAGGGTAACATGTCAAATGTTTCTTCCAATATCATAAGCTTTTTTAGAAAATTAAGTCAAAAATTCCCCCCGGGGTGGGGGGGGGGGGGGGAGGTTTCCACTCCGCAGACCAAGGTCTAATTCCTTCGTTCTCTCTCGCTCTCCGCTTACAGTGGGGGGGGGGGGGGGGGGGGGGGGGGGGGGTGGAGCGTGAGGCGGACGGGGCACAGGGACGGGGCGGAAGCTGGATCGTCGCTAAGTAATGGCTGCCCATATATCATATTATATTTGGGATGGTTTTGAAATTTTTGATTAATGTTACTATATATGCATTTTGTTTATTTCCGACGAAAGTTACTATATGTACTAACCTGATACAGGAAAACGGCAAGGTTTAGTAAATTTATCCTTGGGGGTGTTAAACCCAAAGAAATAAAATAACACAAGTTCAGCACCCCACGAACACGACCACAGAACACACACTGAGTGTCAAAGGTTAACATGGCAGCTATCGTTATTCAGACCCAAGATTCGGGTTTTCCTTTCTTTTGCACGGTAGGGGTGAAATTTGGGCATGCGTAAACGTAATAAACAAAGATGCTTAAAATAGTAGGCTTTCCGGAGAATTATATGACGCAGGTGTAGTAAGGTTTCCACTTTATACATGAAAATACGACGAGGGAAATGAAATAGATAACATGTGTTCTGCATGCTACTATCAACAGTATTCATTTCATGAGTTTTAAAATAATAATAATATACTTATATTATGTTCATAAGGAAAAACGTACTAAGAAATATTCATGTAATTAAGATAGAACTCTGC
>CM031597.1:94171144-94172929 GCA_018398815.1 Conus ventricosus | reverse complement strand
TGGTTTTTGACGGTTGAGGGACAGTTACTCGGGGCCTACCCGCACCTTCGTTGACTATCTCTCTCTAGGCAAGATGAAAACGAGAACAAAGACGTAACACCTCGTTTCAGTGGCATAGATATTATTCAAAACCGTTGAAGTCCGAATGACTATGCCATGTCACGTAACGTATGCGCATCATATGAACATGTCAACTACCAGGTCCATAAATCTGGCAATTTTTATTTCATTCTTAAATTTCCCGAAAAGAACTAGCGTGAACCTGGACGTGACTACGTTTACAGTAAAGCGCCGTCTTGTAAATAAGATAGGACACATACAAACAGCAAGTGTATGTGTATAAAGTGAAAAACAGACAGAGGAACAGTCATAGTGGCATACACACGTATCATCTTTCCGTTTTGTTTTGATATTTGAGCAGAGATGGTTGCATTACAGCAAAAAGGGTGAAAAGAATATGTACAACAAGCAGATATAGGCCAGCTTCTTTACTCCAGTGAAAATGGTTTGGTCTCTCCAAAATGGAGACTTCAGCATGACTTCACTATGAACAACCACGCTTTGTTACAGAGCAATGCCCATGCTTTTACCATCCCGATTCTTCCCATCAAGGAAGTCATATTTTCAAGCGTATTTGTTTGTCTTTTTTGTCTGTCAGCAAAAAACATTGCGGGAAGATGAGTACACATGGAGCAATGCCCGGAGTATTGTAACACATAGTACAATGCAAATAAGTTGTTGCACTGTCGTATTTGAAGTCTCCCTTAACACTGAAACTGTGACACTATCACTAATATGAATGCCGTTGACAGTTTCTGACCAGCTGCTGCTGTTTCCTTCTCGCAACGCTCTACCTTGGGACTCGAGCAAATCTGGCGGTATTAGAGAGAGAAGGTACTTTGGAGACTGCATTGGTGAGCTGCACGTCCTCAACAACGGTCAGCTCCATTGTGTGGCTGTCATCCCCATACATACATAGGCCACATACATGTATACATACATACATACATACATGCACACAGCCCTAGGCCCCAAGATAAGACACACACACACACACGCACACACACACACACACACACACACACACACACACACACACACACACACACACACGCGCGCGCGCGCGCGCGCGCACGCACGCACGCACGCACACACACACACACACACACACACACCACATATGCACACATGCACATACATACATGCATATACACACACACACACAAACGCGCGCTTGCACAGAGAGAGAGAGAGAGAGAGAGAGAGAAGAGAGAGAGAGAGAGAGAGAGAGTTGAACACACCGAAGCACCTGCTTTCACACACACACACCACACACACACACACACACACACACACACACACACACACACACACACACACATCCATACAAACACACACACACACTGATACAAACACATACATATGGGCACACATACACAGACACGTACATACGCAAATAAGTAAATCCTGTTATCCTCTTGAAGGGTGTCAATCAAAATTTATTGATTAAGAAAATCACACAAACACTTACCACAAGAAATGATATCCAGCTTGCAGTTTGTTAACAAGTATACATAAACACACCAACCCTCCACCCTCCAATACACACACTCACCCGTACTCCCCATACTTTCAGTTTCATGTGTACAGCCCAGCCATTCACACGGGGATAGAGTTGGGGCACAAGCCAGGGCCGTACACATGTATTGATGAAAACAAATGGATAAAAAGAGAAAACACGCAGACCCAGCCACAGATATATAATAAAGACGAACATAACGCAAC
>CM031597.1:94161144-94166144 GCA_018398815.1 Conus ventricosus | reverse complement strand
GCAACTAACTTCTCAGTTAAGAACTCATTATATTCTTTTTCTTTCCTTTTTAACAGATTTTTATATTCTCTTCTTGCTCTGCAATAGGCATCACTATCTACTCGTTCTTTGGAAGTTAGAAATATTCTCAGTAATTTCATAGCATTTGTTTTATTATCTTTACATTCCTTGTCATACCAATCACTGAGAGAGAGAGAGAGAGAGAGAGAGAGAGAGAGAGAGAGAGAGAGAGAGAGAGAACAAGAAGGGATGCAATAACGATCTTTAAACCGAAGACGAGCGAAAAGTATGAAGACCAATTAGATTTAATTACATCATGCTATGGAAAAGAGAAAACCTCCTGTGCAATATACACTACAGTTTGTGTAGCAAATCTTAAATGTGTAAACATACAAACACACCTGAATACATATATATATATATATATATATATATATATATATATATATATATATATATAATATATATATATATATATATAATGCTGAACAATTAAGTAGTGGGAGAAAACAAGTGCAGGTTAACAATTCTTCAGTCGTTATAGTAATGACTTGTCAAAGATTTGAACTTATTAAAACAAAATTAACCCGTTCAGTGCCTCACAATAGTACAAAGGCGTTCCCAGGTGCCTGGGAAATCTCATGATAATTAACAAAAAATTCTAGCTCAGAAACTACAAAAGATAGAAAAATGAAATCTATATCATTTTTGAAGGAAATTGAATGAAGATTTTGAATCTGGGCTTCTTTTGTTTTAATTTTGATAATAAAAAAAGTATTTAGGCTTTTAGATTTGGATAGATTTTTTTGCACAATCAAAAACATATGTATTTACCACATCCAAACAAGAACACACAGCAAAAAAGTTGAAAATAAAGTTTGTATTGTCACACTACACCTGTAAATGAAAGTAAAACAGTTTGCTCACTTCAACCCTCTCTTTCACCACTCATCTTCCCCTACCTTTCCGTCTGCACCGTGTCACGCCGCAAGCAGGCCACGCTCTCCTCTCGCGCTGATTTTCACATCACTGGACACCAGCACGCAGTGCAGAGTACACACTAGGCTGGCTCGTTCGACACAAGTCAGCTGAACACACACTGAGGTCACAGAGCCCTACTCAATAACTGACGAATATGGTCGGCAATTCCACCACTATCATCATCTCAGCTTCATGCTCGAGTGAGTCGTTGAATAAAAGATTATTGTGTTTGTCAAAAATCATCAGCAGAGCCTGCTCAGCTGTGTAAATACGTTGATTTGGTCGCTGGGCTTGTCGAAGTTTGCGCCGTCATCTTTGCAAGCGAGACGAAGTGCTGGCTGGTCATCCAGTCAGTGATGAGAATAAATGGGCTTTACCCTCACGTGTGGTCATTTACATATTATTTTAAGACTACAGACATATAAGGCTTTCTACGCAAACTCTATTTGAGTCCGTTGATAGAAATAGTAACGAATGAAAATTCAAGAAAAATGCATGACGTCAGGGGACTGCCCATAGGCACTGGGAAAGCACTTTTATTACCGCGTCAGCTGACTGACTAAAGGCACGCAAATGGTAAAAAAAAAAAAATGAAGATGAAGAAATTGGGGTGAATATATTATAAATATGAGAAGCCCTTCACTAGCTGCCTGAGGGAACCATCGTAATCCCCTTCGAAGGCACATTTATTTGTATTGCCTGCTCCTAGGCCTTTCATCCGCTGGATCGGACTCATTAGGGAGACACGGCTGATTGTGTCTGTGCTCTTGGTATCAAATAGAGACACACCACAGTCCATAATACTGTGGTGTTCTCACCACCAAGGGTTCAAAAAAGAATCCAACAGCACCCCCAAAGCAGCCAGCCAAGGGCAGTAAATGGAACAAAACAAAAGTGTGGAGAGGAAAAAAGTTTCTGAAAAACTAAAAGCATTATTCAAACAGTGTAAAATGTAGGGGACAATCTTTGAGCCTATGCTTGAGGATCCATTCAAGGATGCAAGGGAGATCAAAAGATATGGAACAGTCTGAGTGGTCAGCTCTGCTGTTCAATAACCCAAGCATTGTGAGTGGCTAAGAATTGTACAGAACAACCTTTACTTGGATCTCCTAAGAGATGCAATCTCCCACTGATTGACCAAACAATATAATGCTAACAATTAAGTAGTGGGAGAAAACAAGTGCAGGTTAACAATTCTTCAGTCGTTATAGTAATGACTTGTCAAAGATTTGAACTTATTAAAACAAAATTTTAAAAAAAAATATATATATATATATGTGTGTGTGTGTGTGTGTGTGTGTATACATATATATATATATATACTATATATATATATTATATATATATATATATAGAGAGAGAGAGAGAGAGAGAGAAGAGAGAGAGAGAGAGAGGTTTGCATATCGGATTTTGAATTGGTTTTCAGTGATACCTACATATGTTTCTTCTGCGTTCTCTGATGTTACAGTGGCTTGATACACAATGTAAAAGGCATTTGCCACTTAAGGGACACTGTTCTCTTTTGGTACAGTTGCAAGATTTCCTTTCGTGACCCTCGTTTTTCTCTGTGCTGTTTTTCATTTTATTTGCTGAATCAATAACATTTTTAAGATTCGGCATACATGAATATGATAATTTGATGTTGTTTTTTGTTGAATATCTTAAATAATTTGTGGTCTTTTGGGAGAGATGATGTCAAGATTTAAAAATTAATTCTTTGCCTACGTTTGTTTTGACTCTTGCATCATATGGGGGATTGTACCATATGATTTTCCTTTTCCTGTTCTTTCTGCATCTATTTGTATCGTTGTCTGGATCGTATCGTAATTCATAATTGTAGCCACTTTTATGTAACGCCTCTTGGTATTCCGCTGTAGCATTGTTGAATACTGTTTCGTTACATGACAAATTGGATAGTCTTTTATTTATGCTTCTGGGTATTGTTTTCAGTATGGAGGGTGGGTGGTTGCTTTTGATGTTTACATAAACAGGCGTATCATTTGGTTTTTTGTATGGTTTATATGTATGTTGGTTGAGGTCTAACGTTATGTCTAAATAATTCACTATCTTTTTGTTTGCTTCTATGGTGATTTTTAAGTTTTCGTTGTGGAATTTTTTACACAATTCTTTTTTCTTATTTTCAATATTCCTGGGGTTGTCATTCAGAGCGGCAAGGCCGTCATCCCTGTACAGTCCAGTTTGTTTTCCAAGTTGTTATTTTTAATATTGGATAACATGAATAGTCCGACAAGTTCGCAAGTTTCGGCACCATCATACGATCCCATTGTAACATCAAAAGTTGAGTTCCTGCTTGTGTTCTTAATCCAGGTTTCATTTTTACTGTGCAGTAAAGGTTTCTTTGTATGGAAAATGATTTCCATTTCTGACCCTAGTATTTCTGTGTACTTGTTGGCAAATTGTATAGCTTTAGTAAGTAGCTTTTCATCTATCGATGAGTAAAAATCTACTATGTCGAATGTTATAAAAACTGTATTTTCTTGTTTATTGAATTTTTTTAACCATTGTATGACTTCACATGTGTTTTTCCAGAGATTGAGTTCAGTGTTTTCTTTTATGTTTTTTTATGGTTTTCTCTAAGATTTTTAAAAAATAATTTTCCCTAGTTCAGATTTGGAAGGGTTTTCAATCTACATGTTGGATTATTCAAGAAATTAGGTTTGTGGTCTTTAAGTGTAATAAAAGCTTCTCTAGCTGCTGTGGTCTCTACTCTATCACCTAGGTCCATTTGTTGTACAAGTTCCTTTTGTTTCTTTCTAATGTGATCATATGTAGCCTTGTCAGCATTTCTGTAATTTTGTTGAATATTTTTGTCAAGAAGTTTTGAGTACTCTTCAGGTTCTATTTTGTAAAAGTTGCTGGTTTTGTCCGCCTTCACAAATATTTTTCTATCATTTTGAATTTGATTAATTTCCTTTTCTAACGCTGTTTGGAATTCATTATTTGATTTTTTTAATTCTATGTTGGCTAACATTCTTTTCATTTTATCTTCAAATGTTTTCATTTCTTCAATGGCTGGTGGTACTCGCCATGATTTGAAGTCATATGTATTTTTATCCTTTTTTTAGCATTGGGGTTTAAAAAAGAAAAATGCTTTCCATCTCATATTTTTGATGAATTTTTCCGTCTGTCCTATCATTTTCATCATGTAGCACTGGGGTTTAGCGAACGGAATGTTTTTAATAGATTGTTTGAAGTTGATTTTTTCCATTTTAAAATCTGCTGATTCGAAGTGCTCAACGTAGGGAGCAGTTAAGAGAATAGCGACAATAATCAGCGTTATTTTAAAAAGAGTGCTCAACCACAGTGGGAGCAACATTTGTTGTATTAAAAGCAAGTTAAAAAACAGGCTTGAAACCACCTACAGATCTGTTTCATGCTTTTGCAGTCTTTAGGGTGTAGTGTGCTTGTGCTGCCAGTGTTGTATATATATATATATAGCTTGCTGTTGTTTTTTTCCCGTGTTGCATGTGCTTTTCAGGTGTTTTTGATTTTGCTCACTGACAAAGACTTCCATCTGTGTCTGCAATTGTTAACCATTTCTGTTCTAATATTTAAAGTTGCTAATTGTGGTTTAAGATATTCAACAAAAACAACATCAAATTATCATATTCATGTATGCCGAATCTTAAAAATGTCATTGATTCAGCAAAAAAAATGAAAAACAGCACAGAGAAAAACGAGGGTCACGAAAGGAAATCTTGCAACTGTACCAGAAAAGAACAGTGTCCCCTAAGTGGCAAATGCCTTTACAACAACATTGTGTATCAAGCCACTATAACATCAGATAACGCAGAAGAAACATGTGTAGGTATCACTGAAAACCAATTTAATACCAGATATGCAAACCATAAACAATCATTCAACAAAGAAAGATACAAAAACCAAACAGAACTGAGCAAATACATTTGAAAACTTAAAGATAAAAACACAGACTACAACATATCTTGGAAAATCTTAAAAAGAGCAGCACCATACAATAACATTTCAAAAAGATGTAA
>CM031597.1:94133644-94143644 GCA_018398815.1 Conus ventricosus | reverse complement strand
TCCCAAGGGGTTATCATTGACGTGCGCTTTTCCCTTTTTTTTTCCAACTATTTTCTGATAACCTCGTGCCCCAACCTATGAAATCCCCCTACCTGGGGAAATTTGCCAACATTTTTCTCTTAAACCAAACTATTATAAAAAGCAAATTTTAATGACCACGATCCTAAACCACCTCACTGAGGAATCTCCACCCTTTCACTTATCGAAAAACAGTGCATTACTACACAAGCGACTGTATCTCCAAACATAACTACATTTACATGAAAAAATCTCACAAAGAAAATAAAAAACCAAAACCCAAAGGGGGAATAAAACCCATATCCACTAAAACTCACTGTAACCCACCCAATTATTTACAAAGAAAGCTATGCCCCCCGGGATATAAACTGTCTTCCTCGGGTTCCCAGTTTGGCTGGGACAAACACAAATTAAATAGTCACCCCTACACCTGTCAAAGGGAATGTACTGAACTCGATACCTGAAAGGGTTTGAAATTTGCCATCCCCAGCGCAGCACCCTACGGGTTTTTTCCCAAGCTGTCCTTTTTTGGAGTTCCGCGGGAATTATTTCCCGGGAAAAAAAAAATTCCCGCATGGAAAAATTTTATTTTCCCCATTCACCTCAATTGGGAAATTTCCGATCGACCTTTATGAGGGGTAAAAATGGCCCTTTCTAATGAAATCAGCAGCTTTTTGGTGTCCGGGGAAAGCAGTAACGGGATTTGATCCCCGCCTTGGGGAATTCCCTTCCTCCCCTTTCCCCTGCCCTATTGCTTCTTCTCCCCGACCCTAGCCTTTTGCAAATTTTCCCTTCCAACCCTTTAAAAGCCCCTCTAGCCTATTGCGTAAGTCCACCACATACTGAAAAGGGGTTTTTTGGACTTCTTCTGACTCCTGTTCCCGGGGACCCAAGCTCTTTGAGAATACCCCATTTCCCCCCGAACTGTCCCCCCCATACAGCAGCTAAAAGGGTGAAAACCCTTTGGCCCCCTGGGGGGGTTTCCCCCGGGGGAAAAACAGGGGCCCCCGGGAATGTAACGGCCCCAATCTGCGGCCTTTCCTCACAAAAGCTTTTTTTAAAAATTGCCCTTTCAGCACACCATTAAATTTTTTCCCAAACCAAAAGCCTTTGCATTGTGGGTGGTGGGGGGGTTTTTCCCAATTGGGGAAAATTTTCCCTTGCAGCCTTTTTGACCCCCCTTTCTTTCACCCCTGAGGTAAAACGGGGACCCCCTGTCACTGGAATTTGTGAGGGCACCCCCAACGCGGAAAAGATTTTCTACCAGCCCTTCAGCGACCTTTTTGCGAAATCTACCCCCCTTAAAAATTGCGCGCTTTGGAAAATTGGTCGCTTTAGCCCACGAGCGTAAACAAAAAAACCCCGGTCCCACCTTTGGAACGGGGCCAGTTTGGGGGCCAAACCCGATCAACACCCACTTCCTAAGGGTTTGTGTAAATTTAAAAAAGGGGGGATGTTTAAGAGGCGCCTTCCCTTCCCCCTCTTGTGGCTAAACCTTTGCACACGTCACTGACATGCAAACCCGCTTTATGTCTGCCTTCCCCTGGCCAGTGAAAATCATCAAAGATTCGGTCAGCTGTTTTGCGGGTTGCCGAGATGCCCCGCCATGAGCGACCCCGGCCCCACTGACATGACAGTGTCACGAAAAACAGGGTGGAACCCCCAAACGGGTTTTTGGTCCCCCTTTACCGGGTTTTCCCCCCTTGGGGAAAAACCCCGGGTACAACAACCCCCCCTTTACAGAAAATTTTGGGTTTACCCCCTTAACCACCTGTTTCTTCCAAAATCTTGCCAACTCCCAAGACTTCACGAGCGAAGGGTCTTGTTTTTTGCGCTCCCTAAATCATCAGGCGATACATCTATACCTGACTTCCCTTTCTGGAAAAACCCAATGGTTTTTTCAAACCTTTTTCCCCCTTTTTGCTCCGTGTTTGAACTGCTGCCCTTAAACAGTCAACAACCCAGGATCCCCTGGAAACCCTTTTCACCTGGAAAATTTTCCCAAAGATCAAATCAAAAGGGGGGTTTTTCCCTCCCACGCCGACAACCGCCGGGGAAGTAAGGGGGGACGTACTTTATCTTAGCAATGGGGAAATTTTCCCCCACGTGCCCCGATTAAGTACCGGGGCTGGATTTTTCCCTGTCAAAACCCCCTTTCCCCGACCAGCGTTGTTCTTTTACACCACATAAAAAAAACCCGTGTCCCGCAAAAACTTTCAAACCCTTTTTTGGCCAAAACCCCCCTTTTTCCCCTTTTAATGAACCACTCAGCCTATGCCCCCAACCCTGACACTGAATGCTGTCCCGCATGGGGCCCCCAGGCCGCACTCCACCCTTTTTCCGATTGGACCCCTTTTTGGGTTCCCCTGCAGGGCGTTTTCCCCCGGGGGACCCCTTTTCAAAACCCGTTGCAAGGGTGCTGCCTTCTGGGGCCCATGCGACATTCCCCGCCACATGGGCCCCTTTTTTGACAAAAAGAAAAACCTTTGTCCCTTTTGTCCTCCTTTCTGCCCCCCACCCGGTTTGGCCCGGGCTTTGCAGAAAAAATCCCCTAGTCTCCCTTTCACTCTTTCACCTGGCCCGGCACCTGTTTCTCCTGCACCCTTTTGTGCCCAAAACGTGCCTCCCTTACACCTCTGCTAAATTCAGCAACTCCCCTGCTGTCTCTGGCGTCTCTCTTTCAAAAAGTATAATTTTAATCGGGGCGGGAACCGGACCCAAAAACTGGTTTTTTTTAATAACCACCCTTTTATTTTAGCGAACTCCTTTTCTCGGACCACTCAACTCTTAAACCCCTTCTCAAAAAAGTGTTTTAAAAGTGCAACCCAAAATGGGGGTTACGGTTTCACCTTTTGTAAACTACCTGATCGAAATTTCTTTTTAAAACCCCCCCTCTGTGAGGGGCAAATCCCCCTTTATCAAAGACTCCTTCACAGCACTAAAATCAGATTGTTGGTCTGCCCGGTAACACAGTGAAAATCTGTAAAAACCTTACCCGCTAGCCCCTGACAAAATGACTGCCCACCTCCTGAAGGCCAACCCTGAATGGTACAACGTTTCAAAAAGGGCTGAATTTTAAAGCCAAAATGAATCTGTTCTTCAAGAATTTGGTAACTTTGGTCGGGGGGGATAACTGTGCCCCAGGGGCACTGGGAAAAATGAACAAACCCTCATCGGTGGTCTCCCCCTGTATTCCACTCTTTAACTCTAATTGGAATTTTTAATCTTTCTTTTCCGGGGTTTCGCTTTTGTCTTTTTGTTTCCTGCGTTTCCCAGCCTGATTAAACCTAAAACCCCCTTTAAACTTTCTGTTTCCCGCGTTAAAACTTTTTGTTTCCTGCATCCGCTTTGCTTGAATTTGCCTAATCCTTTTTTCTTTCTGTTTCCTGGTTTTTTTAGCCTTTTCCCCCCTCTGGTATTTTTACTGCGACACGGCGTTTTTCCCCCTGCTCATTTTCTTTCCATTTTTTTGTTGGGTTTCAACGAAAACTCGCAACTTTTTCTCCCCAGGGAGCCTAAATCACAGCGACGCCACCAAATTTTTCAAAGGAGGTTTTTTTTCGTCCGCCTTTTTACTCTTTTTTTTTTTTTTTTAACAAGATTTTATTACTACGACAGCCACACTGGTGGTTACCGACACGAGTGACGTAATAGCACAATCCTATGAATGATAATATTAGCTTGGGACAACGTAATTAGTTTTTATAAGACGCCTAGCGCCCTGACCCAACTATGAGAGCGAATTATAGGCAATCTGTGCGAAATAAGTACTCTGGGGCTGAAATGCCAAGCCTATGTTAACAAATCTTGGAAGCAATGCCAAGCCTAGTATTTAACTATCTTGGAAACATACATTAAGACACTACCTTGTCTTAGGATTACAATACTTGAATCCCACCCAGCTTCCTCTATGAGAAGTTGACCAATTATAATAAAATGGGCCAGAATATCCTGGCAAGCTCGCCAATAAATTGTCAACCTCGGGTATGTCAGTGGAGGAAGGACTAGCGCACAGCCCAAACACACTCACAGCTTGCTTACAATCTCATTCATATATCATGCATTCGTCAAATCAAACCACTAGTAAAGTCTATAACTTTACTACACATAATCATGGAAGAAAACATCAATGCGTATGGAGTCAAACAAAATAAAACATTCTCTCTTTCCTTGAACTTCACAAAACCATTTATCTAAATCATCATTAACTAACCCGGGTATAAATAGATTTTTCACTTTACCTGGCCAGGTGATCTTAAACTATTTACGAATCACTGTCTTTCCTTTTCTTCTTCTTTTTTTTCTTTTCACTGTCACTTTCACAAACACCAGTCATGACACAACTGCTGGCACTGGTCAGGTTGGACCGCTGGCACGGGTCAGGTTGGACTGCTGGCACTGGTCAGGTTAGACCGCTGGCGTTGGTCAGGTTGGACTGCTGATGAAAGTGGCGCTGCCAGGTATGAGGTCGAACCCCGGTTCAGATTGAACAGTGACTACCAGACATCGATCTGTTCTCCTTTCTTTCTTCCTGTATTAACGCATTGCACTCTCTCTCTCTCTCTCTCTCTCTCTCTCTCTCTCTCTCTCTCTCTCCTCTCTCTCTCTCTCTCTCTCTCTCTCTTCTAGTCTGCTCTATCAAATGGACATGGTTGCTTTTCTTTCTTTTTCTTTTTCTTTTTTTTTCTTCATCAGTTAGCAACTCTCTCTCTCAACATCTCTCCTTAGTCCTTCCTCTGCAGACTCTATATCGTGCTAATGCTTCAACTCGGTTCTCTTCACTCCTCCTCTCATCTCCCTGCCTTTCTCTCATGCAGAGCCTACACCCTGAACCTCTTTCCTCTCTGTCTGTTTTTCGTTCTAAACCCCTTTTCTCACTTCCCTCACTTTCTTATCCTCATCCTATGTGTCAAAGGGTGAGTACCATTGGTCAGTATTTTTCCCGCCTTGTACTGAGGTTACCTCCCCTCTCATTCCATTGGACATTCAAATCGTCAAAGTCACATCTACCGGCCTTGCTCTCTGTGGTGGTCAATGGGTCATTTAATTAATTAGCTTGATTTCACCCCCACCACACCATACCTTTCCCCTTCCTACTTCAACCGGCGACGTCTGGCTTAACTGTGGGCGCTGGTCGCAAATTGGCTTTCTCAGTCTGACCCAGACGCCGAGATCCGTCTGGCCAGACCTATTGAGACGTCGGTCAAGCCACTTAGTCAGTCTGCTGGACGATGCTGTCTCCGTGAGGACTAAAAATAGCCTCTTCGCTGTGCCTAATTGGCTGACGCGACACATGGAGTCGTCTGCCTGGAAACCAGAATGTTTGAGTTGGAACTTATGTCCAATTGAACTGGCTGGCGACTGACCACGAATTGGGTTTTCTATTTTTGTCCGTGACATGGAGAATAAGCAAGTTTTATATGCCCGTTTTATTTTTAACCTTAGACAAGGTGCCTTTCCTCCCTTCCTTCACACACACACACACACACACACACACACACACACACACACACACACACACACACACACACACACACACACACACACACCGCACGCACGCACGCACGCACGCACGCACGCACACACACAGACACACACATATATATTATATATCTATCTATATATATATATATATATATATATATATATATATATATATATATATATGTGTGTGTGTGTGTGTGTGTGTGTGTGTGTGTGTGTGTGTTGAGGTGACAGATACACAATGCTGCGCACTCATAGACATACTCACACGCATACATGCACGCACGCACGCACGCACGCACACACGCACGCACGGACGCACGCACGCGCGCACGCTCACGCACGGATGCGCATGTATTAACATGGACATGTTAGGCATCTATTTTGGGTAGTCCTAACAAAGGTGAGAATAAAACTGTGTGTGAGAGAGAGAGAGAGAGTGAGAAAGAGAGAGAGAGGGGGGATGGAGATGGAGAGGGGAGGGGGGAGACAGAGAGAAGATGGGGCATAATGAGGGAAAGGAAGGAGAGAGAGGAAGAAGGGGTTGGGGGTAGGGGGAAGCGGCAGGGATATATACAGGAATAAAGAGAGACAAAGACAGGAGAGTCTGACGAACAGACATACAGAAAGGAAAGAGAGAGAGAGAGAGAGAGAGAGAGAGAGAGAGAGAGGAGAGAGAGAGAGGAGAGAGAGAGACTGAATAGGCAGAAAGAGAATGAGAGATAGACAGAAAGAGACTGACAGATATGTGGAACTTTATGCAAACAATATTTGCAATATTGTTGTTAACGACTTCCTGTTTACGTGTATTACCACCTCCTCCTTCCACATACCCTCAACCTTTGCCCCTACCCGTTCATTGCCCGCTGTTTCCCCCATCTTCCATTAAAAATCTGTGTCCACTTTCAGTTTTTTGTCTTTTTTTGGTCTTTGTTTTTTTTGTACATTTCTTCTCCCTTTCTTTGTCCTCTTTCTCTTTTCTTTTCTCTTTTTTCCCCTCCTTTCCATTTTTCTGCGTTTCCTTATCCTTCTCCCTTTTATCGTCATTATTCAGCTATCATCAGCAGCATTCATTTTTTTTTCTTTTTCTTGTTATCTTCCTTTTCTTCCTTGCCTCTTTCCCCCTCTCTGTCCAGTGGCCTCTTACTTTTTCTTTTCTCCCTTGCTCTTTCCTTCTCCTCTCTTCCGTCTTTTTCTCTTCTATGTCCTTTTTTCCCTCCCTTCCCATTTCTTCGTTCTCCATTTTTACAACGGCAGTGGAACACGCCCCTTTTTACGTAAATGATTCCAGAATACCTTCTCCTTCCCCCGCTCCCCCATTCATTCTGGCCTTATGCTAGGACTGCCCCCCCCCCCTCCACACACACACACACACACACACACACACACACACACACACACACACACACACACACACACACACTGCAGAGAGACACTTGACACATGACACTTGAAAACTTTACTTGACAAGGATAAAGATCATAGGCTAACGTAAAAGCCTATTAATCCAATCTGTCTTTGATAAACACTGATAATAGTAAACAAAGCTGACTAGAAGCATGCAGAGAGAAAGAGAGAGGAGAGAGAGAGAGAGAGAAGGAGAGAGAGAGAGATGGAGAGAGAGAGAGAGAGAGAGAGAGAGAGAGAGAGGAGAGAGAGAGAGAGAGAGAGAGAGAGAGAGAGAAAGAAAAACAGACAGAGAGGGGAGTGGGGGGAGACACTAGAGACAGAGACACTGAGATAGATAAACAAGTGGACAGGCAGACAGAGAGACAAACAAAGAGAGAGGGAGAGAGATTAAGAAAGACAGACAAGCAGAAAGGCAGACAGACAAGCAAGGAGAGTGAGAGAGTGAGAGAGACTGAAAGAAAATTGGGGGAGAGAGAGAGAGAGAGAGAGAGAGGGAGACAGACAGACAGGCAGACAGACAGAGAGAGGGGGAGGGATGGAGGGAGGGGGTGTATATTAAATGTTTATATCTCATATCGTGACTAACACATAAAACTGAATGTTTTGGGTGGGGGAGTTAATCTAAAACAGGGGGGTGGGGGGGGGGGGGGTCATTCTGGCGTGGTTTGTTTTAACTCTCGGGGATTACAAATGGCACGTTGGAAGTTAAAAGTAGAGGGGAGTTAAAATGGATCGTTACACCGGTCTTTCTTTCATATTGTGAATCCGTTTCAACTGAGGTTTATTTCAGCTTTCCGATTAAACTGATCCATCATCAATTATTAGTAAAATATAAAAGCAGAGAGAGAGAACTCTGAACTCTGAACTCTGAATGGTTTAATGAATAGGCCATAGGCCCATGTCATGGTGGGTTTTCACAATAGCAAAACATGATGGACATCTTAGAACGTAAGACTACTCAGTTAGCATACACACTCACAGAAACAGATACACAAACATACACGCGCGCGCGCACGCACGCACGCACGCGTACACACACAAACACACACACACACACACACACACACACACACACACACACACAACACACACACACACACACACACACACACACAAAATCGGTTGTCTGTCTAAAGCAAATTCACTCATGACTCAGGAAGTTGTGGCGTATTCTAAAAGCTTTTTCAATGAACAGAGCAAGGCGAAGGATCATTGATTTGCATTCAGATGCAAACAGCATGGTTAACAGAAATTGGGAAGGACTGTTGTAATACTTGGCTGGTATGTATTGTTCTCTTAACTTTTGATACAATGGGCATTGTAAAACAAAGTGGGTCTCTGTCTCTATTTGAAGTGCACAACATGGACACAGCAACTCATTTTCGGTCACATTTCTCCGGAAACGCATTTTATGTACATTTAGTTGCGACAACACCTAATCTTAATCTGATTAGACTAGTTCTTGCCTGTAAATGACTAACTGAATGTAGGTATGGGGCCAAAATCAAATCACTTTTAAATGTCCTGTAAAAATGGAAACGATCACTCTGTGTTATTTTCGGTATGCCACTGCGCTTTGTAATCTTGAATCATCTCTCTCTCAATGTCTTCAAGAACTCTTTTTCATTACCAACCCCTTGATTCTCCCACACTTCTTCAAAACCATATTTGTAAAGAAAGAAGCAGACGGTAGATGCCCATGTGTTCTTGTCTCTATGGTGAAAAAATAGCAACATTTTATAAGCTTTATACGGAAGTCGATGAGGTTGCATTTTTAAAATTCTCAACCAGTATTTGATACTCTTTATATACAAATTAACACACAACGGAATCTTCCCAATTCTCCATAAACCATTGCATTAGGAGTTCTTAAACTTACATTCAGAAACCTTTTCAAGGCAAAAAGGTGTACTTTTTCTAGAATGTCAGCATTTCCAATCATACCCCATATTTCTGCACCGTAACTAAGTACTGGCTGGATTTGCGTGTCGAAGAGTTTAAAGAACACAGCTGGTGATTTTTCTCCAATAGACCACAAGAGTTTGAATATATTGATCACGCCTATTTTTGCTCTGCTAGACATATCATACAAACAATGAGAAAAGGAAAGTCTTGTGGACATGATAATTCCCAAATATTTGTACATGTTCACCACTGTCATTTTGGTTTGTCCAAAGAACCATTGCTCGTGTTGAGAGATATGTCCACCATTTCTAAACACGACAACGTTTGATTTATCTAAATTGACTGTCAGACCAAGTCTTCCAGCTGTGTCATGTAAGACGTTCAGCTGATTTTGCAAACCGTGACTGAATCGGAGAGCAGGATAACGTCATCAGCAAACATAAGAATTAAGATTTCTACAAAATCGGGATAAGTTGAATTCCAGTGTTTACCTTTTTTGATTACTTCTACAGCCAGCTCATTGATAAACAGAGAGAACAAAACGGGACTACACACCTCCCCCTGTTTTAAACCCAAGGGCACATAAACGCGTCACTTAAATCGTTTCCAACTCTAACTCTTGCCTTCACAGTGTTATATATACTAGTAATAGCTCCGTACATTTTCCCATTAATTCCTCTTTTCTTTAAAACACGCCATAAATTTGCTCGAACAATGGAGTCAAAAGCTTTTCTGAAATCTATAAATGCAACAAACATTTTTTTTGTGTAACAGTAACTGCTTTTGAGCAATGGCAAACAGTGTAAAAACATGATCAATGGTACTGTAATTTTTCCTAAAGCCTGCCTGACTTTCGTTGATAGCATCATTCTCTTCGATCCATTTATTCAATCGTTCGTTAAGTATGTGGCTGTATAATTTACTGCACACATTCAATAATGATATTCCTCGGTAATTATCAGGTACATTTCGATCGCCCTTTTTATGCAACGGTTGGATGATAGCTTCTGACCACTGTGAAGGATAATCTCCGGTAGAAAACAATTTATTGAACAGAACAATCAGAACGGACAATCACTGTAAACAGATTTTTGAAGATCCTCCCAACAATCCCAGTGAAATCGTGCCAAAAAGGTCCTTAGACAGTTTTAACACTATAATATTGTCATAATCCACATCGATC
>CM031597.1:94103582-94133544 GCA_018398815.1 Conus ventricosus | reverse complement strand
TTTTCAATGTACTTAACGAGGTCTTTTTTCACTAGCAGAGTCATCCTCCTGATAATCTAGCCGTTACACCGTCAGACAGTTTAACGCCTGGTATGACGTAAGCACTATGTTTTGGAAACAAATGATCAGGAAATCTAGTTGCAAATGTTTCGACTACAAGACTAAAGTCAAATTCAGCAATATAAGACCTTACCTCAGGATCGTAAATCCGAGACAGACCTTCAATGTTGTAGGTCATGAACTTGAGACTTTGCATGACATGAGCCTGGCCGAGTCCCTATAAATCGCTGCGTTGTGTAGTTTTACTGTGTTTAGTGGTTTCCTGAATGGTTGCTTGGCGTTTAGCTGTGGAATTCGTGGAACTACTCCTCAGCCGAGTTACAGGTCTGCCGCGTGCAATATTGTTACCCGAGGGCCGAGTCAATCGCTCCGTCGAGGCTGTGGTAGATCGGTCGTCCTTGTTCCGCTCAGTTATTGTCCGTTCTTGCACTTGTCCAGTTGGTGTGCATGTCTCATCATGTGTATTTTGGTTAACTGGGTTTGTCACGTTGTCCGTCATTCCCATGTCCGTATTCTGTTCGTCATCCTTTTCGCTGTTGTTGTCTGGGGGAGTCTGTCGTGGGGTTTGTCCTTCGGGCTGGACTTGTTTTCCAGTGGTCTTAGTGATGATCACAGTGCTATTTTCTTCATCACTTTCACTACCCTTGGCAACATCAGCCACGGTCAGTGGTGGCAGTGTGTCATCGTCAAGTGTCTGTCCTTGCCCATCAGTTTTGGTCTCATCAAAATCGTTTCCTTTCAAGATTTGGTTTCTGTCAAAATCTCCGCCTGTCCCCTTTCCATTGCCATGCACTGAGTCTGTCGCCTCATATGACTGTCCCGCATCGTCACCTTTCAAGATGTCGTTTGTGTCAAGATTTCCGTCTACCACCTTTTCATTGTCAGACACTTGCTCAGTCACACTGTGTGATGGTGTCTTTCCCTGGGTTGTCCTGTCGCTCGTGCTGTCCGTCTGGGTGTCGGTAATGTGAGGCTGAATGCTGATAAGATTGCTGTCTCGTACCGATGGCAGTGGTGGGAAGTGGTACATAGAGCTGTAGTTGTAGCTCCAGTCCTGTACCCCACTCCCTTCACCGTACTCATCCCACCGCCATAGTGTCTGTAGTAGTCAGCCAATGGATGGTCCCTGTCTCTAAACGGAAATCCTTGTTGTAACTCCGGCCTCCTACTGTCGCTCCTTTGCCCGTCAGCGCGGTGGTGTTCGCTGGAGTAAGTCCGATCACCTTCGTTGTAGCGGTTGCTGCTGTGGTAGTCGTGGCTCCAGGTACTGCCCGCGTGGTGTCGTTCTGCTCTCGGCCACTGTTGATCGGGTCGTCTCCTCTGCTCCTCCATCACCAGCCTGTTGGCCTTGTAGTAATCGTGCACACCTTGACTGGTTCCGCGTCGTGTAGCATCAGCGTAGCTGCCTCTGCTCTGAGTAGGATTTCGGAATGGGCCTGCTACAACCAGCTTGTTTCCTTTGTAGAATGCACGTAATCCATTAGCTTGGTAGTCATGAATGGTCTGCTGTTGTTTGTTTGGAGGGATGGAGGAGGAGGGGTGTATATTAAATGTTTATATCTCATATCGTGACTAACACATAAAACTGAATGTTTTGGGGTGGGGGAGTTAATCTAAAACAGGGGGTGGGGGGGGGGGGTCATTCTGGCGTGGTTTGTTTTAACTCTCGGGGAGTTACAATTGGCACGTTGGAAGTTAAAAGTAGAGGGAGTTAAAATGGATCGTTACACCGGTCTTTCTTCATATTGTGAATCCGTTTCAACTGAGGTTTATTTCAGCTTTCCGATTAAACTGATCCATCATCAATTATTAGTAAAATATAAAAGCAGAGAGAGAGAGAGAGAGAGAGAGAGAGAGAGAGAGAGAGAGAGAGAACTACGGAAATGGCAGCGTGCTGGAACCAGTCAATCTTGAGATTGATCTGCAAGTCTATAGGAATTTAAGTCACATGAATGCAGAAAAGTATTGTCTGCAATTATATTGCATGTGGTGAGTGTGTGGTGTGTGTGTGTGTGTGTGTGTGTGTGTGTGTGTGTTGTGTGTGTGTGTGTGTGTGTGTGTGTGTGAGTGCTTGCGTGTGTGCTTGCGTGCGTGCTTGCGTGTGTGTGAGTGTGTGTGCGCGCGTTCGTGTTTGCGCGCACGCGTGTGCGTTAGTGTGTGCGTATGCATGCGTTTTACACTTTAAACAAGTCAGTCTTCTTCCACTTCTCTGTTTAATCCTCCCACCTCCTGTCACCACACTGGCATGCAACAGGAGCTGCAGACAGAGGGATTAGGGGAGGTAACTCCGACCTCCAGTCGGTCGTCTGTGCCCGAAACGAGGCGTAATGGCGCTGATGACCTTTCGGTTCATGGATGAGATAGAGTTATCTCCCAGCTTTCATAAAGTCAAACTGGGCTTTGGCTCCACATTGTCGCCCTTCTCTGTTTATTTGCTTCTTGTGGTTTTTTTTATGCTTGAGCACTGCTACGTTGGTTTGAAGCAATGTGTCTTAGTGAATTATACACAACTGCCATGAAAATTTCGAGTTCATGGTTCAAGCCTTGCATGCAGTTGACTGGTATGTTATTCTCGACGGTAGTGAGAACTATATTGATCAATGGCCTGTTTTTGTACACACACACACACACACACACACACACACAGAGATACGCACAGAGACGCATACACAGACACACACACACACACACACACACACACACACACACACACACACACACACACACCACACACACACACACAGGTACACACTTAGACACAGACATGCACACACCCACAGGCACCCACGGACTCCCACACAGACACACAGACACATAGACACACACATTTAATTTTCTGTCTGTTTGTCTGTCTGTCTTTGGTGGATATAGATATGGTATGACGTGAAACATATGCAATGTTTTACGTACATATAGAGCGTTAAGCACGCACGCTTGCACACACTTCCAGTTTTATGTTTTATACCCCAGTCCGCTGCAGGGAATAGGGGGGTACATACCATATCAGGATTTTGCACAAACATGGGTATATGTAATTATGAGGCACACACACACACACACACACACACACACACACACACACACACACACACACACACACACACACACACACACACACAGGGCGAGACAGACAGCCTACGGGAATCCCCCCCAAAAAAAACAAAACCACACACACACACACACACACACACACACACACACACACACACACACACACACACACACACACACAAAGGAACAATACCTTCATATTTGATTCATAGCAATTCACTCTCAGGGGTATAAACAAGCCTTCCAGACAGCTTCGGCTTTCGCCCATCAGACAAACCACATTACCAGACCAAATGCAGCTGGACCAGGTTAATTCTCCAGGTCGCTACGTGAGCATTTCTACAGTTCAGGCGATTGAAATCGGAACATGTGGCATTGCCGTTAATTTGACACTCTCCGAATGTCTCCCAAACCTGTCCTGGGCGTTGATTTGATTTGATGCTAATTCTCCCCTGCCCAGACCGGGAGAGACGGGGAAGGCAGGGGAGCCTCACTTTAATCTCCATGACTCCTGGTGGGGATGCTCACGTGTTAAAACACGGGCCAAGTCGCATGAATTATTCCAGATGGGTTTGTTCTGATGGAAAGGTTCTATGGATTCCTGTTTGGTGTCAGTAAACTGCCTTTTACTTTTCATTTGGCCGACTCTGGGGAAAGGTCCAGTGACGGTGAGGTATGACTCACTGAACGCAAGGAAAGTCCTGACAACGGGAAGACTGTGACCTGGGATTCTCTTCAGAGAGCACGTAGGACCTCATGGCGAAAGCTTGTCCGTGTCTGGAGTTGTACTGTTATCATCTGTCAGCGGAACGGGAACGAGCGAGGCTACGGGATGTACACGACAGTTGCTTGACGGCGGCAGTTTTTGCCGGTGGACACTGCAGTCATGAAATATGGGCTGATCCATGCATGGGAACGCTGTCATGGAGGTTCTTTCGTGTCTCTTCCGGTGGCCGTTACACAATGGCATCTGTCAGAAAGCAATTATGTCCCTTCACGTGTCAATGGAATGCCCTGTCCGTGCCTGCATCCAATGTGAATACAGCGCAGGCTTCCAAGGGTGGCGCAGGATTGCTGCCACCTGGATTGTTCGGCAGTTGAGGATAGTGATTCTCTGGGTGTACCCGCATTTTGGGTATATCTTCTTCTTTTATTTGTCCTGGTGGGGATGCTGACGTGTCAAAACACCAGCCAAGTGGCATATTCTGGATGGGTTTTGTCTGATAAACAAGGTTCAAAGGATTCCTGTCTGATGTCTGTAAACTGCATTTTAACTGTTTATTTGTATATTTATTTACTAATTTTTGTGTAACTAAATGAATCCATAATCACCTTGTATCAATCGTCGTCCTACGAGTATGTGTTGTTGTTGCTGTTGCAATAGTGTGTGTAAGAGAGAGACAGACAGACAGACAGACAGACAGACAGAGATAGAGAGAGAGGTATACAGAAAAAGTGCTCGCATTCTCAGTCACTTATTCATGGACTGATTGTCTAAGATTAGCTCAGTAAATGTTTAAGATTGCTGTAATAATTACATGATAAAAAAACCTTTCTGAGACGGGGTGATGGGGGGGGGGGTGGGTTAGAAAGAGTGGAGGAAACAGGGGGAAGGGTGGACGTGGAGATGTTGGGATTAGGATGGCATACTCACTTTACTTCCAAGACTCAGCAACTATTGTCGCCAGTAAGGAGCCAGAGTATAATTATGATGTCCTAGGTATGTTGGGTCAGAGCAGGCAGTCACTGAATAGCACCGAAGTGATTGCAAAGCAGGGCACTGTCTCCTGTAGCAGGCTGCCCTGAAATGACCAGATAGTAATCCTTCCCTATGGACAGTCAGCCCTGACACTGAGATGGTCTTATGTGAATGTGGCAATTACAGGGCAAAGTCAGGAGGATGAGCAGTTTGGGTGTAACGTCACTATGAAGACATGGCAGAGAAGGTAGCCATCCCTACCCTCTCACTCTATACATATATACTCGCGCGTGTGTACACACAACACACACACACATACACGTATGCACGTTTGCATGCATCGCACGCATGCACACTTACATTCTCTCTCTCTCTCTCTCTCTCCTCTCTCTCTCTCTCTCTCTCTCTCTCTCTCTCTCTCTCTCTCTCTCTCTGTTGTGGGGGGGGGGTCTGCCTGTCTGTCTGTCTCTCTCTCTCTCCCTCTCTCTGTCTCTCTCTCTCTTTCTCTCTCATACTGCAACAGCATCTCTCTCTCTCTCTCTCTCTCTCTCTTCTCTCTCTCTCTCTCTCTCTCTCTCTCTCTCTCTCTTTCCCACTTGATGTTTGGAGTAGTACAGTTTCTATCTGAGTGTTCTTTACCTTGGAGAATCAGTTGTGTCAGACGTTGCAAAATGGGTGTGCCAAACTTTGGCAAGTTATCTCAATTAACTTCTATGAAAATGGAGAGCTGAATGGACTGCATATAAACAGCAAATACCATTCAGATTGCATTACATGATCTGGCTTGACCTCCTTCATAATAATTAGAAACAAGCTGCTGGCGGAGGTTACGTATTTTACTATAACAAAAGCGATACTTTATATAAACTCAACATTAACTCGCCCGAAAGAGATCTGGGTAAGAATTTAAGGGGTCGAATTGTAAGACTAATCCTTAATGAGTCTGCCAAAAACAGGAACAAACAAGTCACAAGACAAAACACAACGCGTTTCGACCTCTTAGCTCTTCTTCAGGTCAGATAAACAAAGTTCAGGACAATGAAAACAAAGAACGTGCAACCACTTATCTTCTCATTTGCGGCGTAAGATGAGCCTTGAATGAAAAAAAGGCCGTTGGGAAGACTGACGAATTTGACTTTTGTACTGAATCTGTAGATGGGCTCATGGTCAAAATGTTCAGGTGTGTGCCAGCAGAGCTGATGATCATGAGATCAGACCGCCCATGTGGCCGATATTGTCCATCTACCACAGCATGTGCGCCTGGTCCAGGTCAGGAAAAGGACAGCCAGGGATGGGTTCTGCCTTCAGTAATACCTTTCTCCAGACATGGCGACTGTCTGAGAGGTCAGTGCCCTTATAGCCATAAAGCAATGGAATTTTAACCCTTAGCTTAACATAACTTAACCTATTAGTACATATGCGTGTATATATATATATAATATATATATATATATATATATATATTATATATATATTATATATATTATGTGTGTGTGTGTGTGTGTGTGTGTGTGTGTGTGTGTGTGTGTGTGTGTCTGTGTGTGTCTGTGTGTGTGTATGTGTGTGTGTGTGTGTGTTGTTTGTGTGTGTGATGTTCGAGATCATTTGTAGCATGTGTTAGGCTTAAAGTAGGAAGAGTAATAAAGAAGAACTGCGATATAAAAAAAACAGAATAATAGAAACAACCGTTAATCTCCATTTCTAAAGATAGTAAGGTCATAATACACTACTTCACAAGCAAACACGTCTCGGCATTTTATGGATTTTTAAGACTTTAATCGTTACAACCATTTTCGAATCTGCTTCTAATTATTTAGGCAAGCATAGCGAAGAAGGAAGAAGAAAAAGAGAAGAAAAGAAGAAGAAGAAAGAAGAAGAAGAGGTAGGAAGAAAAAAAAAGGAAGAGAGAAAAAGTAGTGAAAAACATAAAGAAGATGAATAGGAGACAAAGAAGAAAGAAACAAGAGAAAAACAGGGAGAAGAGGGTTAAATCAAGAGAGAGAAAAAACGTAAGACGCAGATGAGGCAAAACAAATCGGGGCCCCGCCTAGCAAGACCACCACACCACGCAAAGCAACGAAGCACCCCCGAGTTCATTCCCCCCCCCTTCCCCCAGTCTCCCTCTCTCGACTCCCCCCCCTCCCCCCCCCCCCCCCCCCCCCCCCCCCCCCCCCACCCCCCTTAATGTTTTTTTTTTTTTACGGAAACATTTGGATGAAGTAAAGGAGCCTTCCAGGCAGTCAGATATAACGGTGAATTTACGTGAAAACTTAACAAAACTGGAAAATCAACCAGACTTTCAGAGCCATGCATCCTGGGAAACAACAACTCTGAACAGTCTAGTTTCTGTCACACCTAATATGACTGAACGAATCCACAACACGGATGACAGATGGCACCACGGAAATGCTCATATGGATTTCTCCATCTGCGCATGCACACGCCATTTCCCGTGTTTGCACAAAATGGGTTGTTTGTTTGGAGGAAGTGATGACGAAAACAAACGAGACGCGGACAAACAAGGTGAATTCTCAGAGCATACACTTGTCGCCCAGCCATTTGATTCCAGTTCGATTTTCTACTTTGCATCATAATCGGGGGCCTACATGACGTAAACATGTCGTGCATCATCCCCCCTCTTAAAGCGTGGAGGACGCAGGTTGAAAGCAACCTTGCTTTGTAATTAACGTGCTGGTGTGGGATGTCCGGGTGTTGACACACCATCTGTCGTCTGTCTGTCTGTCTGTCTGTCTGTCTGTCTCTCTCTCTCTCTCTCTCTCTCTCTCTCTCTGTCTCTCTGTCTCTCTCTCTCTCTCTCTCTCTCTTCTCTCTCTCTCTCTCTTCTCTGTGCGAGCATGTTGTGTGTGTGTGTGTGTGTGTGGTGTTTTTTCTCTCTATTATTTTTGTATGTTCTGGAAAAAAAATAAGCGCATTCACACATACATGCGTGTGCGCATATGTGGATGTGTGGTCTGTACATGCCAATACAAACTCCTCGTTTTGTCTGTTGAAATACCTTCCTGTCATTACCGACTCTGACATTTGAAAAAAGTAACCATAGCCAGCATTATGGCGGAATACATGTGTATATGGTAACCACATCTGGTAAGCACGTGGAGCAATTACACTGAAGTGGGAAAGCAAAATTGCAAATGGTGCCGTGTGCAGTTTACCTGGAGATTTATACCACATGTGTGTGGGGTTACTTTCCTGGCGTTTAGGGTGGGACTGTTGTGTGGACGGGCCTTTGTGGAGTAACTGACCTTAAGCTAGCAGCAAGCACACTCCCGGGCAGGTGTAGCCAGAGGAGTGGAAAGGGGAGAGAATGTAGCGTCGGTTTCGGCCCAACTGTGCTGGACGTTACAGCATGTCTGTCCAAATGGAGTAGAAATGAACTTTCACAAATACAACTTAGATCACTCTTGTCTCAGTCAATGCGACTCCCCAGATTATTCTCCTCTTATTTTTTCTTTTTTTTTATAAGGGAGATCGGGTATATGGAAGAGAGGCTCACTTTCTTAAATTAAAGATGAAAATGACAGACTTTTTTTGCTCGACAGTGGAATTTTTACTTACTATTCACGGACCTATCGTCCTTCACAGTTGAAGATTGGCAACTGTTCTTCCATGACGTGGGCAAGTCTATTCCACATGAATGTGTTTTAGGGGAAGAATTCTGCTTCCGTGTTTCCATTTGGTTACAAGGCGTAATGCACGTCGTGCAACTGATGCCTTTCATCTTTTTCTTTTTATTGACACTCGGTCTTGTGTTTGTTTGCGTGTTTTCATTTTCTGTAAAATTTACCATCTGACAAGCCGACCTGAGGAGAAGAGGAGGAAATATGATTGAGGAGGGAAAGAACACTACCAGGGAACATCTTTTATGGAGGTGAGCAACGTGGCAGGCTTTCATTTACTGCCCTTGCTTCCTGTTTTAGAGTTAGCATGCAGGGTTGTATGAAAGATATTAGAGAACTTTAGCAGGCCCGGGTTAGCCCCCCGGCGTCCTTTAAGGGAATCCCTTTTCTTCATAGGAGGCGATAGTGCGATGCGAAACCTTGCCAAGCAAGGCCGCCGCGGCTGAGGCGTCGTTCAATGGGAGTTTTTAAGCCGCTGTGGCAGCCCCCCCCGCTTTATACGAGGCCCAGTTGTCTGCTTTATAATCGGTAGTACTTCAATTTGTTAACACAAAAACATTCGTCTTACACATTTCCTGTTGTATTACACGGTATGGCCCGGTTGTCACAACTGCCACAAGAATCACTACACAAAGTAAAATGAAAGCTGAATTCGATTCGACAACAACTTTGGCGGGAAAGTATGGCCTTAACCTCAGAGGTCAGTCGTTTATTTGTCATAGAAACCCAAGGAGGCTATGAAGCCTCCTAAACCTTGGTTGTTTTGAATCTGTAAATTTTTGTTTTTACTCCAGTAGAACCACAACACATGATACTCATGTGGAATTATTGTAGTTCTACGTGGAAATGTGTCGGGCATACGAGCTCATTTGTTGATCTCAGATGAAATACAGGGGACGCCACTCCCTTCCAGAAAGTACAGCAGAGACTTGCGCCGCTGCTAACACGCCAGCATAGCACCGCGTTGGCTGTAGAGCGGAAGCCAGTGATTGACGTCACGCGACGCAGACGCCGGATTGAACGGTAAAGTCGCCGCTAAAGTTTCTTCAACACATACGCGCGGTCTGCTTGCACACGCTTGCAGTGAGAGAGAGAGAGAGAAAGAGAGAGAGAGACAGGACACACACACACACACACACCCAACACACACACGCACGCACGCACGACACACACACACACACACAGAGATTTTCTTTTGTACCCTAATCTCCATCCTCGTCTCCTGCTCTTCCTGCTTCCTCTTCTTTTCTTTGTCTGTTCTCCTCTCTTGCTCCTGCCTCTCTTTCCTTCTTCTTCGGAGTTCTGTTCTCTTTTTCCTTTCATCTTTCTCCTTTCCGTTTTGACCCTTCTATTTCTTAAGTCGCTACCTCTTCACTCTTTTGACCTTTCTGTATCTGTGTGTGAAGGAGGAGGAAAGACAAGGAAACAGAAAGGGGACGGGGACGGGTGATAGGTGGTCGGACGAGAAAAGGAGAAGGATGAGTAGGGTGACTTCCGCGCCTAACACGTACGTTCTCTCCTTCGCGATTCTCACATTCCTGCTCTCTTCAACCCAGTATTCCAAGCCATCTTGCGTATATGGATATATTCCCCTGGTGTGCGTGTGCGCGCGTGTGTGTGTGGGTGTGTGTGTGTGTGTGTGTGTGTTGTGTGTGTGTTGTGTGTGGGTGTGTATGTGTGTGTGCGGTGCGTGCGTATTCCGTGCGTGTGTGCGTGTGTGAGTGTGTGTGTGTGGTATAGTGTGTGAGTGGCGTGCGTGTGCGTGCGTGTGCGCCTGGCGTGAGTGTGTGTGTGTGTGTGTCCGTGCGTCCATGCGTGGTCGTGGGCGTGATTGCAGGTGTCCGTGCGTGCGTATGTGTGGGTGTGGGTGTTACGCGCGCGCGAGTGCGCTATGAGTCCGTGCGTGACCGTGCGTAGGGTCTGCTGTCTGTCTATTGTCTGCGATTCATGCGTGTGTGTGTGTGGCTTCTTCTTGTACTACTACTCCACTATTACTACCACTGCTTACAGCTGCTACCGCCACCAAAACTTTTTTTTTTTTTTTTTAAACCGCTGTGCTACTGCTAAACTCTATTATCTCTCTCTCATTATATATATATCTAATTGAGAGCGAGAAGAGAGATTGCAATCACGATACACATGGTTTCAAATTCAAATTATTCGCGGCATGGCATGGATATGCGGGACTACTTTACATATGTACACAATATTTCCAATCATGAGACGATAGTGTGCGGGGATTACAGCCGGAAAAAGAAGTTACAAAACAATCGAGAAACAGACTCACGGACACGCATTCACTGATGCCTGACCTACACATTATCCAACACTTGGCAGTCCTCGGTGCCTAGCAAACATTAGGTGCACTACTACTACAGTTGGAGTGTGTGTGAGTAGGGTGTTGTGATGTGTGTGTGTGCGTGGTGTGTGTGTGTGCTGTGTTGTGTGTGATGTGTGTGTGTGTGTGTGTGTGTGTGATGTGATATGCATGGGTGTATGCATGTGTGTGTGTCTGGTGTGTCCAAATGGGTGATTGTGGGTATGCCTATGAGCTTACGTGTTTTCAGAGTATGTCATGGAGTGTGGGTGCATTTTCGTGGTATTGCCTACTGTTAATGTGTGTAGCGTGGAGCTGCTCAAGGATGTTCGAAATAACCAATTCATATGGAAAAGTATTTCTTGATTTTATGTGCACAAACGGCCATCTGTAAACACAAAATAGGTAGACAAACAGCCGATAGATTTACAAACAGAATAATAATGGACCCTGCAATGCTCAGTTTGTGTAAGTGCATTTTCCTAGAGAGTTCCTAATCGCTGTGCCTGTCACAAAAATCAGTCTGTATGACGGTCTACGTCATCTAACTCAGCATCACATTCTATGAACACACCTGGTAACAGCGATCCATATTCGGATCAAAGAGGCATGGGGAAGTCTGGGTGAATAATTCAAAGGGATTCTGTGATCAGTCAGTCAAGCGTTGCTTGGCTTTATGTGAAAGACAGTGATCTTTTTTTTTTACCTGTTTGGGTACGTGGTTGAGTGGGCAGCAAGCTGTCTTTATGTCTGTCCGTAAAAGCGTGTTTCGCATGAGCGTAGATTTGATAGACAATAGAGAGATTGATAGATAGAGAGGGAGAGAGACAGAGAGAGACTGAGATAGAGAGATCGAGAGATAGACAGATGTAGATAGATAGACAGGTGTGTGCGGGTGTGTGTGTGTGTGTGTGTCTGTGTGTGTGTGTGTGTGTGTGTGGTGTGTGTGTGGGTGTGTTGTGGTTTGAAGAAGCGATGAAAAAGGTTTAGTTTTATAGCACCTTGTATGCCCTAGTACGCAAGGTATATTATCTTTTAATTTTCATTTGGCTACTTTTTCATACTTTTGTTTGGGGAGGGAGGCTCTGTTGTGTATTTTTTGTTTTTGCTGTGTTGTATCTTGAAATTTATCCACCACTCTCCAGTCATCCCGGTTATTTTGATAATGAAAGGGATTCCATTGCCTGCGAAAATTTCGCATCTACATTTAACAAAGCAATGTAAATCTTTAAAATGTGTGTGTGTGTGGTGTGTGTGTGTGTGTGTGTTGTGTGTGTGTGTGTGTTTTGTGTGTGTGTGTGTGGCATGCGCGCTCATGCACGCACGCGGTGTGTATTTTGTTGTGTGAGTTTAATGTCTTTGCACAGAATGTCATTTTACTGTAGGTACATATTAGTGTCCATGTGTAATCATTCTTGATTTAACGTCTGTTCACCCAAAGGTGATATTAGACAAAATAAATAAATATCAAATAAAAATACCCAGAGTAAAATAAAATATTTAAAGAATGAAATAAATTGATTAAAAATGAATAATAGATAGATAAACTAAATAGAATAGAATAATAAAGAAATGTGTGTGTGGGGGGCGGGGGGGGGGGGGTAGGCATGTGCCCCACGGATGGGTTTGTATTGTTTGTGGTGATGGTGTATAGTGTCCTTTAGTAATAGTGGAATAATCTGTCCTTCACCCTTTCTTTCTGTCCTTCACGTATTAATCTATTCTATTAGTACTTTGACAGATCTATACATTTTAAGTCCTAAGTTTTGACGCAAATCAATTAAAAATTATGCGGTCCATAGCCCAAAAACTGAAAGCCATCCAGGATTGCCACCGGTAAAAGTTCGATCCCGTAACCCGATTTTGGGTTTAGAAAAATTGACTTGCATACGGGCATTGAAAAAATTCAGACTGTTTTAAAAATCTTAAAATAAAAAAAACCCAATGTGTCCCATCTTAACAATTAAACAATAAATTTAATAACGCGGAAAAAACAACAAAAAACCCCAAAAAAAATAAAAAACGGATGGAATGAAAATTTTTGGGGAAAAAAATTTTAAAAAGCTAAAGTCATTTACATTTTTAATTTATAAGGCTCATATGGAGCAGCCGCCCCCTAAAGTTTAGTTATGAGTGCTTTAATTCAGAACAGTGTGGGAGTAAATGCTTTATAGTAATCGGGTTTTCCACTTGTAATGTGTGTGAGCATGGGTGTGTATGTGGTGTGCGCTCCCCCCACCCGCGCGCGCGCGTTGGAGTCTTTGTGTGTGTTGTCGCGCGCGCCCACCGCGCGCCCCGCGCCGCGGGTGTTTTGTGTGGGGTTTGGGTGTGTCCGGGCGCGTCACACACCCATAGTTGTATTATATTTTTTTAAAAATCAGTTTTTCCCCCACCTATCTATTTAAAGGGGGAACCCCTCCCGTGACCAAACGTACATGCAACAGGGGTGCAGCAGAGGAATAATGGGGTAAAATCTGACCTCCATCGGTCCCCTGTGCCAGTAATGAGGTGTAATGGGGCTGACCTTTTAGTTGTGAGATGAATAAGCTATCTCCCGCTTTTATGAAGCCAGCAGGGTTGGGCTACGGGCTATTGCACCCGATCGAGTCTTCTTTGCTGTGGTGTTTTTACACTTAACAACCCATAATTTGTTAGTTTAAGGAATGAACTACCGAAAAACATCCCACTAAGGGGCAAGGAACCACTAGCTCATGGGTTTTAAAACCCTTTTCTGTAAGGAAAGGTTGTTTCTTCGACTAAACGAACCTGGAGGGCTGTATATCGTTGATGAGACTAAAACTGGAGTTCGATTATCCACCTAAAAAACTTTAAAAAGTCACGGCCCCCAAAAAAGTTGTAATGTCAAGTTTTTTCCGTAGTCACCAAAAACACACCCCCACACACACACCACACACGTTCGAAAAGCAAAAAAAAACACACAGCGAGAAAAACATGAACAAGAAAATAAATGATGTGAATATTTCCCACATGCCCTTTTTTGGGGGAGGGGTGCACTTCGAGGTGAAAAGGGGAAAAAATCACACACACACACACACAAACCCCCGGGGCGCGCGCCAACAAACACACACATATAAATATATATATAAATATTTATTAAAATAAATATAATATATTAATTTATAATGCTGAAAAATTAATAGGGGGGAAAACAAATTCAGGGGTAACAATTCTTCAGTCGTTATAGTAAGACTTTGCAAAGATTTTAAATTTTTAAAAAAAAATTAAGTGAAGTAAATGGGGGTAATATTATAAATTGAGAAAACCCTTCACAAAGTTTCCTGAGGGGAAACCATCATAATCCCTCTCAAACGCACATTATTTTGTATTACCTGCTCCTATGCCTTTAGTCCGCTGGCTCGGACGCATCAGGGAGACACGTGCTATATATATGGATATTGATAGATAAGACATATATATTATACAATCACACGTGTATATAAATATATATATATAAATATATAACAAACTAATAACTTCCCAAGGAAAAGTACCGAGCACCGTTCCAGCAACTTAAACAGAGCCATGCTTGGTGCTTGCGATATGACTGCAAGAACTATTGAATTATTAAACAAAGCTTGCTCTTATGTCAAGATTGAAAAACATATGTGGAGATAAGCATTCATAATCTGCAGAGGAAGATGATCTGCCTAACTAACATTATAATGCTTGAGTGGGTGAATGGGGGAAAACAATATAAAACAAATGCTTCTCAAAATGAGCCTTCAGCACGCTTATAGTCCTCCAATGGGGGAGACAATCCCTCCAATAGGTAGGGAAACTCACAAACATATACTCCTGGTCGATATACGATAATTCGAAACCTGGTTGTTTCTGTTTCTCTCAGTGACCGTGCGGCAAGGTGGTAGATATTTGACTCCTCTGGCCTTTTTCATTTTAAGAAGAATGCAATCCCAGAAAAGGCAGGTGTGCAATACTTTAGTATGTTATGTTTGAGTTTTCAAAAAACCAAGTCAAGGTGTGATCCACCTAAGAAGCAAAAGAAAATCAATAAAAAGCAAAACAAGCTACAATATTCTTGTGAAAAGTAGAAAATCTAAAAAGATATCCTCTTAATGACAAAAGTGCTGCGGCCAGTTATTCCGGAATGAATCCGCAAGGGACCTAAAAAAATTCAACAAACAAATAAATACCAAGGAAAAGTACCGAGCACCGTTCCAGCAACTTACAGAGCAGCTTGTGTGTTGCAATGACTAGCAAGAATAAGTTTAAAAATATGTTTTTTAAATGAAGATATATATAATAAGTAAATTATAATATATATATATAATAAAATATATATATATATATAATACCTTATTTTAAGATAGGATTATACAATGAAGAGGTTAAAACCTACAAGCTTGTTTCAAGCTAAAAGCGCCTCTCCTCAGGGTATAAAACCTTTTTATACCCTGAGGATAGCGCTTTTAGCTTGAAACAATCATGTAGGTTTAACTCTCTCATTTTATAATCCTAATCTTAAACTGGTATGGTCGCTCCCCTACATGGTTTGATGCACTTTATTATGACTTCTGAGTGCTTTTAACTTGATTTTTATATAAATATATATATATATATCTATATATATAATATATATATATATATATATATATATATATATGCTGAAATGACTGAAGAATTGTTAACTTGCACTTGTTTCTCCCACTGTTTAATTGTCAGCAGTAAAAATTTTGGTGTCATTGGTGGAGATTGCATCTCTAGGAGATCCAAGTAAAGTTTGTTCTGTACAATACTTAGCCACTCACAATGCTATGGTTAATTGAACAGCAGGACTGACCACTCAGACGTTCATAATTTTTGATCTCCTTGCATCCTTGAAAGGATCCACAAGCATAGGTCTCAAGAATGTCCCCTACATTTTATACTTTTGCATAATGCCTTTTAGTTGTTCAGCAACTTTTTTCCTCTCCACGCTTTTTCCTTTTGTTCCATTTACTACCCATCGCTGGCTGCTTTGGGGGTGCGGTTTGGATTCTTTTTGAACCTTGTGTGATGAGAACCACCACAGAATTAATGGACTTTGGTGAGTCCTTATTTTGACACACCAATTCACTAGCACAAGACACAATCAGCCCGTGTCTCCTCTGGGGGGGGTGGAAAAATGGAAAAAAAAAATTTCCCGTATGCCCAACGACGAAAGGCCTAGTGAGCCGGCAATACAAATAGATTCTTTCTTTGAAGGAGAGTACTATGGTTCCCTCAGGCAGCTAGTGTAAAGGTTTTCTCATATTTATAATATATTTCCCCCATCTATTATTTAAATTTCAAATTTTAATTTTAAATTTCCATATATATTTACTCGAGTAACAGAGAGGTTACATATGTGCGCTGACAGAGGAACAGTGCGCATAGACTTTCGTACATACATTAAACAGAAGATACAAGAATATTCTAACTACATGTAAAAAATGGAAACAAAAGATAAATATAAAGTACACTTACACAAAGACACCACATGAAACATACTCATATCAAATATGAACAAGCACACGCCCATACAACACACACATTAGCATCATTCTGTACGGAGTGAGACTAAGCCTTAAACAATGCCATTCATGAAACAATTGCACACAGCAGCTCAAGTGACCTATATGTATACAAGCATACATCCTTACATAATTATCCAGTCACTGTACATCACAAGAATAACATTGATAGGGGAACCACTTTTTAAAGAATCTGCAAGCTTCATTTCTTTTGAAAAGGTGTATTTCTCAACTATATAATTGTTTCCAAATCTTTCAGAAAGTGTTTTACATTTGTTTTGATCTTATTATCTGCATTTGTAAATAAAGAATTTGCTAAATAGGATTAATCCGATCAAAAGTTGTCATCCGTTTTTGTTTGGTCATCATTCCCAAACAAAACAAGTTCAATGTATGAAATTGTACAGAAAACATTGTCGCATTTCTCTCTTAAAAAAAACTCCTCCAGGTCCCTCCAAAAACATAGTGAAACCTCACAGAACCACAAATAAGTCTGGCAGAATCTTTCTCTTTTCTGCAAAAAGTGGCATTTGTCACAATTGTATTTCACAATTTCTTCAAAATATTGTAGGTGTTAACTAAAATATTAATAACACAATTTAATTTGGAAACCACCTTAATCTGATTTATCCTATATTGATTTATTTGTTTTAGTGTACACTCCCATCCCACATATTGTTTAGTATTTGCTCGCCATTTTAAAAAGCATATATATCAAATATAATGATAGGCTCCACACGACCTACAAGAAAATTTTTGAACCTTTTATAACATTTGCTATTATTTTTTTGTGCATTAGTTCTTTCATTGCATTCACTATCTTTTATTTGATATATTTGCAGCAAGGAAGCTATTTAACTGATTGGACACAACTCAGTGTGTACAAGATAATACAGCAACACTAATATTATACATTCTTCGCTGAAAGCTTAATAACTTTAAAAGCATCCCTTTTCATCCACACACATCTCTACAAGAATAAAACTTTTGTGTGGTCCATTTTTCTAAAGAAAAAATGTAGAAATATCATTTTCTACTTAACGAATCAAACAAAGTTTCGCTAATACTTCTTGTTGGCTTCTTTTTACAGACACGTGTTTACAGAAATTTAGTCATAAAGCCTGTGAACACATCCATCCAAAATTTATGTTACAATTAATCATAAGTAATCTCGAAGGCCCACACTGTTCCAATGATTCTATCTCAGTGCAATCTGTAAAACAGTATTTTTTACCATATGGATGTTCCTGAGAGGATCATTTTCCCATCCTTGTCATTTTAAGGGCCTGTACAAACACCCGTATATCCGTAACACCTAGGCCACCATTTTCAGTGTGATGAACCGAGTATTTTCTTTTAATCATCTCTGGCTTATTATCCCATATAAATTATGAACACAAGTATTTGTAGCTGTTGATAATATCTAATCTGGAGGGTTTTGGGAGGGAGAATCCAATAAGTAAATAAGCTTGAGAGTACGAGAGACTTAAGTACAGCGTTTCAACCAAGTGGTGAACAGATTCGTTTTGGACCAAAATTTAAAATAGAATTTTCACCCTACTACTAATTTGCCCGCTGTAATAGTATCAGCATTATTTTGACAAGTCATTCGTGAACCATAAACCAATGAGTTTAATATTTGGAGGGATTCATTCATATTTTTTTCTTTTAAGTAATTGTTCTCTGTATATTTACTTTGACCTAGCCACACATTAAAATTTTCATAATGAAAGATTAATTCCTTCCTCTGCAATTACTTCGAACTCCCACAAGATTCTGAACAGATTTTCATAGGAACCCTATCTCCGTTCAGTGTAAATGACGTGTCAACTGCGAATTGATTTATTTTAAAAGTAGTGTCTGGATTGTAAATACCTTTTATACTTTTATCTTCTCTATATTGTGAGCTAGAAATTCTGAACACAAAACAAAAAGTAGGGTGAAATAAGGATCTCCTTGACGGACATCCTCTCGTTACTTCAAAGCTTCTAGATACATGTCCGTTTACTCATGAATATATGAATTATATTTTATTAAAATGTGGTTATCCATTTACATATATCAATCGGCCAAAACCAAAAACATTCAGGACTTTATTCAAGTATTCCATTTATTGATCGAAACGCTTATCCTCCTCGGAAGGTCTATTTGACACTAATAAACCTGGAAGGTTGTTTTTTTTCTGAAATAATATATGAAGTTCCGTATATTGTTCATCATTGTCCTCCTATATACCTTTTTAATTCCCCCCCCTGGAATAAAGCCTGTCTGATCTTCTTTTAATCAATTTATGTAGTGTGTACTTTTATCGGTTGGCTATGCATGTTGATCCCTATTTTATATGACACATTTAATAGTGGATGATGTCACGCTCCAATTTTGTAAATATTCTTTTGGTCTTTTCTCCCTTTTGGTAGAGGCAAAGAACGATTCTTCCTCTCTGATAATGGACAGCTCTCCTTTTATAAAACCTTCATTTACAGATCGAACAACAAATGTCTCCCTATGTCTATCCGAAAAAATTTTGAAAAGATTTACAGTAATGCCCATCCAGTACCAGGGCTCTGCATTTCTGCATTCCTTTCATCGCTTCTGAAGCTTCTTGTCTCGTTATATTTTGTCCCTCTAGTTGTTTGGATTCAGCTTCTTTTCAATAGTTTTAGGTAAATTTCCAACATCTCTACCAATGTCTATGTTTATTTTGTACTTCCTTTCTTTTAAATAATTTTCATAATAGGTCTTAGTTACAATCTAATATTTCATCTGTTTCTGTTATAATTTCCTTGGTCTATTAACTAAATTAACATTTTGTTTGCTGACAAAAATGACGTTTCTCAAGATTGCAGAAATACTTAGATATCTATTTCCCCCTCTGAATCCCATCTTGCTTTGGATCGAATGGCGATCCCTACGCATTATTACTCCTTTCTTTAATTGTATTCAGTTCAACTTTGTTTTCACTTGAAGTTCCTTGGTTTATTTTATGGTTTTTAGTTCGCAAGAACTGTTTCAAAGCGTTTGTAATTTTCTGATTCCAACTTTTTTTCTTTTCCCTTAGTTCTCTCTTTTTCTATTTATTCCGAAAGTTACTGTTTTTGCTCTTATTTCCAAATTAAAACATCCAAAAATAGTAGATGCACTTACTTGTATGAACTGAATTACATCCATCGGAATCTTGTTTATGTTTTTCCCGTGAGTAAAGGGGATACTGCATACTGAAGTTATATGTTTTTCAAATGTTTTGTTTTAATTAATTCAAACATAATTTTTGTCCTTTAGTAAACTGAATTTCAATTTCCAAAATGTTTACTTTTTATTTTCCACTTTGGAGTTGAAGTGAATCGTTATTAGAGAATGGTCGCTTCAATAGCCATAAAGTATAATCTACGTCTTTTATCCTTGTTGAAAAGGCTAATACAAGTTAACAAGAAAAAAACTAGTCGACTCCTGCAGTAAAGGGGGTTGGCCTTCTCCCACGTATTATTCAGGACCTTCCGGATTGAATTCACTCCAAATATACTCATAAAAGTTCGAGATCATCTTCATCTCAAGTACTGTATCTTGTGCTTATGGATTGTTCACTGATTTTGTAGATTTAATAAACTAGGTTAGGATTTTAATATACCAAATAAATCCAGTACCCACCTATTATGATATGAGTGATACCCATCCTCATCAATTCGTTTCTGGATTCATCAAAGAAATCAGAGCGTGTCTTTGTTAGGTAGGTCCATAAATATTAACCAAACGAGAATTTCTAAGGTCTATCGTTTTTATGCAAGAAGTAAATAATTGCCATGTTATCTTTTAACCGTTTTCAGAAATCTGAATCAAAATTATTATTGAACAAAACAGGCACTCCCTCTGAACTAGAATTATTTACGAAAAAACACATTCATAGCCCCATTCAGTTCTTACTTGTCTTTCCATTTTTGCAGTGAAATGCGTTATCCTGTAAGAAATATATAAGTATTGTTTTTGTCTAAGATGTTGAAAGACACTCTTCTCTTTTGATAAGACCTAGTCCCTGCAAATCAAGGAAGAAATGATAAGACTGTTTATATTTGTAACAGAAGTTTTTTAACGAAAAATAAATCTACTGGTATACTGACAAGCATCATAATATCTATCCATGACAAATGTACCCATTCCGAACAAACAAACTTCCTTTTATCTTGAAAAAACAACAACAACTATATAACCCAATACATTCCATTCCCATCACATTCAAAAGGTCAGGGATTAAAAAGTCACAACAAAGGTGTCACAAAATGACATAGCCATCACATTTCGTCCAAGTGCATCAGGTAACACCATAAACAAAAGCAAGCAATAATAAACATATTACACAAATGAAGCCCAATGCTCAAGTTCTCTTGACAAAAGAAAAAAAATACAAACATACATAACAAAGATAACACATCAAACAAAACAGTTTTGGAAAAGTATTGAAACAGGGGTGCGGCGGGGGGGGGTGGGTGGGTTATTGGTAAGGAGGGGCTGGCTTGGGGCCAATTAAGTGTTCGAGAAGTCCAATAAGCATGGTGTTTGGCAGTGCAACCAAGTGTCAGTGCTGGTGAACTATTGCATTAGAATTCACTGTGTTTTATTAAAACATACTGATGCATTTACAACTTGACCATCATATCTCATGGCAAAAATGTGATAGCAAATACACATAGATTGATATAACAGGGTAGAACCAACGTTATCCACACACTATAATCCGTAGAACCAGAAAGTTTCAGCAATACTGACAGGTGGATAATCATCAGTGTCAAATCCCTAGTGGATTGAGCAAAAGGCTGTTGGTTACCGAAGTACTACAGAAATATTAGTCTTTTAACTTACCGGTAACCGACAACATGCCCCAGCTGCATATCCCTTCATCTTCTCTTCTCCTCTTTCCCATTCCAGACTCTACAAGGATATTTTAATGCACAACAAGCATGTCAAAAAAGTTCACCACACAATATTGTATCAAATATCCACATTTAAAAAAAAAAAAAATAAAAAAATAAAAAAAATAAAAAAACAACGCTATCTCTGATTTTGCCAACCTGTCTGGAGGAAAACCAAAAAAACACAAGGATATGACCTCAAGTTGAAGAATGTTCACAAATGTATACAATTCTGGCTCAGAAACAATTACATTCATAACAGTCACCATTGTAATTCAACAACCTCTGATCCGTCAGTAAATTCAAAAATGGTCCTCTGTGGCATCATGCATGCTCAACAACCAAGTCCCAATTCCTCCTCATTGTGAAAACCCTTGACAGAAGATTTAACGCCCAGATGAGAGAAAAACATCAATTCCTGACAATGCATGAGACAGGTAAAAGATCAAACATCTTACACGGATGCAAGCAAAGGGTATATGAAAGGATATTGAAGGGAGGGGTATTGGTTCCGAAAGAAAAATCTTCTCTGTGTTAATAAAACAGCATCTCAAAAACTAGCATAAGTCCTGCAAATACATCAGAGCAATGTCAAACCCTTGTTCTTCTTTATCCATAGTAAGTGGTAATCACCCCAAATGATGGATTACCTTCTGGAAATGAAGCACACAACTAATGGGAATGAGGATAAACGATTGAACAATTCATCGCAACTCATCAAATCCTAACAAAGTTGTAAGTCGTAAAAATAGCAACACAGTAGAACTAAATCAGGTAAAAATCTCAACAAAAAAACAACAACACAAACATACAACATCATCATAAACAATCGACAAATCATGATCCCTAGATTGGAAAAGAAAAAACAAACAATAACAACAAAAAATATGTGGGGGGGGGGAGGGGTAACAGATGGGGATGGGTTGGTAAAGTCAAAATAAGTATAAGGAGGGGGTATTGGCACAACAGGCTTTTTAAAAAAAAAAAAAGGTCTAGAAAATATTGTCTAACAGAATGCCACCTACTTCAGTAATGGTAGGGAGGGGCTGTCTTGAGTCATAAATTGTTTCAAGAAGTCCCACTAAGCATTGGGGTGGCAGTGCAACCAAGTGTCAGTGCTGGTGAACTATTGCATTTAATTCACTGTGTTTTAAAACATTCTGTACATTTACAAATTGACAACATATCTCATAGCAAAAAATGTGGTACAAACACATAGATGATTATAACAGGGTAGAACCAAACGTCAACCACGCATTATTTTCCGTAAAACCATAAAGTCAGCAAAACTGACCCGGTGATAATCATCAAGATCGAAATTCCAAGCGATAGCAAAAGGCTATAGTGTTATTACCGAATACAACAGAATTTAGTCTTTTTAACTACCAATGACCAACACATGCCCACAGCATATCCAGAGAAAAAAACTTTTCTTTTTCTCTTTCCTTTCCCTTCTCTCTCATCTCTCTCTCTCTCTCTCTCGATCATCTCCTCACTCTCCGTGCATCTCTTCTCTCTCTCTCTCCTCTCTCTCACTCTCTCTCTTTTTCTCCGTTCTTTTCCTTTTCCAGATTCAGATATTTTCAAGTGCACAACATGTCAAAAATATGTTCACACAGCCATACCACAGCATGCAAGCGCATTCATCAATATCCACAACTACAACAACCAAAAAAAAAAAAAGAAGAACGTTTTTTCTAATATAGCCAAAACCTTACGGAAAAACCAAAAAACACCAGGGTAAATGACCTCAAATGCAGAATGTTCACAATGTAAAACAATTTCTGGCTCAGAACAAATACATTCATGACAGTCCACCATCACAAATTTATCCACTGCTCCCATCATCACGAGCTCAACAACCAGAGTCCCAACTTCCATAATGTAAAAGGGGGGGGGGGGGGGGGGGGGGGGGGGGCAGGTAAACATCAAATTCCATCACAAAGCATGATACGGGTAAAAGACAATAGACCTCCCACTCGGGATGCAAGCAAAGGGTATAGAAAGGATATTGAAGAGAGAGGGGTATTGGTCCGAAAGAAAAATCTTATCTGTTGTTAATAATATCAGCATCCTCCGAAAACTAGCATATTCACAAATACCTCAGACACATGTCGAAACTCATCAAAACAAATTAATAATGTAGTCATAATAATAGCACAAACATTTCCTTCTGAAATGAAGCATCAAAAATAATGGAAGAGATAATACGAGTGAACAATTCCATCAAACTCATCTATACCGACTAATTGTAGTCGTAATAATTAGCAACACAGTAATAACTAAACAGGTCATGAATCTCACAGAAAATAACAACAATAACAACATCATCAACATCAACAATCGACATCAAAGAACCCTAGATTGGAAAAGAAAACAAATCAATAAAGAACAAAAATATTGGCGGGGGGGGGTTGGTAACATGATGGAGTGGGGCTGGTAAGTAAAAAATAAAGTAGATGGAGGTGGGGCATTGGCTCAGAACAGGCTATAGGAACAAAAAAAAAAAAAAGGTGCAAAGAATTTGTCACAGAATGCCACCTAACCCACAGGAGAAAGTCTAGGGGTCGATATAATAGCCTATTTATGCACTGATGACCATGTGCTCCACAATCTTCATTCACTAGTCAACAACACACCATGACCATATCTTCAACATGAAATATAGCCCACCAACACCCGGACGGAAAGCCATGGGTCAACGTTAGTATGTATGTCCACGTTTCAGTGTCGTCCATTTTTACAATTTAGTCAAATATCCTACCCATTGGATGTCCCAGGTCACTATAACCAGCAGAGAGTTAGCACCGCAACATGATAGATTTTTTAAAATTTGCTGCCGTCCAGTCCTCCCCGATCACATCCCCTGTTTTTTAGATTTATCGACGATTTTTAGGATTTTGTCTCTTTTCTCTATTGAAAAACCTCACGATGTCTGTCAGGGGTTATGGAGCTGCTTGGCTGGCCGGGTTCGATGGTGGCTATTTCGATATCGTTCTCCATGGTCTGCACTTTGCACTTTCTGATGAGAAAATATCGACACATTTTTAATGCAGTCTTCTGCCTGACTCTCCTGTGCTAACTGAGGAACACTGATAAGACGAAAATCCAATCTTCCTAGAATACTGCTCTAAATCATTGTTTGCTCTCGACGCAAGGTCGCACATTATAATTCCTAGATCATCAGCGCAACTTGCAGTATTTCACCTTCTCGGTTATAGGGCATTAGCCTCTGTTGCAGTTTTTCATTTTTTGTTTCGCAATCCAAAAAGTTGCCCTCAGTTTTGTCTATCTTTTCGGAAAAAGTTTTAGTCATTAGTAGCATTTCCGATTCACATCTAGTATTTCTTCCTTCGTATCAAGATATTCCAATCTTCTCGTTAACGGTTTCTTCTCTTTTACTTAACTCTTCGAGTTTTGTGCTGATCGCATTGAACATGTCCTGCACCTCCATGTCGCTTTCCTCTTGCAATTTCAGCTCGTCGTATGTTTTTTTAGGTGTTGCAATGATGAGGACTGTCCAGATCACTTTCCGATGACGTAGACGATCTCGTTCTTTTCAAATTAGTAAAAAAGTTCTTGATGTTGCTACTCATCACTTAAAGGCAATTTTCCACAACACTACATCGACTAAACTTCATTCTGTTTGTTCTCACAGTTCTCGACTAATCCTTCTCCCGCAAGCGGCCATGATGCACAGTTCACAACAGCGGATGTAGCTTTAACATTTCTAAATTCACATTTTTTGCACTGCTCACCGCCAAATTATGAGTCGCATTTCAGAAAAACTACATAGTTCTATCAAGCAGTCTCATGCGTGTCCGGTACAGACTAACATGGGTGACTGAAGCAGTAATTAACATTAAATTACTGAAAAAACGACTGGAGCACAAACGGTGCGTGTCGACCTCGAACTCGACCGGAAACGGAAGTCCAAATTCAAATCTTTGTCAAGTCATTGCTGTAATGACTGAAGAATTGTTAACTTGCACTTGTTTTCTCCCACTGTTTAATTGTTCAGCAGTATATATATATATATATATATATATATATATATAATATATATATATATATTATATATATATATGTTACAGGCAATCCGTGAAGTTAGGAAATTCGCGTATTTCCTGATTCATTTAGGAAATTCATGTAATTCCTTAACAGCTTAGGAAATACATGAATTTCCTAAAATAGTTAGGAAATTCACGTATTTCCTAAAATAAAACGCCAACAATTACATGCATTTCCTAATCTATAAATACACCCAGTCAGGAAGGATCAGCCAGGAAGCTGAACAAGTGTTCACAAGTGAGTGAAATGTGTTGTGTTCCTTGTGTGAGGCAGAGAATTGCGTGGTGTTCCGCATTCAAATTTTGTAAATCAGTAGAGTGTGGGCCTGTACAAAATGGAAACTCGGGAACACTTTTTAAGGAATTTAAGGGCAGAAAAGGATACCACATACCTGATAACACGGGAGGAATATGGAGACATCATACAGGAAGTGAAAAAAGCGTACGCCACAACTTCTGGAAAATCTCGTCGAGACTACTATCTTATCAAAAAGTAAGTTATCTATCTCCTCTATTGAAAGTTAGCGCCCCTCTCTTCTTTCCTCTCTCTCTCCTCTCCTCTCTCTCTCTCTCTCTCTCTCTCTCTCTCCTCTCTCTCTCTCTCTCTCTCTCTCTCTCACACACACGCACACACACAGTGTAGGCCTACTTTCCCTCACCGACTTTTCTGTTAGAATGTATCCTGACCCATCATTTTCACATTGAAAGCGAAGTCACACCATTCGAAAAAAATGCATCATATCTCTCACGCCGACGCGTTGCGGCATTCGATTTGATGAGATCATGAATATGAAACCGACCTACTTGCAGTTGACAATTCAGTCTGAGCAAATGTGAGCCTAGGTTGGCCTACTACCAATTTTATTTTCTTCGCCAATGTTTTTTTTTATACATTTTTGTAAGTTAGCGCCTCTCTCTCTCTCTCTCTTTCTCTATCTCTCACTCCCTCTCTCTCTCTCTCCAATTTTTTTTATGTATCCCACCCGCCACCCGCTCTCAACTGACAAAAGAGTATACATGTCCCCATGCTATGCTCCCTTTCCAGGTATGAGGTCATGCAATGTGGAGACTTGGAGAAGCTCATCAGAAAGCGAGGTGATCCCACAACAACGCCTCTGTACTTCGCTGCTGTAGAGGACATGTTTGATATCATTCATCGAGCCCACTTGGCTACTGGACATGGCGGCCGAGATCGGATGCTGAAGGACATAGGCAGAAAATATGCCAACATCCCAAAGCAAGCTGTGGGGCTCTACAAAAAACACTGTGAAGAGTGTCAAAGAAAGCACAAACGACCAAAAGTGAAAGGGGTGGTTGTGAATCCCATTTTGACAGCTGATGTATTGTCTCGGTGCCAGGTAGATCTCATTGACATGCAGTCTCTTCCTAGTGGGGACTTCAAATGGATTTTAGTTTATCAAGATCACTTTTCAAAATATGTACTGCTTCGTCCACTCATGTCAAAAAGAGCAGCTGAAGTTGCACACCAGCTTGTCGATATTTTTCTGACTTTTGGAGCTCCCGCCATCCTTCAGTCCGACAATGGATCAGAATTTACGGCTAAAGTTATCTCAGACGTTGCAAAACTTTGGCCAACTTTGAAATTAGTTCACGGAAAACCAAGATACCCACAATCACAAGGGTCGATTGAGCGAGTAAACGGAGACATCAAAGACATGCTTGTGGCGTGGATGAATGACAACAGGACAACAGAATGGAGTTGGGGTCTGAAATTTGTTCAGTTCATGAAGAACTCGAGCCACCATGCAGGCATCGGGCACACTCCCTTCAAAGCAATGTTCGGTGTCGACGTCAAAGTTGGTCTTCAGTCTACCCCACTTCCTGATGAAATCGTGCAAATTATAAGCACAGAGGAAGAGTTGGAGCAGGTTGCACAACTACAGCAACGTCGTCGACTCGAGCACAATGCAGAACCAGAGCAGGCGACCCTTTATGCATCATCAGTCGTGACAGAGTCTTTTTCTGGAACTGGATATGTTTCCCCTGCCACTGATCATGCAACATCAAATGTAGACATTGTTCATACATTTAATGTGCCGCTTCCTTCAGATCAGACGTCTATGACAGTTCACACACTGGATTTTCTAGCAGTTGAGAGAGCACCAGGTGTGTCAATTGCACCAGGTCTGTCAGTTGAGGGAGTACCAGTGTGTCAGTTGCACCAGGTGTATCAGTTGAGGGAGTACCAGGTGTATCAGTTGAGGGAGTACCAGGTGTGTCAGTTGCACCAGTTGTGTCAGTTGAGGGAGTACCAGGTGTGTCAGTTGCACCAGTTGTGTCAGTTGAGGGAGTACCAGGTGTGTCAGTTGCACCAGTTGTGTCAGTTGAGGGAGTACCAGGTGTGTCAGTTGCACCAGTTGTGTCAGTTGAGGGAGTACCAGGTGTGTCAGTTGCACCAGTTGTGTCAGTTGAGGGAGTACCAGGTGTGTCAGTTGAGGGACCATCAGGTGTGTCAATTGAGGAAGTACCAGGTGTGTCGGTAGACAGTCATTTAGATAAAATACGGGAGACGCGCAAGAGAACTCAGCAAGCAACGACGAACCAAGCGGAGCGAATGCTCAAGAGAAGCAGGACAAATCTGATTTTAGCAAACAAAAGTGACAGCGTCATGATTCCAATTCCATTGGTGGATCGAGGTAGAGGGGATCCTCGTAACATCATTGCCATTGTCTTGGACAGAAATGAAAATGACATGTACAAGCTTGGAGTTAGACAGGGTGTACTGAAGGGCAGATACTCCAGGAATCAGTTTGACGTCTGTCAAGAACACTTTCTAAGTGAAGATTCTGTTGATCTCACCAAAGCTCTCTCACTCCGCGAGGCAGTTATAAGCGAATCTCTTGGGGGAGGTCAGGGCTTCATAAAGTGCAACTGCGTTGGTGAGAAAGGAAGGAAATGTGCAACAAACAAATGCAAATGTTTCAAAAATAAACTAAAATGCAACAGCAGGTGCCATGGAAGTCTCACGTGTAAAAACAAATGCTGACTCAAGCAGATTTCATTGTGACTGAAACAAGGTGGTGCAAATTTACTGCTGCTTTTACTTTTGTATAATTTTGTGAATAAATGCATCTTTTAAACTGTGTGTGAGAGAGAGAGAGAGAGAGAGAGAGAGAGAGAGAGAGAGAGAGAGAGAGAGAGAGAGAGAGAAAGAAAGAGAGAGAGGCGCTAACTTTCAATAGAGGAGATAGATAACTTACTTTTTGATAAGATAGTAGTCTCGACGAGATTTTCCAGAAGTTGTGGCGTACGCTTTTTTCACTTCCTGTATGATGTCTCCATATTCCTCCCGTGTTATCAGGTATGTGGTATCCTTTTCTGCCCTTAAATTCCTTAAAAAGTGTTCCCGAGTTTCCATTTTGTACAGGCCCACACTCTACTGATTTACAAAATTTGAATGCGGAACACCACGCAATTCTCTGCCTCACACAAGGAACACAACACATTTCACTCACTTGTGAACACTTGTTCAGCTTCCTGGCTGATCCTTCCTGACTGGGTGTATTTTTAGATTAGGAAATCCATGTAATTGTTGGCGTTTTATTTTAGGAAATACGTGAATTTCCTAACTATTTTAGGAAATTCATGTATTTCCTAAGCTGTTAAGGAATTACATGAATTTCCTAAATGAATCAGGAAATACGCGAATTTCCTAACTTCACGGATTGCCTGTAACAATATAATATATATATATATATATATATATATGTAGAGAGAGAGAGAGAGAGATAGAGATCAGTTTGGTGAAAAAGCCTAAAACAATTCTACAAGTGCTCAACCCCTTGGGGAGCAACATTAGTAAAAACAAGTATTAAGAGGAATATTTTAATATTCCTCTAGATAATTTTAATATTCCTCTAAATACTTGTTTTTAATATATGTATGTATATATATATACATATAAAATAGGATTTTAAAATGGAGAAATTAAAAACCTACAAGCTTGTTTCAAGCTAAAACACAGGCAGACCGGATATATCCTGAAGAGAGCGTTTTAGCTTGTAGGTTTTTAATTTCTCCATTTTAAATCCTATTTTAAACTGGTATGTCGCTCCCTACATGGTTGAGCACTTTTAACGTTCTGAGTGGCTTTTTAACTCTGATTTTATATATATATATATATATATATAATATATATATATATATATATATATATATATATATTAGTGTGGTTAAAATACCCAAAATGATTTTGATAGTGCTCGACCCCTTGGGGAGCAACATTTGTTAAAATAGGTTTTTAAAAATAGAATCTACAAATTTGTTTCGAGCGCGTTGCGCTGATGACAGCGCAACGCGCTCGAAACAAATTTGTAGATTCTATTTTAAAAAACCTATTTTAACAAATATATATATATATATATATATATATATATGTGTGTGTGTAAGTATGTACGTATATATGTATATTGAGGTGAGAGATTGTGACGTTTTTAATAAGACCCCATTCATAAATGATGGTTGAATGCTCAGGCAAGAACGATTGACCGTAGTAGGAAAGTCAAGCTTTCGTCCACACCCTTCACTTTCTTTCTACAGATGGAAACAAGAGGTTTGATCTTTGACACAACTGAATTTAATTAAATGTGAATAAAGATGATGGTGATCTGCAATGAATATGTCGTATAGTTGCTTTGAGTGTTGATGTCCGTTTGTTCCCTATGAAATGAATCA
>CM031597.1:94090650-94093150 GCA_018398815.1 Conus ventricosus | reverse complement strand
ATTGCTAAAAATGGTACTCTTTGTGAACTTTCAGTGCCTTTCTGACAAGATAAAAGGTCTTGAAACAGCAGCTGTAACAGTGAATGACCAACAAGAGTAATTTGCTGTCAGTCGTTCATTATTGGCAGAAGGAGAGGATATACACTAGCCGCTACTCATTGTCAATGAACACAAAGTCAGTGTCAAAGTCAGTCAAGCTGAACGAATCTGGTGCATCATCAACTTCTGGGGCAGGCGGATTCTCCACTAGGACATCCACAAGCTCTGCAGGCATGAGAAGGCCACGTGTCAATGTCACTTCAAGTCCCTCAGATGTCTTTTGCCATCCATGACCCTCTGGTGATGGGATGTGTGGCTTTGGCTCGTGAGAATGGTTCCATATGAGTGCATGGTAGTTCACTCTCTGAATGTGCATGAGCAGAGAATCTCTGCATGGTGGCAACAGACCCATGTCCATACCATCGTAACAGGTCAGCAGTTCTTCACTGGTGTTGAATCGCTCTAGAAATTTCTCATATCGAAGCTTGTTGATGTCTTTGGTGCATGAACCCCGACCTCTGTACAAGACACAGGTGAACTCTTCAAGTTCATTCATAACCGTTGGGTGAATTTGGGCCATGACACCAAGCTGAGCAAATGTTCTGATATACTCAGGGTGCTGTTGAGGGTCTTGATTGGGGCAATTTTCCCTTTCCCGACAAACGCACTCGTCGTGTCGCATCCGCTGAATGCATGGACAGCAGGTAACACGGAACAGATCTCTTTGCCCACAGTCAGCGCAACGTTCTTGATGTCAATGATCTGAGTCTCCGCTTATTTGAGACTCCTGTATCAAAGAGAATCTTCTGGGGATGCTTTCAGCGTACTTGAGAAGAAGGATGAAGACATCTGTGTCTGGAGATCTCACAGTGATCGTTGAATCTTCAGAAGAGTTGTCCGCAATATGGAGACAGTGCAGAACTATTTTGGTGTCTGCTTCTTCCTGTGTAGAGGACAGTTCTTCAGTGTGCTCAGACAGTGTTTTCTGGCCGTCAGGTGTCGTCAAATTTGTGCATTTGTCTCCACAGACAAACAGAACTGTTCTGTCTTGAAGTATGCTGGCATACTTGTCTGTCTTCCATTCTTCAAGAAGGAAGCTTGTGAAGTTCACTTTGTTTTGGTCATTTGACAAGAACTTCTTCCAGTCTCTTGGAACCTTTGTAGAGCTCCCTTTGATCAGATGCACTGATTATGACGGCCCTTGGCTCTCTCTTTCCGATGCCTTGATAGAATCTGGGAGACAGGAATCTGTTACAAAGTCAACTCTGGGTTCCTTTGGAAGCTGGTCAAACAGACTTTCTGCAAGTTCTCCAAATGAGGATGGAAGGGTTCAGCTTTATTCTTGGCAAAGCATGGCTGTATGTCTAGTAGTTTGCAGGAGGCTGATCGCTGCTTTGTCCTTGGAAGAAATGGCTCAGGAGAAGCTGTTTCGCCTCCACACACTTCCTGGATTACTATTCCATGTGCAGTGTGAGTTGTCCCTGATCCTGATGGCGTTTCTTCCTTCAAGTCAAAGTTGTCCCAGTACAGGTGGGTGACTACATTCTTGTCAGGATGGATTGTTGGTGGCAACACTGAATCTCGATCACAAATGTTTTTACACATGGCTGTTTCCAGCTCAAGAAGGCAAGTGTATGATGCACAGTGACCAAAGCGATGGATCAGAGTGATGATTTCTGCACTGCCAGTCAGATGTCTCAGGGTCATGCCAAGGAGTAAATGCTTTGGCATCAGCCATTGTCCCCTGCAAGTAGCCTGACAGATGTCCTCTGCAAGAGACTTCACGATGCATTCTTTTGAAGAAGATGCATCCTGTTGTAGGTTTTTCCCTGTGACAACGAGCCCAATAAAATCCTGCAGGCTCTGAGGTAGACAGATTGTATCACTGAGCAGGAAACTTGCTGATGGAGGCCATGGCATGGTAGAGGACTCAATGTGTGCAGTTTGGATCAGCCTGCGTAGTACTAGTGCTGCCTCTTCCAGTCGTCTTGAATCTGATGCTGCTGCCTCAAAAGCTGACTCAACAGCTGTGCCTCTTGAAAGACCCGAAGCAAAGACAAAGTTCACTCTTGTAATTTGGCTGCCAAAACTGTAGCTTATCGCCAAATTCCTTTACAAGCTTGGACTTCAGTTTGCATGTTTTGTAATCCTCGTTAAAGAACGGAGGACTGTTTTCCAGCATAAACTGTTGGTACCCCTCTTTCAGCATCGTCATCCTTTCAACATTACCCCTTTCAATAATGCTGTCTTGAATATAGCACACTAAGCTTGCGAATGCATCAGCATGAGCAACCTGTTCTTCTGTCACAGTTGTGTCTCCACTTGAAGTCTGTCGCCTTCGATCCTCCTCGGAACGTGTGTATGTCCTACGACAGGAATTATGACAGTGGGCTTCCTTGGCCACCAGGTCTGTGTCCTGCACCTTTGCCAGAATTCGTTCATTCTTCTTTTGTTCAGCACT
>CM031597.1:94065650-94068150 GCA_018398815.1 Conus ventricosus | reverse complement strand
TTTTGTCTTCATCTATGCCAGTTTGTCTCCCAGTAGACTCTATTCCTTGTAGGATTTTTAAGCCGTCCATTTTCTGGCCTTTTCTAGAATTTACTCCAAATAAGCCTCTTTCTTTCAAAGACATTTTTCTTGAGCGTTTTGTTCTTTAAACATGATTTCCTTTCCATTGGTCACCCGTATAGACTCGCTTTTCTATACCACGTTTTGTTTCCTTATATCTACCATACTTTCCAATTGATAGATACTCTCCCTTCCTAGACTTTTTTTTTCCTGAAGTGATTTGTTTTTCTTTTGTCCCTGCTAGACTTACCAGACAGAATAGAACGCTCCCCTCGAAGAACTGGTTTCCTGAATAGGTCGTTAGTGGAATGCTTGAGTCTTGTACAACATTTGGCCCCTGAAGTGGAAAAAGCGGTACATTTCAGTGACGCTGGCACAGTGGCAACATTTGGCCCCTGAAGTGGAAAAGGCGGTACCTTTCAGTGACAAAGGCAGATTTTCGTTACGACTGACAGGCAAAATCAGTTCTCTCAGATGGATCCCCAGATTTCGTATATGATTGGGGAGGGGGTGGTGGGGGGATGGGGGGGGGGAGGCAGAGGAGAGCACAAACCACAGTGTGCGAGTACTGCTCTACCGGGCTGCAATGTTTGCCACCATTTTGTAGTGTAGTCTACTGCTGTGAATATTCTAATGAACATTTAGACAAACATCGAACATAGTACTGATCACCAAAGGCTGGTCTTTGCCTGAATGACATCTGCTGTGATGCCAGAAAATGAAGGGGCAACAGACTTCATCATTCTTTTGTTTCATAACGTATGAGGAAATTGGTAAACGCTGACGGGATGTTAACAGAAAAAAAACTATGAATAGGAAAAACTGTTATCCTCTGTTTCCTCAAAATAGTGACTGTGGAAACAGGCACTACCTTCAAAGCAGTCTATATCTCTGCCATTTTTGTTCGTTATAGTTTATGTATACATATAAATGTGAATACGTAAATGGAGAAGGATGATGTTTGTTCAGGAAAAGATTTTTTTTTTAAAAGACGACAAAGGGGGGCAAGAAGAAAAGCAAGACAAGGACGAAGGGGCAGGGGGAAGAGACAGTAGCAGCAAGAGAGTTAAGTCAGAGAGGAAAACGTGGGAGGCAGAGGAGGAAAAAATAACAGAAAGCAGAAGAAACACGATTAAAAAAAAAAAAGAATAATGTATGAGAATAAAGGAGGAGGAATCTCGGAAGAATGAAAAGAAGACGATGAGATGGAAAGATATGAATGGGCCATAGGACTCTTTCAACCTTATCTCTCAGCTCCTCTGTCCCTGAGAATGAGTAAGGGTTTTTATAAATATATTATTTTTTAGCTTAATTGTTCCGATGAAATGAATAAGCTTTCCAAGCTGACAAAACAATGGATAATTTTACCAATTTTACATGAACTATTCACAAAATAGAAATCAGTCAGACCTTTGGAGTTCCTTAGAAAACAGCTGCTAAAATGTAAGTGACAATATAGCTCACACCTAGTTTGACTAAACGACTCCACACTACACTGTCTATTAATGACGGATAGCACAATGGTTTTGCCCCTATGGATTTCTTCTGTCTATGCGTGCACACTCCAATGACGCCACTTCCCACGCCGGAGCAAGATGGATTGTTAGGAAGGAAGTGATTACGAACGAAGCAAGACAAGCAAGGTGACTCGTCAGTACGAACACGGGTCACGCTGACATTTGCTTTTGGCTCAGTTTTCAACTTTGCGTCATTACTGCAAGACGTAAGATATCACGCGCCATTTCCTCCTAAGGCGTGGAAGATGAAGGATGACGGCAAATTTCCTTTGTAATTATCTTGCTGTAATTATCTGTCTGTCTGTCTGTCTGTCTGTCTCTCTCTCTCTCTCTCTCTCTCTCTCTCTCTCTCTCTCTCTCTCTCTGTCAGATCAAAAGAAGCACGGTCTGATTTTTTGTCCAGCCTGTGTGTGTGTGTGTGTGTGTGTGTGTGTGACGAGAGTTGAGGGTGGGTCGGTGTTGTCCTCTGGGAAAGGACTTGGGATATTTTCTTAATAGAGTTGTGTGAAAATTTCACCTACACCGTCTCTGCCTTACTAATTATGGAAGGAGCAACTTTCCGGTACTAGTCGTCAAAAGAATTTTTTTTTTTATCGGACTGTTAAAACTACTCAAGAGCGGCTCCTTAAGATTGTACACTTAGAGTGCTTGTAGCTCCGAGAGACAGGATTAGAGATAAGTTGAAACATTTAATACTGGTTGAATAACAAAGAACTGACACAAGTTAAGTGTATTTTCACACAACTTGTTTATACGAGGGTGAAATATTCAGATCAATGTCACTAATTTCAGTTCTGGCTGACTTTTTCCCCACTAGTTTGCATCATTAAGAGAGGGAAAGTTCTGGATGGTTTGAGTTGGAGTCCACTTGGAACATCAAAACTTTTCTGATGTGGGAGAGGACTGTTGATCTCTCTCTAGTT
>CM031597.1:94025650-94058150 GCA_018398815.1 Conus ventricosus | reverse complement strand
ATCTCTGCAGATGGCAGATTTTGAGGAGGAAGAGAAGGCAGCAGTGGGTCTGTCTGTCTCTCTTTGGAGGTTTAGTTTCCAGAGTAGATAGTTCTGGATTAGCTGCAGTGCGGCTGAGAGCATCATTGATGACGGTGCACTAGGGTAATCCAACGGTTGGTGAAAAAATCAGACATTTTGGCTACTTGTATGGTGAAATCTTCTTCGCTAGAGCAGAGTCTGCGTAGGCAAGGAATTCAGAATATGGAATGCTATTTTTAGTGGACTGGTGGTGGGAAGATGTGTATCCAGGTATGAGTAGTGCATCAGTAGGTTTGTAGAAGACTGAGGTTTGAAGCAGTCCATCTTTGAGGAGATAGTGATGTCCAGAAATTAACTGACTGTGAAATGGTGTAGGTCAGCTGGATAGGATGGATGAAGGTCTGTGCAAAGTTGAGGAAATCTGGAGGTCATGTTCTGGCATGGATGTGGCTCCCAATCCATCATCTATGTATCTTTTGTAGAGCTCTGGTGTAGGGCCTGTGTAAGAGGTTAGTAAGCGGTGTTCTAGGTGTCCCATGAAAGGCAGGCATAGGATGGTCCCATCTTGGTTCCCATAGCAACACCACTGATTTGAGAATGTGGTTGCTAAATTCAAAAGTATTGAGGGTGGACTAATTCTGCAAGTCTGACCAGTGTAGCTGTGGGAGGGTGTTTTGTTGTTAAGGGGTCGTATGTTTAAGAAAGAATGCGAGGGCCTTCAATCCATCAGCATGAGGGATGGAAGTGTAAGAGAGACGACGTCAAGTGTAAAGAGAGGCTGGTTGGAAGTGGGATCTGTGTTGTATGAATTAATCATGTTGAGTGTGTGTGTAGTCTTTGAGGTATGTGGGGAGGCCTTGTACTATGGGTTGGAGGAGAGATGTCTAAGTACTGTGATAATGTGTTCTGTAGGGCAGCTGCGTGCAGATAAATATGGGTCTAAGCCGGGTGTATTGGTATTTGTGTTGTTTAGGAGCAGTAGAAGGTGGGTTGTTTGGTGTAACATGTACCAACCCACCACTTCAATCTCAGCCCACAATATCCCCCACAACACACACACATACTACCAATATCTCCCACTATTCACCTCACACATAACTATAGCTATCTTATTTATGCATTTATTATCATTATATGTTTATTTTTTATTTTATTTAATTTTTTTATTATTTTTTTATTATTATTTTTTTAATGTTTCCTTTATTTATTTATTTGATTATTATAAAAATGTATTTTCTAAATATGTTTCTGTATCATGCTTTCGTTACCTTAACCTTCACTATCGTTGTTAGCAGTATCATTCAGTAATACTATTGCTAGTATTGATACTACACTAGCATTGACATCACAATCGCCTTCGCCTCTGGGACTGTTGCCACGGCAACCCTGCTGCTTAAGAATCCTCTAACCCACTCTCCTTTCTCCCATACCCATACTTATTGACACCAAGATTGATCCTGTCTTCTTTTTTTCTTTTTTTCCCCCCCCCAATATTTTGACCATTATTAGTATTCCTATCAGTAATATTATTATCATCATTACGACTTTGACTCACTCACTATTTTCCCTTCCAACAGCCTCGTTCTCATTCAACGTCTTCTTCCTTGCGCTGAACCTAAGCGCATCTGAAGCGATCAAAGCTAAGTGAATTTTCGTTTGTTTTATTCGTTTATATATCACCTGACGAAGACCTATGAGGTCGAAACGCGTTGTGTTTTGTCTTGTGACTCGTTTGTCCACGTTCTCTGGGCGGTTCGCTAACATTTATTTAAGATCTATTATTTTAGTTTTGAACTGACCGTGCCAGAATGTCGGTTGAGGCCTCAACTTCTTCAGTGCAGTGGCGGGATTCTAGTTTGGACAGTGTTTTACAGAAGCTGGTGAGGGAAGTCGACAGCAGGAGTGTGCGAAGAGGAGCAGGAAAGCATTTTGCACAGACTGAATGCGACGAAACCGTGCCAGCAGAAGAACAGCGGCAAGAAAACACCTAAAGGAAAAAATCAGAACCAGAATGACGTCAATGTTGACAGTGACGTTATTGCAATGCGCGTCGCCGAAATTCAAGTTCCAGTGATTGCCGAACAAATGGAAAGTTTGTTTGTGAAGGGGTTGGAGAGAGTAATCACTGGAGTGATGGACACTGTCCTCAAGAAAAAACTGGAAATCCTGCAACAAGTGCAAAAATCAAACCTGCAGCTTCACTTCTCCTTGATCGCCAGGAACAGTACACCAGGCGGGAAACAGTGCGGATCGTCAATCTGCCTGAAGAAGACGAGGAGAACGTGGATCAGAAGGTAGCAACGCTGTTCCAAGAGGCAGTGGTGTGAAGTAAAGGCCTCGGACATATCTGTTGTTCATAGGAACGGGAAGAAGATTAGTGGCAAGTGCAGGCCTGTGCTTGTAAAGTTTCTTTCTCGACGTGTGAAAGGTGAGGTCATGAGAAAGAAGAAGGAGCTGCATAAGATAGAAAATTACAAGCGAGTCTATCAGAACGACGACTTGACTGTCCTTCGCAGCAGGCTTCTTCAATTGGTGAAGAAGTCCGACAAGTGGACCACTCCTGATGGCAGACTTCGGTGTGAGCTGAAGAAGATTCCTGGTCAGGAGAGGCGCAAGTTGTGATGGTGGACAGCCCTGACGACCTCTCAAGTTGGGCGTCGACGTGGATTTCAAGTTCCTTGGGCTGCAGCACCTCCTTGTCTGTGAGCCATAGGGGTCTGCTGGAGGACGCAGTGATGTACATCCGTATTCAAGCCTTGACAGTGCTCCTAGTTTCAATTGTGCTTCAAGTTTTTCTAGTTCTAAATGTAGTTTGTCTTTCCTGTCTCTCAGTGTTTGTGGACTAAGAAGCCGTTTGCAGTTTAAAGAATTCACGAATGTCACGAGTTTGTCACGAGGCCTACGACGTTCGACCCACCTAGGGTGGCGGAATTACTTATTTGCTTATGTCGTTGCTGTTGTCGTGTATCCGTCCTTAGGGTGGCTTGTGGTGCAGTTGCACCTTGGTGTGGTTCAGCTCAACTTCGGTTTGCTTTCTCTCTCTCTCTCTCTAATTCACCGCCGTGCTATTCATCCTGCAAGTTCACGGGTGGCCGGTACCTTTCTCTCGAACTTTCTGTCTGTCGGCCTCTCGCCTGTCTTTTTACTGTCGCACGTGCTTCGTTTTCTTTTAGTTTGAAGTATGCTCACTCTGTGACGCAGCATGGCATGTTGGCCGCCATTGCTGAGGGAGTTAGCTCTTCACTCGAGCGGAAGATGTCTCTGGGGGCGCCTGCTCCAGTCCTGGTTCTTTACCTTATCGTCGAGAGTACAGTCAGTACTTTCAATTCCTTGCAGTCGGCCTGTAGGAGAGGGACATCATTTCTTCTGTTTCCGCATCTTCGCCTCTGTCCTCTCGACTGGACAGAGGGTAGAGAGAGTCCTTTGACCCGCCTCTTCGGGGTCACCACGGGTAGCTGGTAAGCATCAGTTTCGTGGTCTGTTTGTTTTGATTTGTTGTTGTTAGCCGGCTTAGTCTTCTCTTTTGCGCAATTTTCTTTTGTTTTCGAAATTGTAAGAGAAATATTGGTGAGACCTTTTCTCTGGTTAATTCAATCTTTAACCTGGCCATTCTAAATTATTTCCAAAAATTCTTTCTCCGTTTATGCATCTGGTGATGCGGTAGTCGGTGGGGAAGGGAGAGAACCTGGTGATTCAGGGTTGGAACTTGCTTGGTCTCGCTCGTCCGCCCCTGTCACATTCGCCGGACTTTTATCCTTCGGCCACCGTCTGTTTGTGTGTGCAAGGAGAACGAGTTTTATGTTCACGAGCGTGCGTACGCATGATTTGTCGTTCGGATGCGTGGTTGGAGATTTGTGTTATTTTGAAATGTGTTTATAAAATCTGACAGTTGTGCCATTGAATTACTATTTGCAAATGTGGTGGCAGTTATTAAGCGATGGTCGCTGTGTTGATTTATTTCCTAAGGAAGGAAAACGTTAAGCGTGAGTGAGAGAAGGGTGAAGATAATTCATATTTGTTTTATAACCTGTTGATTTAATGCAGTCTTTTACCTGCATCGTGTGAGAAGACTTGATTCAATGGGTTTACTGTGTGCGTTTAATACACTTCCCTCGCCCATCATGCGAGTGGCTGTTAAGACTTGACAGCAATGGTCAGACTGTACTGACGGCAGGGTTCCAGTACCCTTCTTCCTTCCTCCTTCCTTCTTCTTTTCTCCTCTCCGACTCTCCTCCCAGCTACGTCCTCCCCCCCTCCCGGGGGCTTCACCTGGAGCACAAACTGGATGGTGCCACGTGCTGGTCGAGGCCACGTTCTGGCTGAGACCACGGACGAGATGGTGCCACGCGCTGGTCGAGGCCACGCCTTGGTCGGGACCGTGGACTGTAGGGGAGCCCGCCGTCTCGACTGGCCGGCCTGGACCCCCGTCCAGGACCTCCAGTAACAGCTACGTCCCCCCCCCCCCCCCCCCCCCCCCCCCCTCCGGGACACGCTCTTCACTGCCCGCTTGGGAGTCGAGGGTGTCGGCTTTGGGCGACTCCCTGCGAGAACCCACCCGGCTCGGAGCACCTAGTGCGACAGGGTGCTCCCTGCGGACTTGACAGGGGCAGGGATGTGGACGCACTCCGTGGTGTGAGAAAGGGTCAATACTGGAAATATTTCTTTATAATTGTGTACATGTCATATGTGTGGAATGCTGTAATTGTGATCGTGTACGTCGTATGGCGAAATATTTATTTATAATCGTGCATGTTGTGGAGTGTGGGAGTGCTTGATTGTGATTGTGCATTGTTGTGCGCGTTGGAGTGCTTGATCGTGATTGTGCATGTTGTGTGCGTTGGAGTGCTTTATTGTGATCGTGCATGGTGCGTGTGTTGGAATGTTTATTTGCTGTTGTGAATAAATGGGGTGTTGTATCGTAATCTTTATTGTGTGGTCTCTTGCGGAGCGTGTGAGGTCAGTCCACTCCCTTCACTCCCACCTAGACCGATCCTGTCAGGGCAGACCTCCAGGGTCCGGTCGTGACAATTGTGGGGGCTCGTCCGGGATGTGAAGGGCTCTGGCTGTCTCTCTCTCGTTTCGCAGAGTACCTGTTTAGTTTTGTCTGTTTTGTATATGTTTAGTCAGTTTGTCGTGTTTGTTCGTGGGTGGTTGGCTGGGTGACTCTAGAGTGAAGGGAGTCTTGTTGTGGCCTGAGGGTAAACATCCGGCGTGACTCAGGGGTCGGGTGAGACCAGGGGGAGTCGACCGCGTCAGACCTCCTTCCGCCGGGTACCTCACGCAGGTACGGCCGTAAGTCTTGCCCTTCTGTTGCCGCTCAGTCTTCCATTCCTGTTTTGTATTTAGCCAATTCTTGTTTTTTTTTCTCTACCGGGTTGTTGAGTACAGGGGTTGTATCGGACGCTAGTTTTTTTTTTTTCCTCTCTCCGGATTCCGTCTGCTAGGTTTTTGTTTTGTTTTTTTTTTCGGCCAGCCCCCACCGCACTGTTGCTCGTGCTGTAGAGCGCGGTGTTGCCAGAGTGGGGGCAGCCGGACATAGTTTTTTTTTTTTTTTTTTTTTCGGTGAGCCCCACCGCAATGTTGCTCGTGCTGTAGAGCGCGGTGTTGCCAGAGTGGGAGCAGCCGGAATTTGTCCGCACACACGCACACACACACATACACACATATACACACGCCCCTAAAATATTTGTTTTTTTTTCTCTAGTGGAATTGTTTTTTCCCCTGTATTTGGAAAACTGTAGGATATTGTTGTCATGGCGACGTCCGGCGCTGGTGGGTATGGCGACGCGCGCGTCGAAGAAGAAGGGTATTCAAAATGTTACTGTAGTCCCTACTATTAGTACCAGTACTTCGACTACGGTAACTTCTACCTATTCCAGTGCTGTAGCAGGTAGTCCAGTGAGTACTTTTACTACCTCTTCGCTGGGGGGTCTCCCTGTCGAGACCCCGACTGGCACTTCCGCTCGGAAGCGTCAGAGTATAGCGAAGCAACTGTGGGCTTCTGTTGAGTCGCAGAGACCGAAACCTTCTCCTCTCCAGGCTTCCCCTCGTAAGGGGCATGCCCCAGAAGACTTTCCTTATGGGAAAGTCGAGACCCAAGGGACGGGTCAGACGGATCATCCTCCGGGTCGGGAGTGGTGAACCCCGCTCAGGATATCACCTCTGTCCTTCTGTTTCTGGAGCGGCAGCGTAGTGAAGAGGCTGCTAGGCAGGAAGCTCTGCGTAGGGAAGAGGCTGCTAGGCAGGAAGCCCTGCGTAGGGAAGAACGTAGGAAGAGGCAAGGCTCCGTAGGGAAGAGCTAGTAGGATGGAGGCTCTGCGTAGAGAGGAGACTGACAGACAGGAGATTATGCATAGGGAGAGGCGCTGCTCAGCGTAGGGAGGAGGCTGCTCAGCGTAGAGAGGAGGCTGCCAGACAGGAGGCTCAGCGTAGAGAGGAGGCTGCCAGACAGGAGGATCAGCGTAGGGAAGAGGCTGATCAGCGTAGGGAGGAGGCTGCCCTCCGTAGGGAAGAACTAGACAGATGGAGGCTTTGCGTAGGGAGGAGATGGAACAACTTCTTTCGCGGCCTCCCGCTTCTGTAAACCAGGGGGTTAATCACCAGCAGGTGATAGAGTTAGAGGCCCAAAGTTAAAGCTTCCAGAGTTCAGACCTAGTGAGGACATTGACATGTTTAGAGCATTTTGACAAGGTTGCTTGTTCATACCAATTGTCTGAGGAAACAAAAGGCTATGCACCTTTTTTCTGGATTATCTGGTGCTGCAAGGGAGTGTGTGCTCACTCTAAATGAAGGCGCGTCTTATGCAGACAAGCAGTTGGCTCTGCGTAAGCGTTTCCCCTTACCCCAGAGACGTACAGGAGGAAGTTCAGGTCCATGAAGAAGATAATGATGAGACCTTCGTGCAGTTTGGTGATAGGCTGCGCAAGACGCTAGGGTACTGGCGTCAGTTAGCTAAGTTGGAGCTGGAGGATCTGATCCTCATTGAACAGCTCACCAACACTGTGTCCCCAGAGTTGAGGATCCGGATAGGCGAGACAGCACCTCAGGATTCGCGGCTGCGATTCACACAGCTGAGGTGTTTGCTGAAGCTCGCAGGGCTTATGGGCATCGCCCAGATACGGAGAGGAAGCCCTCCACAGGATTTAGTAGCAATAAGGCGCAGACAACTGCTAGCGGGTCGAATAAGGCAGGCAGTCCATCGGGGACCTCAGCACCTCGATTTGTTTTCTTTGTGGTCGTCCTGGCCACATCAGGAAAGATTGCCCTAGAGCCGCTGGTAGTCATGGGGCTAGTCCTTTCCACATCCTCGTGCCTCGGCTAACGTGGGTTCCATCCCAGCTTCTGGTGATTCAGAGTGCCCAGTGTTTCTCTCTGTTGTTGGTTCCTCCTTGGTCGACACCATCAGGGATTCGGGAGCATCAACGCTCTTTGTTGATAGGATTTGGTTTCCCCTGAGGCCCGGCGGGGCGCTAGTTATGATGTGTGCGGGTTGGAGGCTGGTTTTACCTCCACCCGTCCTTCTGTACTTATTCCTATCTCCACCCCCTACTTCTGTGGCGAAGTATGGGCCATCGCGGTGGAGCGACCTCTGTATTCCCTTATCATAGGGAATACTATCACCTTCGCAGACGGACGCAGTCAGTCCGTGTCTACGGATTTGCCCGTACAGGCGTGTGTGGGAGTTACCACACGCGCCAAAGCTAAGAAGCAGGAACAGGAATTGCGTCCCGTTCTGCAGCCGATCTCTGACGAGGTTCTGGCCAGGGCCGATCCTGCTTCCATTGTTCGTCTTCAGGCCAGGGACTTGGATGTCCAACGCCTGCGACAACTGGTTAGATCGTCCCACTCAGTCTGCCCGACACGCCAAGGTGAGCTTCAAGCTCCACAAGGGGATCCTCTTTAGGGTTTTCACCCAGGCAGATCGTGTGGCCAAGCAGCTTGTGGTTCCCCAAAGCCTGAGAGAGTCTGTCCTCCGGCAGGCCCACGATTCCCCATGGCAGGTCATATGGGCTCAAAGCGGATCTCGAGCGGGTAAGACAAGACTTCTTTTGGCCAGGGATGAACCCACAGGTTAGGCAGTACTGCCGCAGTTGCGATGTCTGCCAGCGGACAACGCCTAAGGGTCGCTTGAAGCGTGTTCCCCTAGGGTCAGTGCCAACTGGTTGGGGAGGCATTCAGCAAGGTTGGGGTTGACCTGGTGGGACCCATTAGTCCTCCATCCGATCGCGGTCACTGCTACACTTCGGTAGTGGTAGAATCTGCGAGTCGATACCCAGAGGCTGTCCGCTTAGGACTATCGATGCCCCTACTGTTGCTGAATCTCTCAGGCAGATTTGGACGCGCACTGGCGTGCCCAAGAAGAAGTACGGCCGGAAGTTTGTACTGGAGAGTGATCGTCATCCTCTCCGGTGCCTGGACCGGATCCGCCAGTCAGTCGTCGACTCATGAGTTAGGCAGTGGAAACTGCAGAGTCATGCGTTCACTTTCGTCATATCAAGGGTTCCTGTAATACGGATGCTGACTATCTTAGCCGAGCTCCGTAGTCAGCACATTGGAAAATCAGTCAGAGGGACACTTCCCCTCAACCAGGGTTATATCCCCTTTATGGTCTCTGTATTAGGTGTAGGGACAGTTTTTACTTCAGTGATGTTAACGGTAGTGAATCACCAATGGTTCGGATTGTTACTTTCATGGTTGGAAGGTTGGCTTAGTTGTTTGATAAATGTAGTATTATGTATTTCCCCGTGTGATTCTATCGTGGAATGTTTGTATTGGATTCATCGTACTCTGTCGATCACAGAGAGTTGGGTTCGGTCCCATTGTTGTGAAGTTGCCATGCGACAAGGTTCAAAGGAGCACTGTATCTCAGAGAAACAGATGCTTTTAGAAGGGGGGTTTGTCACGAGTTTGTCACGAGGCCTACGACGTTCGACCCACCTAGGGTGGCGGAATTACTTATTTGCTTATTGTCGTTGCTGTTGTCGTGTATCCGTCCCTTAGGGTGGCTTGTGGTGCAGTTGCACCTTGGTGTGGTTCAGCTCAACTTCGGTTTGCTTTCTCTCTCTCTCTCTCTAATTCCACCGCCCGTGCTATTCATCCTGCAAGTTCACGGTGGCCGGTACCTTTCTCTCGAACTTTCTGTCTGTCGGCCTCTCGCCTGTCTTTTTACCTGTCGCACGTGCTTCGTTTCTTTTAGTTTGAAGTATGCTCACTCTGTGACGCAGCATGGCATGTTGGCCGCCATTGCTGAGGGAGGTTAGCTCTTCATCTCGAGCGGAAGATGTCTCTGGGGGCGCCTGCTCCAGTCCTGGTTCTTTACCTTATCGTCGAGAGTACAGTCAGTACTTTCAATTCCTGCAGTCGGCCTGTAGGAGAGGGACATCATTTCTTCTGTTTCCGCATCTTCGCCTCTGTCCTCTCGACTGGACAGAGGGTAGAGAGAGTCCTTTGACCCGCCTCTTCGGGGTCACCCACGGGTAGCTGGTAAGCATCAGTTTCGTGGTCTGTTTGTTTTGATTTGTTGTTGTTAGCCGGCTTAGTCTTCTCTTTGCGCAAATTTTCTTTTGTTTTCGAAATTGTAAGAGAAATATGTGTGAGACCTTTTCTCTGGTTAATTCAATCTTTAACCTGGCCATTCTAAATTATTTCCAAAAAATTCTTTCTCTGTTTATGCATCTGGTGATGCGGTAGTCGGTGGGGAGGGAGAGAACCTGGTGATTCAGGTTTGGAACTTGCTTGGTCTCGCTCGTCCGCCCCTGTCACATTCGCCGGACTTTTATCCTTCGGCCACCGTCTGTTTGTGTGTGCAAGGAGAACGAGTTTTATGTTCACGAGCGTGCGTACGCATGATTTGTCGTTCGGATGCGTGGTTTGGAGATTTGTGTTATTTTGAATGTGTTTATAAAATGTGACAGTTGTGCCATTGAATTACTATTTGCAAATGTGGTGGCAGTTATTAAGCGATGGTCGCTGTGTTGATTTATTTCCTAAGGAAGGAAAACGTTAAGCGTGAGTGAGAGAAGGTGAAGATAATTCATATTTGTTTTATAACCTGTTGATTTAATGCAGTCTTTTACCTGCATCGTGTGAGAAGACTTGATTCAATGGGTTTACTGTGTGCGTTTAATACACTTCCCCTCGCCCATCATGCGAGTGGCTGTTAAGACTTGACAGCAATGGTCAGACTGTACTGACGGCAGGGTTCCAGTACCCTTCTTCCTTCCTCCTTCCTTCTTCTTTTCCTCCTCTCCGACTCTCCTCCAGCTACGTCCTCCCCCCCCCCTCCCGGGGCTTCACCTGGAGCACGAACTGGATGGTGCCACGTGCTGGTCGAGGCCACGTTCTGGCTGAGACCACGGACGAGATGGTGCCACGCGCTGGTCGAGGCCACGCCTTGGTCGGGACCGTGGACTGCTAGGGGAGCCCGCCGTCTCGACTGGCCGGCCTGGACCCCCGTCCAGGACCTCCAGTAACAGCTACGTCCCCCCCCCCCCCCCCCCCCCCCCGGGACACGCTCTTCACTGCCCGCTTGGGAGTCGAGGGTGTCGGCTTTGGCGACTCCCTGCGAGAACCCACCCGGCTCGGAGCACCTAGTGCGACAGGGTGCTCCTGCGGACTTGACAGGGGCAGGGATGTGGACGCACTCCGTGGTGTGAGAAAGGGTCAATACTGGAAAATATTCTTTATAATTGTGTACATGTCATATGTGCTGGAATGCTGTAATTGTGATCGTGTACGTCGTATGGCGAAATATTTATTATAATCGTGCATGTTGTGGGTGTGGGAGTGCTTGATTGTGATTGTGCATGTTGTGCGCGTTGGAGTGCTTGATCGTGATTGTGCATGTTGTGTGCGTTGGAGTGCTTTATTGTGATCGTGCATGGTGCGTGTGTTGGAATGTTTTTTTGTGGTGTGAATAAATGGGGTGTTGTATCGTAATCTTTATTGTGTGGTCTTTTGCGGAGCGTTGTGAGGTCAGTCACTCCTTCACCCCCACCTAGACCGATCCTGTCAGGGCAGACCTCCAGGGGTCGGTCGTGACAACGAACTATATTTCCCAGTTTGACATATTAACATTCACCGAAAGTAGAACTGATGCACAAGACTTGACTATCTAGTGGACTGCTTTAGTAGTCTTGGTTACTCTATTGCTTTGTTTAGTCGAAAATATCTTTCGTATCAGAGATCCGGTGGCATAGCCATTCCCTATAAAAAAGATATGAAGATTTTATTCAGGTATTGAAACCTGAAGCCAATGGTGATAGTGACTGTGTTTGTGGTTAAAAATCAACAAACTGGTGACAGGTTATGATAAAGATCTGCTCGTCGGTTCAGTTTATATTCCTCAGAGGAACTGCTTATGGTTCAGTTAACTGTTTTGATGATTTGGAATCTTGTCTTACATGTCATGATTCTAACTGCCATGTACTTCTTATGGGAGATTTTAATGCTTATACTAAATGTTTGCCTGACTTCCTGAAGTTTGATACAAATATCAATGACACTATTGCTGATAGTTTTCACCTGTGTATTAAGATCTTGAAATCCTATTGCGAGGTGTTCCCATGATGTACGTCGACCTAATCACTATGGCTATCGACTTATTGATTTTGCAAATCACAAAATGTGTTTATATTTAATGGGAGAGTTGGCAGAGACGCAGGTATTGGTCGATGCACTAGTAGTGGATGTACTGTGATTGATTATATGCTAAGTTCATCTTATTTGTTCACCATTGCTGACTTTAGTGTTGATCCCTTTGACGCCATGCTTTCAGATGTTCACAGTCCAATTCTTTTATCTCTCAGCATTTCGCGGAGAACGTCAAACAATGCTTTCACTCAAAGTTCAATTTTCAGTGAAAATAATAGAAGTGTTAGATGTCCTGAAACTGGAAAACCTTTGTTTTATGCAAACATTAAGAAGTGGGATCCATCTGAAGGTGAGATGTTTAAAGAAAACTTACTTACTAAAAACATAGAGGAATTAAACAATATACTTGATAATGGAAACGCTCCTGTTGCCGACGCCTACACATTGTTATGGCAATCCTGTTAGAAACAGCTAAAGACACACTGGGAGAAGTCAAACATGTATCAAAAGGTACAAAGCAAAAGCCAAACAAAAGTAACGAAAATAAGCCATGGTTTGATGCCACATGCAGGGAACATAGAAAAAAGTTTTTTATACCCAAAAACATAGAACTAAATTAAATGATACTAGTCCCAACCGTAGAGAGGTTGAAATTAGCAGTAATGAATACAAAAACGTTCTCAGAAAATCGTATAGTTTACACAAAGCATTGGCATAAGAAGATTCGTAGACTAAAAGCTAATAGACCAGAGAATATTGGGAAAATATTAAAGTCAGAAATAGAAATGAATGCCCTGTTAGTATAGATGATCTTATCTTGCATTTTAGATCATTGAATGTTCAACCAGATTGTGTTGAGAACGAAAGGGATATTGACTGGGGACTTACAACATGATCTTGAATTTTTAAATGCACCAATGAGTGACGAAGACGTTGAAAAAGCTGTACAGCAACTTAAGAATGGAAAGGCTTGTGGGATAGATAAAATGCGAAATGAATATATAAAACAAAGCATTCCAGTTCTCAAAACAAGTTATTGTAAACTGTTCAATAAAGTTCTTGATACAGGGACCTTACCAGAAGAATGGTTACTGGACTTATTCTGCAATATACAAAAGAAAAGGTAGTAAATTGGACTGTAACAATAACAGGGGTATAACACTTTTGAGTTGTGTTGGAAAACTGTTCCCAAACAATTTTGAATAACCGTTTGACAGATTTTATTGAGAATAACAACATACTTTCGGAAAATCAAGCTGTTTTCAGACGAAATCATTCTACAACAGATCATATATTTGTTTTAAAAAATTTAATTGATATTTCAATAGTCGTAAAAAGCAATTGTTTTGTGTTTTTGTTGATTTCACAAAAGCGTTTGATTCAGTTTGGAGGCAGGGATTATGGCAAAAGCTTATCAAAGAAGGTGTAAATGGAAAGATTTGCAAGTAATCACGAATATGTATCAGCAAATAAAATCTTGTGTATTTATAAATGGGAGTCAATCTGAATATTTTGGCAGTTTTAGAGGTGTTTGTCAAGGTGAAAATCTTTCACCTTTGCTATTTTCTTTGTATTTGAATGACCTTGAACTATATCTCACAGATCGTAACTGTGCTTTCTTGAAAATTGATTTAAATCTCCCTGATTCAGATTAAGTTACATTAGTTTACTTTTACTTTTATACGCTGATGATATTGTTGTTATTGCAGATTCTTTTTGTGGTTTACAGCATGCTCTTGATGTATTAAGCGAGTATTGTAGCGCATGGAAGCTTAATGTTAATGTAGCAAAAACAAAGGGTGTAGTCTTTAATGGACGCAATAATCCTAGAAAAAAACTAAAGTTCAAAACCAGTCCCCTTAGAAATAGTACACACTTTCAAATATTTAGGTATAATCTTTAGCAGAACAGGAAATTTTTATAAATGTAAGAAGTATTTGTATGACCAAGCGCAATGCGCAATGTTTTCTTTACTAAAGATTGCAAGATTTCAAAATTTGCCCATAAACATTGTACTGGACTTATACCAATCATGGTTCTGCCTGTACTTTTATATGGCTGTGAAATTTGGGGATATAGTGATTTAAAGCTAATGGAAAGTTTTCAGCTTAAATTTTTTAAGCATCTTTTTCATTTAAATCGTTCCACTAAAACAGAACTAATATATGGAGAACTAGGAATGTATCCTGTTTCAGTTCAAGTATATGCACGAATGATAAAATTCTGGTCATCCTTACTTTCACCACAAACAAGCAAATATTCATCTAGATTGTATCAAGTATTATATGATTTGTACAGAAATCAGGGTTTTACATCTAGGCGGTTGATGTGTATACGGAATATCCTTATCAAAACAGGATTCGACTTTGTGTGGGAGACACAAAAGTTTTCGTCTGTTCACAGTATCTGTAGAAATGTTCGTAATTCATTAGAAGATGTTTACATACGTGCATGGAACGATGCTTTAGAATCTAGTAATAAGTATTTATTTTATTGGAATTTTAAAACAGAATTTTGCCGTGAAAAATATATTGAAATGTTGCCTGATGTTTTTATATACCCTCTAATTCGGTTCCGCTGTGGTAATCATAAACTCATGATCGAAATTGGCAGACGATTTGGAATACCTCATGATGAACGATTTTGTCGGGACTGCGACCAGAATGACCTTGGCGACGAATTTCATTTTGTAATGAAATGCACCAAATATGATGATATTAGAAATAAGTTTATACCAAAACAAATTACATGTATAAAGTCCGTATTCAACTATTGTCGTTTGCTCTGTGGTAATAAAAAAAGTGTGCTAAACTTAGCGAAGTTTTTTAAAACTTAGTAAAGTTGTGTAACATTATATCCAGTGTGTTAATTATCGGGAAATTTTTTTGGGTGTTTGATGTGTTTCATTTACATTTGTTTATTTTGTTTCAAGTCCTCCATGCCCCAAAAGGGGTCACAGGATTAAATCTTTGAAATCTTTGTGCGTGTGTGTGGTGTGTGTGTGTGTGTGTGTGTGTGTGTGTGTGTGTGTGTGTGTGTGTTTCTCTGTCTGTCTATCTGTGCGTGTAGTGTTGGCGCGCCCGTCGTGGGAGCATTGATAGATTTACACCATTTTGAGCAGTAACAAATAAGGTGTTGGCTAATATGTACACAATCAGATTGAAACTATAGACTGTTAGGTAATATACAACGTAATCGGAATGGCACATGGAAAACTATAAACAACTTTAATAAGAAGAAAAACATACGCCCGAAGATGCCAGTGCAACCCGTAGAAGTACTGCCGTCAACTGCCGAACCAAACCAACAGCCGGAAGCAATCGTGCACCACCCTTAGAAGCCTGTGGTGAGTTGACATAAAGTGCAAGCAAGACAGATCTTTCCATAAACACGGTAAGGGACGTAACTGCTCCTTGGCAGATGCTATTGTGTGAAGGCTACAGGCAGCGACACAAGAGCACCTCCATGGAAAAATCCACATGGCTGTACCAGCCCGTGTTTCGTGTCTGCAGAGGCCACCACCTGAAGACGTCGCCATCAAGTAAACCGCTGCGTATATCCTGCAGTCCCACTCGTCGCTGTTTCGCTGAAAGATAAAACCAGTACAACTTCAGCCACACCCAAGCTTTGGCCACACAGTCTTAGGTGTGCCTGAAGAGGATCCCGCGCTGCAGTCTTCTGCTGTCAACAGTACTTTCCCTGTGGTCAGTGGGTCTTCCCTTGCCATAACTGGCCCTTCCTAAAGAATCTGCCAAAAGGCAAACAAGATAAAGATACGCCTAAAGGTGCCAGTGGGGCCCAGAAAAGTGCTGCCCTCAGCTGCAGAAATACGCACTCAGAATGCTAACTGAGCAAACTCAAACTAGTTTGACACATGCATGAACAAAATAACACTTGGACAACTGTTAAGTGACTAAATATACACGTAATTAGGATAACACATGAACGACCGTAAATTAATGCATGCACAATAATACATGAACTTAAGCTGATAGTACTGTACAACTCAATTTACACAATAAGAAAAACACACACAAACAATGTCAAGTAATACACACAAACCAAAATGTACACACGAACCACTGTTAACGAACATAATATGCACAGAAAGAAAATCCGCATATCAAATATAAACCAGTGTATGCATAGTCAAAATACCACATGAAAAATTTACAGCCACCCACATGCAGTCGGAATGACGAAAATGATTGTAAACAAGTACATAAACAATCAGCACAATGCACAAACAACGTGTGAACTAATCTAAGAACTATGAGATACATTCTGGGACATTGCATGCAACGCTGCACATCGTGGTATACATTCCATAGTGACGTAGTGTAACCATGCCTGTCATCAAATCCGGCTGTATGAGCATCGAACATCGAGCGATTGGACGTCACATTATGTGGATACCTTTGTAACCAGTGGCTTGGGCTAGGATCGATGAGGGATAGGGGACGTGGGATGAATTATGCAATGGGGTTCTGTGTGCAGTCAGTCAAGCGTTGTTTGGCTTTGGGTGATAAACTATGGGGCCTTTTCCACTTGTTTGATTTCTATCTTGAATGGGTAGAAATCAGAGTATGCATTTACATGTGTGTGTGTGTGTGTGTGTGTGTGTGTGTGTGTGTGTGTGTGTGTGTGTGTTCATATACACGTGCACATTCGCACGTACACGCATACAAACATACATACCGCATACAAACGTACATACGTATGTACAAACATACATACATGCATACATACATACATACATACATACATACATACATACATACATACATGCACACTAGATATAGATATATATATATATATATATATATATATATATATATATATGTTGTGATGTGTGTGTGTGTGTGTGTGTGTGTGTGTGTGTGTGTGTGTGTGCATGCATACACGTGCGTGCGTGTATGTGAGCGTTAGATAGATAGATAGACAGATAGGCTGAATACATATTCCAAATGAATAGAAATCGTGGAGTATGTGTGCGCGCGCGCGCGCGCGCGCGCGCACGTGTGTGTGTGTGTGTGTGTGTGTGTGTGTGTGTGTGTGTGTGTGTGTGTGTGTGATATTGATACTAGAAACCGTTTAAGCAATGACAAAAATTACATGCACACGCTCACACCCTTTTTCTCATTGCAGTACACACTTGTGCATATGCCCGCGCACGTGAGTACATGCACTCATGTATAAACACATAGCAAACACAGAGCCACGGACCATTCTTTTATGTTAAAATATGACTTAGAAGAACCATCCATAATTTCAGCTTCACAACACACCTTCTTATAATTGTGACACTTTTTCATGCACGTGTACACTTTTATATAATATAGAAATACATTTTTTATGTTATTCTTGGTCTAAACATTTTTCCAGCGAAGTTTGCAATTTCTGTAAATGACGGCTAGAGTATCAAGGAAACAAAAATAAAAAATAAAATACTTAGAGAAAACACAGAGATTATTTCGTGTTGTACAACTTCATTTTTTAAGAATATGGCCGTGTTTGTCATGGCTTGTTTTCAATGCAACTCTGGTCTCGTGAACCCCATACTGCCTTGTTGAAGGAGAGTCTGTTGTGGATTGCAAAACCATTGTATAAGTGATTCAGTCTGCAGCAACCAGTTGGCTGGTGTTCAACAAAGCCTATTAATTATTTAGTTGTTCATTGATACATACATTGAACTTTCAATACATCTACCCCATGTTGTTGATCCATTATCATTTATTGATAAAATATAATTACAAAAGAGAAGAGGGAGGGGAGGGGGACTGTGGCAGTGGATACCAATGATTTTTGTAACACAGTGAACTTGAATATTTTTTTGTGAGAAAGGCATTTTACCTGGGATGCGTTGTGATTGATTCTAGACAATCTTTGTCAGTTATGGCACCTACCATTTCAAATTTGTCGAATTCTTTGATTTTGTCGTCACATAATTATCAATGGCTTAAAGTATAATTTCATAATTTCATTCTGTCTTTTGGTTGTTTGGAGACATACACGCTATCGTGGATGTTGTTGTTTAATGTTTAAAGATATTTGGTTTGTTGGATGGATGAAAGTTAGCTGACAGAAAAACAAATAACGGTCTTTGTTTTCAAGCTGCAAGAGACAACTTCTGGTGTTTGTTTTTTTACCTCAAACTTTTGTGTTAACTAAATGCATTTCATGTAGATTCGGTCCTTCAAGCTTTTCAAGCTTGGGATGACTGTCGCTATCTCCAAGATCACATTTTCGAGTCTAGGGATCGTCACTTTTAGTGCCATGCACGTTATAATAAGACACATTGAAAGCGTCTTTCACACAAGGGAAACAATTTGAATGAGGACATTTACAAAATTCAGGGTGTCCACAACAGATGGAGGTGGTGACAAACGAAACAGATTCATATGATCAGATTTCAGCAATGAATTGTGGTATCGAAAAAATATTCAGTTTAGTAATGGTCATGTTAGTAAATTTTATTCAAAAATCGGTACAATGGTAGTCTTAATTTCTTTGAGCAGTCAATTAAAACTTCCAGAAGTAATTAGGACAAAAAAAGTCAGTACGGAGTTAGCTCTCTCCCTCTCTCTCTCTCTCTCTCAGTGCTTTTCTTTCGATTTTCATGGGTGTTCTGCACCTGATAGTAAGCAGGTCTTGCTCGTTCTTCTTATTACAACTTTCTTGTGGTCATTTCTGTTCCTTAAGCTACAAAACAGGTGTCCTTTTGCTGTTAATTTTTGTTTCAATTTCAGCTGCGGGGGGGGGGGGGGGGGGGGGTCTTGCTCATTGATCCTTTCAAGGGGTAATCATTTCTGCCGATTTATTCCCCTTCATTTTGTTTTTCTGGACGTCACCAGCATGCCGCCGTGTATTTGGACCCGCTTGATTACTCTCTGAATGTATCATCTTGTAGTCTGTAGTTAGTCTGCAGGCACTGGAGTGCCTTGAACCATGAGGGTGTCACCGGTGAACATTTCGCATTTAGAAAAAGAAGGTGCGCCGTTGACCTAGATGTGGGTAGGTGGCGGGATGGTGGGGGTGGGGGTGAGGGTGCGTGACTGGCTGTTAAGTTCTGACAAATCGATTATTCAGGTAAACGGACATGCCATCACATCAGCATTGTACTATATCCGGACAATCGGGACTAATGATTGTGCTTTTCCCTGACACATGTTTGAAGCTGGTGGTCCCACGATGAAGTATTGAGGAGGGCACGTAGTCCCATTGCGCATTAGCAATCAGGTGTGAAGACAGGGGAACGTATGGAGGTGTCATTTATTGCCACAAGCGTGGGTGCGCTCTCTCTCTCTCTCTCTCTCTCTCTCTCTCTCTCTCTCTCTCTGTGTGTGTGTGTGTGTGTGTGTGTGTTGTGTGTGTGTGTGTGTGTGTGTGTGTGTGTGTGTGTGTGTGCTCGTGCAGAGATTGAAGAAGTAATGCAAATACAGATCATGAAAGAGAGATGGAGAAAAGAAGACCCAGAAAATCAAGGATCTAGTAATCTCTCTCTATATATATATAATAATAATAATAATAATAATAATAATAATAATAATAATGTGCATTTCTTGCGCCTAATCTTAAAAGCCCTAAGCGCTTACAATAAAAAATAAAGAATAAATAAATCAAAAGAAACAACCCAATATGAAAAACAACAAAAGGCAATCTTCCAAACACACACACACAACATTTCTACATGCTTAAGCTGAGCACACAAACGCACACACACACACACACACACACACACACACACACACACACACACACAACACACACACACACACACCGCACACACGCCAGGTGTAGGGCACATCTGCTTTCGACAGAAGGAGGGGAAGGGTCATGACTGGAAGAGGGTAGTCTATATGTCTGTCTGTCTGTCTGTCTGTCTGTCTACCTATCTATCTGTCTATCTATCTATCTATCTATCTATCTATCTATCTATCTGTCTTTATTTCTATCTGGTTCTCTGTCTGTCTCTCTACCTATCTTTCTGTCTACCTCTATATCCCACATAGTATGCATCATCATCATCATCATCATTCTCTTGCCCATGATGGGCGTAGAGGAGAGATGAGAGACACTCTCGAAGCCAGACACCGCCATCCGGCCCTGTCCTCTGCCTGTCGCATCAGCGTAGGGCCATCCATCCTGGTCCATTCTTTGATGTTGTCCATCCAGCATTTGGCTTGTCGTCCCCTTCGTCTGCCGCCTTCCAGCGTGCCTGGATGACTGTTTTGGGCAGTGAATTGTGGCGTATGACATGCCCGAACCACGACAGCTTCCTCTTCTTGACTGTTGCCAAGAGGGGTTCTTGGGGGCCTGCAAGTGATGTTATTTGGCTCCTACACACGTCGTTTGTCTTCCGGTCTTGCAAGAGATCCCGAGCAAGCGCCTGAAGCATTTAGTTTCAAACGTCTGGATTCTCTTGGTGGTCTCTGCTGTCATGGTCCAGCTTTCGCAGCCATACAGCAGGATGGACAGCACCAGGGACTTGTACAGCTTCATCTTTGTAGGAAAGCTGATCTCCCTGCTCTTCCAGATCTTGTTTAGCTTTGCCATTGCTGCTGTTGCGATCGCTAGTCTGGTCTTGATTTCTGTTGTAGAGCGACCGTCTTTGGTGAGAGTGGCGCCAAGGTATTTGAAAGCGCCCACTTCTTCAAGCTGTTGTCCGTTCATGTAGATTTCAGCATGGGTGTTGGTTGTGCTGTTGACCAGGACTTTGCTTTTTTTCTGTGCTCACTTCCATTCATATGCACCTGCCTTTCTTCCAGTCTCTTTGTCAGGTCTTGTAGTTCTTCGTTGCTGCCTCCCATCAGGTCGATGTCATCTGCGAACCTCAGATTATTGATGATTTTCCTCCGATGGAGACAGTGGAGTGGAAGTCATGGAGGGTTTCACGCATGATGTTTTCCAGGAAGAGATTGAACAGTACGGGAGATAGCAGGCAGCCTTGACGGACTCCAACTGTGGTCTTGAAGTAGTCCCCTATCTGGTTGTTGAGGAGGACTGCGCTGCTGGCGGTGTTATACAGCGCCTGGATGGTTTGGACGAGACCCTCCTCTATGTCAAACTTTCTGAGCACCTGCCACAGACCCTTGTGCCACACCCTGTCAAACGCTTTCCTAAAGTCAATGAGTTGTGGAACAGGTCTCTCTGATGTTGCAGATGTTTCTCATCAGTATCCGGCAGGTGAAGATTGTTCTACTGTGCTTCTGCCTGCCCTGAATCCAGCTTGTTCTTCCGCCAGGTGTTCTTCCGCCTCTTTCTTCAGTCGATTCAAGATGACTCTGAGCATGATTTTACTGGTGTGACTAATGAGACTTATTGTTCTGTAGTTCTGGCATTGGCGTAGATTTCCCTTTTTGGGCAGGGGGGATGATGAGTAATTGAGTCCATTCTGTGGGCCACTGTTTTGTCTCCCAGATCTTCTGACAAATCGATGTTACTTGAGTGACCAATTCCTTCCTCCATGTTTGAGCAGCTCTGCTGGAATATTGTCTGCTCCAGGTGATTTCCCTGCCGGAAGGCTGCCGATGGCTTCTTCCACTTCTTCTCTCATCACTGGTAGTGGTGAGGATTCCCTTGATGGTGTTGAGTCCCCCTCAAACAGACTGTCGTTTGGCTGTATAGGGTAGTTGTAAAGTTCTTGGCAGTACTGTGTCCATCTGTTCAAAACAGCGGAGCTTTCTGTCAGCAGCTCGCCTGAGGTATCCTCGATGAACTGACGATCTGTTATGCTGCGTCTTGGTGAGGTTTTTCAGTGTGGTGAAGGCATGTTTGCTGTTTCCCTTTCCATGCCTTTCACCATGCATGTATCTGTGTTACTACCATTTATCTGATTATGTCTTTGCGGTTTTAGTATCAGACTGTCTGTTCATCCATATGAAGCTGAATTTCTATTGGTCTCTCAGGCTATCTATCCATCTACCACTGATGGACACTTGATGGTCTCTTGGTCACCGCACTCGCTTAGGAAAACCAAAAAAATCCAGACTTCGAATTGCGTATGAGGCGGCTTTTTTCGGGTGAAACGACCTTCGCCTGTTCCATTTTGGCCTCGTGCAAATGATGACTTTTTTGTGAATTTGGCATGGCACCAGCTGAAAGAGAGGGACTTTTTTAATCTCATCTTCTGTGCCACTCCAATGGCATTACACCCATGCCACTCACTCCGATTCCCTGCCCACAGCCATGGGATGGCTTGTCCCGCCACGGCCATGGCACTGGCAATCTACAGGGAGCAGTGAATGTCAAGTCGTCATGAGGCAATTCACCAGCGGAGACACTGCACCGCTGCTGAGTCCATTTCGGTGGTGTCAAATGGTGCCTGTTCTAATCCAACATACGACGGTCAGCTCCTACTTAGCCCCTACTCACGACGATAATTGCTTAATTGCGGAGCCAGCATGACTGAGCTCTCCTCAGGAGGACTCCACCACGTCGTCCAACGACAGCTCCCATGAATTCGCCAATATCATAATCCCGACAGAACCTCACCAGGCAAACAGACCAAGATAGGAGAACTCGAAACAGAGGGTCACCTTGAGAGCACGACCTGAATGTCCACAGAATATGAGACTTTTTATGCTGGTAGATGAGGACGAGGATGTTGAAGATGCTATAGATTTCCATTCTGCCAAAGAACAAATGTTAAATAGAATAACTTTTTCCCTCTTCGGGCAAAAATGTCCTGAATCATCAGAGTGAAGAGGTGTTTCGTTTGTTTGTGCTCTCTCTCTCTCTCTCTCTCTCTCCTCTCTCTCTCTCTCTCTCTCTCTCTCTCTCTCTCTCTCTCTCTCTCTCTTCGTCAGTGTTGATGGCAAGTTAATCAGCACGTACGGACTCACTGATTCAAGAATGTGTGAACCCTAAACAAAACGTGTGAGTGAAGTGCAAGCAGGTTGATCTTGAGAAGTAGAATAAGGAGTGTGTGTGTGTGTGTGTGTGTGGTGTGTGTGTGTGTGTGTGTGTGTGTGTGTGTGTGTGTGCGCTTGCGCGTGTGCGGGCGTGCATGCGCTTGTGTGTTCACGTGCTTGCTTGCGTGCGTGCGTGTGTGTGTGTGTGTGTGTGGTGTGTGTGTGTGTGTGTGTGTGTGTGTGGTGTGTGTGTGTGTGTGTGTGTGCGCGCGCGCGCGTGCGTGCGTGTGTGGTGTGAGGTGTGCGTGGTGCGGGTGTGTGTGTGATGTGTGTGTGTGTGTGTGTGTGTGTGTGTGTGTGTGTGTGTTGTGTGTGTGTGTGTGTGATGTGTGCCAAATGCATGTTGCCTAGGGATCTTGGTTTACGTCTTATCCAAAACACTAGAACAAGGCCACATTTAGGGGAATGCAGGGGACGGGGGAGGGGGACTTTAACATCACGGACTTTTGCTCTGTCGACATCTGCCCCGTGAACTTTTACACGCTCTCCAGACAGACTTTCTTTTTAATTATTAAAACTACAAATGTAATTTGTATGTTCAATCATTTCATCTATTAGCTGGGTTCAGAATACATTCCAAGTGCCACACAAATGCTCACACTTACACACATTCTCTTATATACATCTAAATCCTCATGCAAACACACACACACACACACACACACACACACACACACACACACGTGCGCGCGCACACACACACAGAGACAGACATGCACCCACAGACACCCACCCACAGACACACACACACACACACACACACACATACGTGTTAACGAGGTTGTTATCCTTGGCGACATTTTGAAGAAAACCTATTTTGATCAACAAATAAAAGCATACGCAATTCAGATGGAAAAAAAGCGTAAGGTGAAAGCAGGAAGGAGTAAAGAAGTAAGATGGAGAGGATGCTGTAGAGAGGGGTAGGGGAGACTACTACCAACAAGGCTGCAGAACAGACATACGAGCGCCTCAACCCAACGTAAACAGGCAAACGAGTCCCAACGCTTGTTTCGAGCGCTTGTTTTAAGTTCTCCCCGCTTGGCGTTAACCCCAAACGGCAGTCCCTTGAGTAATCTGAGGAGACAAGGCCTCCTCTAAGGGAGAGCATCCGAATGCACACACGAAATCTGATTGTTTTGACTACTGTGTTATACAATACACTTCACAGCCGGATGGCGGGATGACAAATCCTGCTTCCTGCGAACTTACAAACAAATTGCTTCAGGTTATCTTGGGGCAACTTATACAATAGTCTTCACGAAAGAATCGTGTTTACAACTGGGAGATTCCAGTGCTGCTGATGCGCCTGAATTTGCACAGTGTGTGGACCCTTAGCAAAGAACCTTTGCTGCTGCTGAAATTCAGTTCTGCATCCTCCGATTAGTTACACTAGGCTTGAAAGTATGGATTGTATGTTGAGTCAAAACTTCGACATACAGAACGATACAGCACATGCGGCGAGGATGAGTGAGGATGGCCGCATCTGCAACGTCGACGAGATTAATCGTGTAGGTGGTGGTGTAGGTGATGGTGGTGACGGAGATGGAGTTAGCAGCAGTGGTGGTGTGGGTGGTGGTTAAATAAGTCAGGGAAAAGTACCTATATATCATCACAGCGTGATTATTATCATAATCATTATTATAATCATTGTTATTATCATCATGTCATTATTGTCATTATCATACTACTATCCATCGAATATCATCGTCATCATCATCATCATAATTATATTCATATAATTATTATTTTTATTATTATTAATAGTAGTATTAGTAGTAGTAGTATAGATTTTGTTGCTGTTACTGCTCCTGATGTAGATGTCTTGTTGTTCTTGTAGATACTCTTCTTTTAGTTGTTCTTCTTGTTTTTGTTGATCTTGTGTCCTTTTGTTTTTGCTCTTGTAGTAATAAGTATTATATTACTAATGCTGTTGTTGTCGAGTTCTTGTTGTTTTTATTCTTGATCTTGTTCTGATCTCGTTGTTTTTGAGATTGTTGCAAATGTCATGTAAGTTGTATTTTTTGTCCTGAAACAGCGTGCTAGAGCTGCATTACAGTTTTCTTTCACTCGTTTCAGCTCCACTACACGTACGCGTTCGCACACACACACACACACTCACGACACACACACACAACACACACACGTGATAGAGACAGAACAGCACCATACAGACAGACAGATCGACAGAGAAAGTGGCGGGATTTAGGGTGCACTGTGTTTGGCCGGGGATAAACGGCATTGGAGTTGCACCTTTAACAGTATGACCCTGTTGACTGTGCGACGCATCGCTCACCCACAACAGTGCAGACAGCACAATTGTGATTGTACACCAACACCATACTGCCATATGCCCCGTGCCCCTGTAACAGCAGCCTTCAACGGGAAAGTGGTAAGAGCAATGTCTGTTCCGTGTTGTTTCCTCAGCCAATAGAGTGTGCTGTATCAGAATCATGTTGTAGGTTCGTTCACTTGTAATGTGTGTTCATTTTCGTTGCTAATTGTAGACTCTGAATACACTCGGACTAAATTTTGAACCACCAAACAATTACTTGGATTGTGTATCGCTGAGCATTGATGTCTTTTTAAAAAAAATTTGATGATTTTACAATTATTGGCCAATAAGGAAAGCCGTTATTCAAAACACTTTTATATGTGGTGTGTGAGTGTGTGTGTTTAGTAGTAGTAGTGAGTAGTAAGTATAGTAGTAGTAGTAGTATAGTAGTAGTAGTAGTAGTATCAGCACTATTAGTAGTATCAGCAGGAGTAGTATGGTAGTAGTAGTAGTGCTTTCGTTTTACGACAGTTTCACAAAATTGTGTGATATTAATTATGAGAGGTGTGTGTTGTGGTGGTGTGTTGTGTGTGATTGTGTGTGAGTGTTGTGTGTGTGTGTGTGAGAGAGAGAGAGAAGAGACAGAGAGAGAGAGGAGAGAGAGTGAGAGAGAGAGAGAGAGAGAGAGAGAGAGAGAGATGAGCTAGTTATCCATCTTCTAATTTTTGCCAACTACATTACAGTGGGGGTTCCCTTTCTTCCCCAATTATGTTTCCATTGGATTTTATCCTTTCTCTCTTTTCACGAATTGTTATGAATGAAATTCCTTGTCCCAGTCATTTTTTCAATACCAGATTTTCCATGCTTTTTGTCTGTTTCACCTGAACTTTTCTCTGTTCCGGTGTTTTTAGCGCGACTTCCCACCGTTCTGTGGTTTTTCGTTATACACTTTTTTTATGGCACTCGTCCATCCCTCCGCCTGTTCCCATTGTGCATTAATTACCTCCATTCAAATTTGAAATTTTACACCCCATTTGCGCAGGCACGACAGACATGGATAATCATCACTGAACAGAGAGGGCGAGGAAGGGAGTAATGGTGGAGGGTGACTATCCTAAATTATCCACACAGCACAGAACGATAACAGAATTCAGATGGGAGCGAAAATGTCAGTGTTCATTGTGGGTGCCCACGTTATTTTCGAAATGTCGCATTATTTAACGGTAAACTTTTTGCTTTGCTTAGTCCATCCAACTTTTTCCCCCGCCCTTCATTTTCAGTGAATCTTTCAAGCCTTTTCACCTTTTTTAGCCGGGGGGGGGGGGGGGGGGGGGGGGCTGGGAGGAGTGGAAGGTAATATCCTCAATCCGTTCCCTCTGATTTTGTTTTTTTATATGCCCATTACAAACCTTTCTGTTTGTTATCACTTTTTTTTATTAAAAGGGGCCTCCATTGTTACTCCTCTTTTTTTTGTAATTTTATGAGTGGAGCCTCTAGCCAGCCCCCTCTTTCTGCTAATTGTAAAATTTTTTTTCCGTTTAATCTTCCGTGTCACTTCAGTGGCTTGTGGCTGATCGCCGCCACAGCCGGGCCTTCCCGGCCCCCCCCCCAAAATAAAACCTTGCAAACTGCAATGGACATGGAGCAGTCATATCAACCCATCAGAGGATACACTGCACTGCTTGCCGTCAGTCACACTTCGTGTGTTCAGTGATGCCTTTTTCTTATCACAGCATACCCAGAACACCGCCTAGTTAAAATGACAAAATACCTGCGTAGTCGCGAAGCTTATCGCGAGTGAGCTCTCAACTCCGGAGGGCGCCACCAAAACTCCCTCAAATCTACAGTCCCTCCATGAATTTGCCGAGAGAACCGTAGCCAAGGTCATAGACGTGAGAGAAATTCCGAACTGACCCGTCACCATGATGCAGGCATGAAACGGCAAGGGAATTAAAGACATTCTTTATACTGAACGATGATGATGGAGATGATGAAAAAGATGCTACGGAAATTTCCATCAGGTTCTGAGAGTGCATGAAAGGCATGCATTCTATCTACTATCTTTTTCACAAGAAATGCAGGACAAACAGGGCCCGAGAATTAAAGCCACTGTAGTGTGGTCGGAATAATTGAGCAACACTGATCAGAGCCCATGCATACATTTAGTGGATGAAACTCGACTGGTGTGGTCTCGGTCTCCAAACCTGCGGCCCCCGGCTAACTCAGCCCCAGGAAAGATTCCGTCAGAGCATAATAATCCACAAATGAATGTCCTCCCGATGGGTATCGAACCCACACCCTACAACGACGCTAACCACATCGCCACGCGACTAGTACTTAATGGAATTTTTATTGGTGATCCACTTTGAATTTTCCTCCTTTCATATAAGTAGGTGCTTCATCGTTCTATGTTTTACTCCAACATATTTGGTGGTATCTTCCATCTCATCTCTTTCCCCCCCCTTATCATTTTCGTGGTCATCATTCCTCTATTTTTCCCATCATAATTATTAATGGGCGTGTCTGTCCGTCGCCATTAACTTCTACTTTCCTAGTGTTCCAAATTTCCCTTGTAGCTTTCCAATCTCTGATCCTCCTACTCCCGCCTTTCCTTTATTAATGGCCTTAACCTCATGTTTAATCACCGACCTGCTTTTTTTTTTTTTTTTTGAGTGAGTATCTCATCATTCTATTAATTTCCGAACGTTGTACAAAGAGTTCTCAATCCTTTTTGTACCACCCCCCCCCCCGCCCCCTCTTTCCACGTCACTCTACATTATTAAATGATGCTTCAGCCCCCGACTTCCCCCCCCCCCCCCCCTTCCTTTCCTTCGGTCATAACAACTTCACGTTAATTCCCAAGACTTTTATATCACCACTTGAGTTGGTATCGATATCCAATTTTATGTCCTTTCCTTTAAACAGATAATCTCGGCCATGAAGCAGGCGACAGATTCCGGAGGGTGAAAAATTAAAGTAGTATCCATTTTCACACCCTTTCTGGAGATAAGCAAACCAAGAACGATCACTCATGCTGCCATTGACATACAACCTGCTGTCCTGAAACACCCAACCGAATGCTGGGTGTACGAACCCTGTTCGCCTAACACTTTATACAAACACAAAAGTACATAGAAGTAGACAAGTCATCTCTGTTTCTTGTGGTCCCTGTGTATGTAGCTAAGCAGATCTTCTTCCTCATGTAGGTGCATGACCTCTCTGTAACCGTACAAATTTGAAATCATGTTATGGACCATTACTTTTTGACTTTTGGAGTTTCCTTTAACCCGCTCTTTTTAAAAACAACAACACCGCAAAACTGAAGTACACATAACCTCATCGTGAGATGATATTACACACTTCAAGTTAATCGTAAATGGTCCGCAGGAATCGCAACTGTTTTCAATGAAAGGTCAAAATGAAAATTGTTTATGCTAAATTTACAGATGTCAATTGTTCTAATAAAGGCAGATAATAATTGATGGATAATAGAAAGAACAGACAGACAGACCGAGATGCAGACAGACAGACTATTATGAAGATAATACTTGTTTGATGCACACCTATTCGCGTGCTCGGCATACAACACACACTAGCCCTGATACTAGACGTGCAATTAGGCAACAACACACACACAGTGCACGATCGGCGGCGCGCGTCGAGCGCGCCGCGCGCGCGCACTTCGCACCCACCCACCCACGCTGCACAAACTTACACACACGCACAAGAGCATTTACCTCACTAAATAGGATGCTGCACAATTACTGTAGTGGGATAGGTATACAGAACCATATCTCTGTCATCAAGGACATCGGAATGCAGCAAAGATTCACCAGGAAGGGAAATCTGAAGGGAATGACGGGCAAAATGGAAGATGAAGCGGAGGTGTTGAGATATATACAGTAAACTCTCTCTAGGTTTATATATACGGGCCATTAAAATATGCACTGAAAACAGAAGGCTTCTTAAACAACCTACTAACATTCCGACAAACGTCTACTAGGGACACGTTAGGAATTTCGTCAAGGTGAACCACCAAACCGGGGTTGGTCCAACCCTCAGTAACCAGAATTAAAATACAACCCTCAATAAATCGTGGTATTCTCACTGGAATCCACTCGTTGAGGAGAAACTCAACGGTCATCTACGGCAGCCAACGAAAGCAAGATTGGGAAATGGGAGTAGGCACCATGAGGATGAGGTGTAAAGAGATTGAAAAAGTAATCAATAAGAAAAAGTCTTTGATCCGAGCTTAACTACCAAAAAAATGAAAGGGAAGTAATGGATGGTAAACAGATACCAACATTACCAGTTGTCGACAGTTCCAGGGTTTAATAACCTAAATATTGTCAGTCACAACATCGCTGACAGTAAGCTAAGAAATGCTCAATGGAAGCCTTTAATTTGATGGTTTTGTATACTGATGGTTGAAGTTTATAAAGAACAAAGATCTAACTAAACAATTTTATCTCTTTGGTTTTTGGGGCAATGCCCCTCTCATGAAGGATACTAATTGTTCTCATTTCAGTTTATACATATGGATCTCTTAAGAAATGCTAATCTACCACTGGTTGACCAAACAATGATAGGTCTAAACAAATAATAACGAGGAAAAACAAGTTCAGGCGAAACAACTAATCGTCATTAAGACAATGATTTTGTAAGATACTCACAGAAAAAGGTGGAGGTGGGGGTAGGGACAAGCAAGAGAGTGAGAAAGATGCGATTAATTATTTTTACCACTAAAAGATTACCCCCTTCAAGCAAGAAAAATATCACATACAGTTAATCACCCACCTCGAGGCAGAAGACCACATTCCGCAAAGGCGTATTAAAAAACAAGTAAAGGGAGGGCCGAACATACATTGAAATGGGAAAGTTACACAGAGAAACGAATAAAAAGAAATCAAATAGTGAATGAATACAAAAAAATAACATTGGATAAACGGGACTATAACGGAATATAAGCATGCCTGCAAACAAAGAAAGAGAAAAGAGACTTTTGGGTCATCAATACTATGCCAATGTATCTTATCCTACGGGCCAAAAAACCGAATGCTAAAAAAAATCACTTACACCAACTAACAATCAAAAGTACAGGCAAACAGGGCTGTGATACTCTTTTTTCCCCCGCTGGCATGGGTAACAGGCTTGGCTATCTGACCCATTAGACGAAGCGATGCACCCGCTCTGTCTGCTGTGATCCCGTGACAGGCATCACAGTACAAGGCCACATCACCAACAATGTTCTCAGAAGGAGCCATCCTTCTCAGCATCCTCGAGTGCCATACTAGCTCCTGCTCAGGCAGCGAGGGCGGGTCAATAAACACGTCTGGAGAAGTCCAAGAATGCTGACAGACCCACTGTGCAAAGAGCTATGTCAAGGTTAAGTCCCAGAGAGGAGGTCCCCACAAGAGGTACAAAGGCCATTAGACAACATCTGATAGTTTTCAGTAAGGGCGACCTGTTCATTCACATTGTGCCGAGATTCCGGTGCCTTCATGGCCTCAGTGGTTAAGTCACGCGGTTCGAAATCCATATGATACTATTTCGAAACTCAGACGTACCCAATATTAAAAGCAGCTGATTGCTGCCTAACATGGTGTGTTTTATCATTACTATGATGTCAGTGAATGAACATAGGTCCCCAGTCCCCGCACTCCTTGCTAGTTATTCCCCGCCTGCTTATCAACACTTGAGGTCGTGATGGCCGCGAACGTTTTTCAAATCTTATGGAGTGAATCCGTTTGTTGCTCTTAATAAGTGGTTCAGTGAAGTTTAAAAAAAAAAGAAATTGTACCCCATGCACACTATATTGAGAACGCACGTTGCAACATGATCAATACATGTCAAATGAACAGTATGTCAATCATACCAACTACCAGATATAAATCAATGGTAAGTTAATTCCACTTTATCCGATGACTGGCTCTTCATGGATCTCTCCTCTGTCAGTTTGCACTCCAGAACAAGACATATATGTCAAAGGCATATAAACCTTATACACTCTGCATCTAGATAATGGGACTTCAGTTTTAATCCTGCACGTGTCTGTCCGTTGACAGCACAAAAATTAGAAGAGCTAGGTGAATTTTGTCAATATCTAAATGAAAACCCCCTGGTATGCAAAATCGATAAGCATATTTCGATCTCAGAAATGGCTTATCTGCATGTAGGAAGAGTCCGACTGGTCTTTGAGGCCTTCCAGAAAAGAGGGATCAGCAAGAGAACGAGGCGACGAAAGGAGCAATGCAAGCCTTCTTAATCCATACGAGCATCTGTCCCCAATCGATCCATAACCTTGCCTATAGCCGTGCCCAATGGCAAGCACTTCTAATTCATACGTTGCATCTTCCCAATCTATCCATAACCTGTGCCACACCTGCCCAATGCAAGCACTTCTAATTCATTACGAGCAACTGTCCCAATCGATCCATAACCTGAGCCTCAGCCTGCCCTCGTCACCTTCCTAGAGAGGGCTGGTCCAGGCTGACAAGATTTCTCTTCCCCTCCACTTTCGATTCGAAGGAAACTCTTACACTCACCACACTCGCTGGTCACGACTTGGTAAACGTGTCCAATCATCACACTAGTTGACTTTGGGTAAAATTGTAAAACAATGTTCAGTATGGGATTTCTACTAGCATACAAACAGACACTACCCCAGGAAAACCGCGGCCGTGGTTACTAATTTCAGTCCATTTCCCCATCGTTCGCTAAAAATCCATTACTGGGAGTCGCCAGAAATACCACCAGTGTCCGTCTCCATGGACGCCTGAACGAGCTTGGTTGAAGGTACACTTTAAACAATGGACAGAGACGCGTATTAAGTTTGCCAATCTTCAACACATTGTGGGGAGAAAAGACCTAGAAGAGACTGATTTATCTGTAAATCTCCAAAGACAAAATGTGGCCTACATTGTATATTTGATTAAAAAAAAATCTCATGCAGTGTTGAGCTCAGCAGAACCTTCTTACGGAGGAACAAAGAAAGTGAAAGATCAGAAGCAAGACCCTTACTGTGTGTCCAGATTTGGTTTCATCTTTTTCCGCGAGGGGGGGGGGGGCCAAGGAGATGGTAAACAGACATCACCCAGAGTGGTGTTTTCAATGTTTCTACTGCCTGTGTGGTTGTGAAGTGTGACTGATTGTTCGGGCTGTCTGTGTGGGGTCGTTTGGGGGGGGGGGGGGGCATTCCCAAGTGTGTGTGTGTGTGTGTGTGTGTTGTGTGGTGTTGTGTGTTTGTGTTTTCCTAATTGTTGTTGCTTCTAGTATATAATAGTGAAAAAGCGTCTGTTTACCTTGACACGGACAACCATGCATGGCTGTGCTCTTAAAAAAATACAGAAACGAGAATCAAATGAAGAATACAATTACATGGATAGAACAAAGGAAAGACATTTTGTTAGTATGTTGAGAGTTTGAGATGTGTAGAGAGATGAGTGTGGTGAGGATTAGTGTGTGGATCCAACCGGTCATAGGGCCTGTGTAATGTGTGCGTCGCATGTGCCGTTCATTCGCTGCATTAGGTGCGTCGTTTTCCACGCAAGCGAAAATGTGTGTGAAAATACTTGCCATCCTTCTAAATCGTCTTCCTCGTCTCTCGGTCGGGTCGCTCAGGTTCTCGTCACGTCTCTCTCTCCACTCTCTCCTCACTCGTCACTCTCTCTCCTTTCCTTCCTTCGATCTCAGCCATTCTCCC
>CM031597.1:94007505-94012505 GCA_018398815.1 Conus ventricosus | reverse complement strand
CTCCGGAGAATATGTACAATTGTTACTACTACTCACCAGCTTACAGCAAAAAAGCTTGCATCTCATAATTGTGATCAGAATAAAAAGGTAACAGAATTCCCAGAAAATAAAGACGCGGAGAATGGTTCACAGAGCAGAGAAAAAGGGACAAAAACTAGTATGCGACGGCAAAAGTTACAAAAATACCAGAAAATGTAGAGTGAATGAGAGTGACAGAAATCATAAACTTAAACAACTGGCACAGAACATCTGGAAGACGGGAAATCTCTTTTTACAGATGAAGCCCCCCCCCCCCCCCCCCCCCCCCCCCCCCCCCCCCCCCCCCCCACCCGGCGTCCCAACAGGTACAGAATGCTAGTTCTCGGAACACCAAAGGCAACTGATAAAAACATAACGTAAAATGCTGATGTTGGAAACCAGACACATACGACATTTGCATACAACCGACGCCTAGGGTTCAGTTTAAACCTCCACCGCCCACCTGAGAGAGATGGACTAAGCGGCAGGAGGGTGTGTGTGTGTGTGTGTGTGTGTGGTAAACCGTGAATTCCAGGCGTCCCATCTTTGCTTTGAAATGACCTTGAGCTCACCAGACCTTGAAGAGGTAACCGTATACATAAATGTTCACTACTGTTAGGCTACTACTGACAAATTATGCGATCACTCCTCCCTCCTTCGTAATGTATTTTGTTCTGAGCTGTCATACAATATAAAAATCGTCAATACCGCGGATTAAAACATGCGTGTAATACTGTTTTCCTTTGACTGAGGCCAGGCTGACTTTGACCGAATGGGCTGCATGCTTAGGCAGCGAGGACACACGTAGGAAGGTGTAGTGCTTAACGTACGTGACTGAAAGACAGAAGGCTGCTGGGTGCTGAAAAGACGGCTGTCATGTTTATCAGCGTCTGGGATAAAAATAGACGTGTGGCCATCAGGATAGTTTCTCTTCTGTCTGTCTGTCTGTCTGTCTGTCTGTCTGTCTGTCTCTCTCTGTCTGTCTAACTGTCTGTCTGTCTGTCTGTCTGTCTGTCTGTATGTATGTCTCTCTCTCTCTCTCTCTCTCTCATCCTCTCTCTCTCTCTCTCTCTCTCTTTCTCGCGCGCGCGCGCGCGCGTTCGCGCTCATATGTGTACGCACATTTATCCACATACACATGGTGCTCACCAACATGCACGCAAACAGAGAGAGCGAGAGAGAGAGAGAGAGAGAGAGAGAGAGAGAGAGAGAGAGAGAGAGAGGGAGAGAGAGAGGGAGAAAGAGATAGATAAAGAGAGAGAGAGGGAGTGACAGAGAGAAAGAAAGGTCGCTCAGTGGAAGGCACAGGCGGGAAGGGGGGGGGGGGGGGGGGGGAAGCGGGAGGCTTCACAATACAATAAACATGCTGAAAATAGAAGATACTCCTTACGCATCATTACCTGCACAGAACACACATAAACATAAGCATAGTAGGTCCCTGTTCATCACACATATCCACTCTCAACTCACCCCATCTAGGAACATTTTATCAAAGGATGCTGGCGTTTACCCCCCCCAGACGTATTGAGTCCTTTCTGTTATGGAATCACTGTGCAGGCACAAACAAAAAAAATCCAGTTTTCCCGCAGACTGGAAGGCTCAAAATGAATACACGCCTAGGGAAAAATAAAAAACTTTGGAAAATCATGTGCGGTAAACAGCATGGCCTGAAAGACTCCCAAGTGACGGTCGTTTACTCAATAGCCTTAGCACAGCATAAACCCTGCGTTCAGTGAAGAGAGAGAGAGAGAGAGAGAGAGAGAAGAGAGAGAGAGAGAGAGAGGAGAGAGAGAGAGAGAGAGAGAGAGAGAGAAAGAGAGAGGGGAGGGGCGGGCCAGCGGGTGGGAGAGAGAAAGAAAGAGCGAAAGACACACACACACACACACACACACACACACACACACACACACACACACACACACACACACACATATAATATATATATATATATATATATATATATATATTTATACATACACTCGCATGGAGAGAGAGAGAGAGAGAGAGAGAGAGAGAGAGAGAGAGAGAGAAGAGAGAGAGAGAGAGAGAGAGAGAGAAGAGAAGGGGGGTTAAGAGGGGCGGTAGGGGGACAAGGGGGACGCTGGTAACACCGAAATCTCTTAAAAATGTAACAAATTATCGAAGTGCTTCATTAGAAAATTACATGTTGACGTTTCTATCTGTCGAGATTTGACAGAGTGCAACGTATGTTTTTTGTTTTTTGGATTGGTTGATAATCAACTTCCACACATACGCGTCCATAGACGTACGTGAACGCGCATGGGCTCACGAACACTTGAGATACACGCACGTACAGACACACAGAGACGCGCATGCTGCGAGCATTAGACACTTTGATCTACCTTTGGAAAGAGGAAGAAGGATCAGGACACGGGGACAGACAAATGTACAATTTTGAGTTGTTAGAAGAAGACAACAATTTGCCAAGAGCAAAAAAAAAACAAAAACAACGACAACAACAAAAAAACAAAAAACAAAAAACATGCATAGTTCAATTTTTCACGTTATGGCTATATGCTAATGGGTTATATATCTTTGGAAACGAAATGCTCAAATTTTCACCTTTTGGCTATGTGCTAATGGGTCTACATATTTGGACACGAAGTCCACCAACCTATCGAGAAGCATTGCCGACCTCAACAACCATACTTGTCCCTTTTAAAAGGAAAAACTCACATTGGTTTGGTCTGGTTTGGTACCTGACAGTGTTGCTGAAAATGAGAGGAGGTTGTAGGAGGTGATCGGAGATATGTGAACCAAGTCTACAAAAACAGTATCCGTGCAATTAACGAAACAAATACACACGCTTATAACTCCGAACGAATGTTGCTTACGACACCGAATCGTCTAGCAGAGATGACAGCACAGAGCACACAGAACAAACAAGCAAAAAGGATGTTCCAAGATTGTCCATATACTCTGTGCCTGACACATCTACACAGCAACAAAAACTGGAGAAATGAACAAACACCAATCAACATTTATTCAAGACTGGCAAAGCATATTCGATCTTGAATATAGCCAGGCAAACACACGGTAACAAATACAGGTAACCTGCGTTTGATTGGTATGAAAAAAAATCTTTAACGAGGCAGGGAACAGTAAACAACCCTCATTTAAGACTTCCTTTCATTCCCCATGTGTCACAAGAGGTCAGAGAAGAGCTGAAATGACCTGTTATGTTGATTGCTCCCTAAAGCCTGCCTGTGCAGAGGCTGCCACAGGAGTGCCTCTGGGTGTAGTTACGCATGAGGGAGCCGGGATGAGCGGTTTGAGACTGATGTCATCGGAAGGAGGTGAAGAGGAGATATAAAAACACCATAATCTGTGTCTGAGGACGTGACGCGTTGGTTTGTATGAAGCTGATGCATCTTCCTGTCCTCCATAGATCGTACCCATGGACTCCGTTATGAAAGCAGTCTCGACAGATGGCCATCATATTGTTCTCTTGTCTGCAGGATCAACATTGCCCACTGACAGTTCGGGGAAAAAAATGAATGAGTAGCTCTGCAGTATCTATTTTGAAAAATAACCAGAACCCCTGCTTCAGCTGCGTAATTTCATTGAACACGGGTTTGCGGCACAATGCCTTATTGTCAGAGCTTCCATCAGGAAACTTGAGGCGTGGGCTCGCCCATCACCTATGAATTGTAACCTTCAGGTCTCATAAAAAAAGGGATTAAAAACACAGTTTAAACAACCTGATCAATGTGCTCCCGTGCAGATCAGGACATAAGCCAAAAATGTAGGTCTGCATAAACTGGAAGTAGACCCACGACTATGCGTATTCTGTGTCACATGTTTCAGACCTTTCGTGGTAAAAACCGAAGATTTTGGAGAGAGGAGAGAGAGAGAGAGAGAGAGAGAGAGAGAGAGAGAGAGAGAGAGAGAGAAGAGAAGAGAGAGAGAGAGAGAGAGAGAGAGAGAGAGAGTTTTAGAGACAGAGACAGAGAGAGAGGGACAGAGACAGAGGTTCACACACGCACACACACACACGAGCGCGCACACACACACACACGAGCGCGCGCACGCGCGTGCACACACACACACACACACACACACACACACACACACACACACACACACTGAAAGACGGCGAAGAAAACAGAACCCAATCTGTCATGGGTGTTGAGGATCCCACCAAGAAAGCCATGGAAAATTAACCTGTTATTATTGATCCTTCGGGTCGGCACCGTCCTGTCATATATTATATTCCTTTCCTTTTTCTCCTGAGATCATCATCGGCGTCTGGAGTGTCGTCTGGGGGTGGGCGCAGATGCTGATACGAGCGTAGTAGGGATATCATGGTCACTGTGGGGCTGTTAATCTCTGATAAATATCACACAGAAGACTTATGGTGACAAAAGCCAGGCGAAGCAAATTGTGACTGGTAATGGGACACACACACACACACACACACACACACACACAGAGGGATACGGATACGGATATTTATTCATTAATAGGTCATTGCCCCTATTACATCAAGATATACAAACAGACCGTAACTTAAACGTTGTATATAACACTACGGAAGGCCTCTAATTATTTGTTCATTATTCAATGCTGAAAGTAAACTTAGTTGAAAAAGGCTCGGATATTTACAGTACTTTAAATGTATATACTGCGTTCCGAAATCATTTGGTGCAGGACAGCATAAGACAAAGTGCACCTCGTCTTCCTTCATGTGTTTACATAATGGACAAACTAAATCGACTGGATTGTGCTCTTTTGTACCGATATTGTTGTACATCAATATCCGAAATGAAAGTTCTAAATCTTGTTATTATTTAAAGATGCCTGTCAAGATTCAAGATCACATGTATTCCATCAACAGCATTGTGCAAAACGTTTTATGTATACTCAATCTCTTACCGGCAATCCCATCCTGGCTGTTTGTAGAGTACCAATCTTTCTATAAGTCCGCGATAAACCTTGATTCAGCCCCCCCCCCCCCCCCC
>CM031597.1:93992505-94002505 GCA_018398815.1 Conus ventricosus | reverse complement strand
AAAACACGAAAGAAAAATAGCCAATTACATTATAACAATACGGAGTCGAAGTGAATGACCGATCCATTATGTACAATCTCTCTCTCTCTCTCTCTCTCTCTCTCTCTCTCTCTCTCTCTCTCTCTCTCTCTCTCTCTGTCTGTCTGTCTGTTTGCTCAGTTATTTGTCGGCATATGCGTGTGTATTCACGACGCGGTGTTTTTTTTTTTTTTTTTTTTTTTTTTTTTTTAGTGTCCCACAGTCTTACTGAGAACATGTGCTCTCCGAGTTCACACAATAAGAATTCTTTCCCTTAATGGTAATTGTCATCTATTCATTCTCTATCTATTAACCCCCCCCTCCCCCTCCCTCTGTCTGTCTGTCTCTCTCCTTTGCACACACACACACACACACACACACACACACACACACACACACACACACACACACACACACAGACACACACACAGAGAGAGAGAGAGAGAGAGAGAGAGAGAGAGAGAGAAGAGAGAGAGAGAGAGAGAGAGAGAGAGAGAGAGAGAGAGAGAGATTCCATCCTCTATCACATCTCCACAACCTTCTTACCACTCACATTCTTTAACCTCGATACCACACTCACAGCAAGAGGCGAAAGCGAAAGAGAGATGACTAAAGAACATCTGTTACTCCCACTGGGCAATAACTTCAGCGAACTCAGGGGAATGAGCAGAATTTTGCAATATATAAAGCTATGAAAGTCATGCATGCAGAGAAAGCAACCAATCTATCAATGGACAAAAAAGAAGAAAGTAAAGAAATGGGCAAAGAAACTCAAGATTAGGAGTTGGGAATGAAAAAAAGTTGCAAGGAAATAATACCTCAAATACACAAAAGCATGCATAAAGAAAGGATAAATTCACGAATGTTTGTTGCAAGTAAATACTCAATTGCTTTTTAAAAAAAAAAACCCTGCTTTTTCAACAATATAATTGTATGTATTGTGTGTTTAACAAGGAAAAATAACATGTAAAATCACACTCACCTCACTTTCACATCTGTTTAAAAGAAACCCAGAGCGGCCTGACGACAATTAGGAAAACGAAATCACAAGACTTGTGAGTATACGCGCAACAGCTGTAAAACAACGCACTGAATGGTCGTGCGTCTAAACTGGCAGTGAATGGGGAGAGAGAGGCCTCACGCTAACCAGACCTGCGAGTTGTCGCGATGTGATGAATTCAGCGACAGAGCCAGTGTCAGCGTGAGAGAAACACGTCTTCTCAGGCCTCGCTGCTTTTATACTGACATGGCGAAATAACGCAACGGGACGATAACCATCAAATGTGACCAATCCCCACCCTTTTCTCCCTCTCTTTCTGTGCGCCTGCCTGCCTGCCTGCCTGCCTGTCCCTTCCTCTTCAATGTCCCCACACCTCACCCCACCGATCCCTTCCTCTCTTTTCCCTTCTCCGCGGTTTCTGGAACATGCTTGGCTCAGTGGTTTCACATCGAGTTCTCAGTCGGAGTGAGGTTTTGAGTTCGAGTGATGTTGATGCCCTAAATGAGAGTTGGCATTTCGCTACCCATCTTAGAGTATTGTCGTTTTGGAGTCGTTAAGAGTAATGCTACATACTCCTCTCGACTAACCCCTTCCCTTCTACTGGGATAATTAACCCCGATTACTATATATGGGAACTCTGCACCCATCAGATCATTATCTGTAAGTTTAGTCATCATTTTTATATTCAGGTGTTTATTTTCTCGCACTTGTTGTTTTGTAGTCTTACAAGTCTCTGCCATTTTTTTCTCCTTTTTCTTCTGTTTGCTTGCCTGTTTGTTTGTATGTAGGAACGAAAATTTGCTATGCTATAAAGCGTGGGTTTTTTTTTCATTTTGTTACAATTTTTCCCTGTCTTGTCTGTCAACTTTTCTTTCTTGATGTATGCACTTTCGTCGTAACATTTGTGTACATGGAATTCAAGTGACCTTCGTAATGGAGACCGCACCACCATGTCATCGTGCTACACATTCTCTAAGCGTTTGTACTTACATCCTCTTTGTTCATATGTGGAAATGTATTTGTACTACAGCCAAGACTGTTATTTTTTCTCCGTTGCTGTCGCTTTTTCGATTGTTTGTATGATAGCAAAATTAGACACACAGATTTTTTTTTTACACAAAAAAAGTTTTTACCAACTCTATCGAGGATGAAATGTAACCGTTCAACAGGGCAGCTCTGCGGTCCATATCAGACGGTAGAGATTGTGGATCGTTCTTAGCTCTGGTCGACCACGCAGGGTCAGCAGTCCATTGGTTGGTAGAGTGTGTGATCCGCAGAGAGCGAGTCGGAAACACACTCACAGGCGTGTTTTTAGTCTGAAAAATCTCCGTTTACCAAGCAGCAATTGACACAGCATCCAAAGTGTGTGTGTGTGTGTGTGTGTGTGTGTGTGTGTGTGTGTGTGTGTGTGTGTGTGTGTGTGTGTGTGTGTGTGTGTGTGTGTGCATAAATTTAACACGAGCTGTGAACATTGATGCAGAGGTCAGGAACTGGATTGCCAAAGCCAGCTCTGTGTTTGGGAGGCTCCGTAAAAATGCCTGGGAGCGGAGAGGACTAAGCCTTACCTCCAAGCTGAAGGTCTACCACGCAGTTGTACTAACCACTCTCCTCTATGCCAGTGAGACCTGGATTGTCTACAGCAGACACGCCAAACAGCTCAACCATTTTCACCTCGGCTGTCTCCGCAGACTCCTACACATCAAGTGGCAGGACGGAAAGATCCAGCATCCCCAGCATCTACACTCTCCTTCAGAAATCCCGAGCCAGATGTGCAGGCCACACCGTCAGAATGCCAGATAGTCGACTGCCGAAACAACTGCTGTACGGAGAACCGAGTCAGGGCAAGCGCAAAGTTCGGGGGGTGGGGCAGAAGAAACGTTTCTAGGACTGCCTTAAAGTGTCCCTCAAAGGACTGGACACCAACCTCAACACCTGGGAGTCGCTTGCTCTGGACCGCCCAGCCTGGCGAAGCAGCATCACAAAGGGTGCATGTACATCAGAGAAGAGACGCACAGCTGAAGCTGAGAGAAAACGAACCGCGCGCAAGGCCAGGGCTACCTCCACCTCAGCACCCTCCCACATGTGGGCGTTCCTTCCGGGCCCAGATCGGCCTCACCAGCCACCTGCGGACTCACACTCGACAATCTTCCATCTAAAATTGAAGTCATGGTCATCTTCGAATCCGAAAGACGAACAACAACAATAACTTTATCAAGGGGGTGGGTGGGTGGGGAACGTCAAAAGCAAGCACACAATTCTTTTGTGATAATGTTATGGGTGGGAGGCACAAGAGCAGGCTCCCACTTTCTCTGTCATAACATTAATTACTTAGTTAGTTTGCATTAAAATGGATGAGGAGTTGGGGGTGAGAGAAATAAAAAGTAAATGAAAATGAGGCATATGTATCAAAATTATGACATTTTTAACCAGTAACAGACGGAGAAAAGTGTAAATCGACTTGAAAAAAACCGCTTATACCACCTGCTCGAAAATCTCTCATCTGTTCGTTCATACACGTTACGAAAAAAAACAGCGGAATGAGTTAGGAATACCGTGGCACCATAATGGAGATATACCACAGTCTATAAAAACTTGGAATTTTCTTCCACACGACATCAGGTACTGTGACTCTTTTCCAGTTTTTAAAACGAAACTAAAAACTCATCTGTTTACCGGCTATTTCGGCTGATAATTCAAAAGTCCCGGTCATACACAGATGTCACTTTGTGTGGGTGCGTGTGTGCGAAGGTGCGCGTGGGTGGTTGTGCGTGTCTGCTTTCCCGTGTGTGCTGTGCGTATCTGCTTCCCCGTGCCTGAGTATGCGGTGTGTGTGTGTGTGTGTGTGTGTGTGTGTGTGTGTGTGTGTGTGTGTGTGTGTGTGTGTGTGCGTGCGTGCGTGCGTGCGTGCGTGTGTGTGTGTGTGCGTGTGTGCGCGTGTGTGTGTGTGTGTGTGTGTGTGCGTGCGTGCGTGCGTGTTTTCGTTAGTCCTTATATTATTGTAAAGCGCTTTCAGCTAATCTATGATTTGCGCTATAGAAATATTCATTATTATTATTATTATTATTATTATTATTATTATTATTATTATTATTATTATTATTTCACCACCAAGGGTTCAGAAACAGAATCCAACAGCACTCCAAAGCAGTCAGCGAAGGGTGGAAAAGTAAAACAAAAAGAAAGTGCAGTAAGGAAAAAGTTGCTGAGAAACTAAAATTATCGCGTAAACGGTATTACATGTGGGGGAATATCTTTGAGCCTATACCTGAGAATTCATTTAATAACACAAGGGAGATCAAAAGATATCAACAGTCAAAGTGGTCAGCCGAACTGTTTAATAACCCAAACATTTTCAGTAACATAAATGCTGACAGCTATGAATTGTGCAGATCAGCCTTGAGTTGGATCTCCTAACAGATGCAATCTCCCACCGTCTGACCAAACAATAATATCTTAAACAATTTACTAGTGGATGAAAACAAGAGCAGGCTAACAATTCCTCCATCACTACATTAATGACATTGCAAAGATTAAAAAAGAAACGAGAAAGGAGAGGTGGTGGTGGCAGGGAAGATAGAAAACGAGAACAATATCTATCTGTCTGTCTATCTATCTATCTATCTCTCTGACGCTTTACAAAGTAAGTGAAAAATGTTTTGCATGTTGACTTACAGAATAAAGTACAATTATTTATGTCGTTTAAAAATAGCATCATATGTTATAATTCACCTGTCTCTTCTGTATGCAAACGTTGAAATGCTTCTTCGAAGGAATCTTTGCTCTCTTGAGAGCTCTTCTAGTTTCTAAAGAAATTTTTAGGGATTACTTCCCTTTCCATTTCTTTTTTTCTTTTCTTCATTTCTCAGCTAGAACTCTTGAGGTTCATTATTGGTCAGAATTTTTAGCATGCATCCGTTGTTTTTAATGTATCATCAAAGTGGCCGCATTCCGTTTTCGGGATGACGTATAAACATGACACCAAAGTGCATGTGTTTGATTTCAACACGATGACCTTCTTCTTTCCGAAAGGTTTGGTGGGATTGAACACACGTGCACGATTTATTGTGCAAGCGTTTATTCACGGGCCAGCGGTTTAGAGTCTCATCCGAAGGACTGGGGTGGATGGGACTGGGTCCAAACAAACGTTGCCTACGAAGAGACAATCTCTTTCACTTGGTTGTATAGGGTGAGAATCGACCCTCAGACATTGAAACAAAGAGTGTGATGCAATACCTACTTGGCCAACCGGGTTCCGACAATTTCGCCGTTGACAGACTTTTCTTTATTCTTTTTTTTTGTTCTTGTTGTTGAGTGGATCAGGTTCCTGTTGCGAGTGGAACTTCAGTTTAATGACTCATCCTTAATACCAGCAATCATACAAGTCGCAGAGACGGAGAACAAAAAATTCCGCATTGTGCAAATGTCGACGCACTTTGGATTTTGTTGTTACCCGAGTGAGTGCTTTGTCCGCTAATCCTTTCTATCTTCCCAGACAGTCTTCGGCACTCCCCCAACACCTCCCCCTTTCCCTTGGTCTTCATTTTTTTTTGTCATCCAAAACTTGCTCTTTTTGTTGTCTGTCAGTCGGTAAGGTTTCAGAGCGTTTACTCTTTTCTGTGTACATCACATTAGCGCTATGTCTGTAACAAGTCTCTGTCGTTTGTTTGGCAACTTAGTCGTTATCTGTACAGAAGCCATGCAGCAGAAGTGCGTGGATTTTACTTTATGTCGGTTGTTCGTGCTTATCTTTAAACTTGAATAGGGTTGGCAGATATGTTTCAGTCGAGTAGTTTATTCATGACGAGACTGGAAAACCGACGCTATTCTCCATTCAGCAGTAATGGGATCTGCCCCAAGCGGAAGTGGTCGCTAGGGAGCAGACGATGCGTCATGGGACTTCATTTGGTGTAATTCATTTATCTTTTATCTTCTGATTGGGAAAAAACAAGCACATAGATGGTCTGTGTGTGAAATGAGCCATAATGTTAATGAAACCAGAGTATTGTTTCGCTGTGCGATTTGTTGCGAGGCGGGCGAGGACTTTTAGCTGTGGAATCGGTGAGGCTGTGTGGCCAGTGATGGAGTTTGGGTTGAGATTTAAAATCTGCGTCAGCGTGTGACTGAGCCCCTGAAACCATAGTGTAGTTAACACTGTTTTGCTGAAAGCTTTGTGCCTATAATGTTACACCCGGGACTGTTGTGAAGTTCACATTTCACTTTTGAAGCATTCTTGTTAAAAACAATCTTATTCCATAGAATTTGGCTCAGTGGAACAAAGGTTCTAATTATTCTTTTGTCTGAACTACGTCGACAATACAAGGATCATTATGACAGAAAAGAAAATGGTAAAGAAATGACGTTTTTCCTTTGATTTCACATTTATATGTGCACCCCTCGAATTCAGCCTTGGGTGCATGCGAAACTGGCATAACTTTTAGAAAATGAAGGTATTTGTTCCAATTTTGTTTCAAGCTTCGTGCTATGAAATCTACAAGGGGTATTGCATTGAGAACACAACATCACTGCGTTGAGTGCGAAATTATAGGATGCTAGTTCAATTATTTTGTGACTACAGAAAATGATATTCTGTGTTTGTGAGTTATTCTTTTCGTCAAACAAAGGAAGATATTTCTGCCTCAGGAAGGGACTAAGATCGAAAGCTGGTTTTGTTCTGTTTCAGACTTTGATATCATTGAAATTTGAAGATGGCTTTCGTAAATATAAGTATCATTTTGAAGCCTACTTTTATTGTATTTATCGTCCAAGTCTAAAAAGCATACAAGATGGGTGAGTACATTGAAATAGAGATTATGGAAAATCTGCAGGCCTTTGTACCTGTGTCTCGAGATTCACTTAACTGGGTTGGTTTTACCATGCAGAAAGCTTGCCTGGACTCAAAATACAACGATAAGCCTCTCAGCCGAAGGATTGACAATACGGCCCACTGATAATGACCCTGGTTTTCAAGTCCTAGAAAGGAGTGGCTATATGACTTTCCACCGTTAATTCTTTTCTTTCAAAACACTGTCAGATCACCCCTCTGTCACAGCCATGTATTTCTTTCTTTGCTCTGTGGCATTAAGGACAAAAAGATAACAAGGTGAAAATCGTTGATTTGCCATACACGGGAAAGAGGGGAAGAAATAATGATATAACTGGAAAAAGAAAAGACAGCGAAACACTGATAAAGATGCGTTTCAGCTTAGATATAGCCAGACAACCACAAAGTGCACTTTCAGAACTCAACGAAGACAAGAAATCCTGATTAACAGCTTTGAATGTTTGTTTGGCTTATTCTAGTATTTCTGTGGAGAGCGCTTGCTGTCTGTGACTTTGGAAATAGTGGGAAATAATTTGACATGCCGACATTATATTATGCACTGCTGTCTTTCTCTGGATGCAACCAGGCATACTGTGTGATAGCGACTGTCTGTTGACAGGTACATACGCATAGTCCGTGGTATGGAAGATGCAGCCACCATGAGACATGGACGTTATAGAGCTGGTTTCTTTAGTGAGACAAAAATATCACAAACTATGATACTAGGGCAGGAGATGGGGTACCTACCGCTAAACATTGTCCATTGCGCACTAAGTTGCTGTGATTGACATGCAGCGACAATACCCATGACAACACTGTTCTGCATGGTTACGGACATGCGTACTTTTGCATCTCATCTGATTGAACTGTAATGGACTTCCAAGCTCCCCGGCGCATAGACACCAGTTTATGTTAAATTTATCTTCTGTTTTCAGGAGACAAACATTAAACAGATAGCATGGAGATTGCATTCGTGATCCACAAATTAAATTGACAACCGAGTCTGGAAAAGGGACGCAGAACTGACGCTTAAAGCCATTCCCTGCACATGTGAAGACTGCGTCCATTCAAGGACTGTGTACCCGTTTGCAAATGATTTTGCAGTTGTCCTCAAGACATTCTACTTTAATCAGCCTTTAAGTTATCAATGATTATGCTACGGTGCTTTTTATCAGTTGTTCAAGCGTAAATCTTGTACTTCTTTGTTTGTTTGTCTTTTGTTTCGTTTTCAGGCTGTGACGTTTTCGCCAACCAGGTGACATTTCTGAAAAAGTTATTATTTGTCCAAGGAGCTGTAGCAGTAGAACTACAATTAGAACTACTATCTTTAGCAGACCAAACTTTCGCTGCTTGTAGATAATTGCCTTGCGACAATGAAATCACGATTCCACAAACTGCTTCGACTTTTACTGACTAGGAGACCAGACACAAAATATACAAGACGGACAACAAAACACCATGGCCTCAGGACTTCGCTTGCGAGCAAGGTAACACTGTTGCACACAAAAATCAATGGAAGGGCACAGCATGCACGTGCAATCAAATAATGCGTAGTTAATTGTTCCAACTCACGAACATCCTGCTGAATAATTAAAGACAGTTACCGTGCTGCAGTAGTCAATCGGCACCTCCCTTCTAATGGGCTCTAGACCCTCTGACTCCCTCAGCTGTTCAGCTATCAAACCTGAGAGTAACTCTCATCACAAACAGTTCCATCTGTCTGTCTGTCTGTCTGCCTCTCTCCTCTCTCTCTCTCTCTCTCTCTCTCTCTCTCTCTCTCTCTCTCTCTCTCTCTCTCTCCTTTTTTCAAATTTTAGTAAATGAAGTATTTAATTGGTTGTTACGTTTGAAATAATCAAGAATTGGATATTTGAAGGCAAGTGATAAATCAATACTGAAATGCGGCTCAAAAACAAAACACGTATACACTCCATCAAGTTCATAATAATTATGTGCACTGATGATGCGATCACATTGCCAGCTTTGGAAAACGTATTTGTAAAGGAATGTATGCATTCTCAACAATGAAACATTTCCTGAAACTTCTGTCTAGAATTTTTTTTCTTTTACACGTTTTATTTCTCATCAATAATGCATCCATTTTATATGGATTAATTCTAGTGAAATCAATCTTAAACATATGTGTTTTACATAAAACACCCATGAAATTAATACAGTGGAAATCTAATTCTTGGACAGGGAATGACTGCTAAAAGTGAAACATTTTTCCATCAAAAAAGAATTATTCTTCAACAAATGCATGTGTATGTAAAATGCAGTCAAGGGAATAATTCTACAGAAAATTGTGAGAAAGTTTATGAGAAAATGAATAACGACTCGCTCTCTTTTTTTTTCTTTCCCAGACTCCGCAACAATCTCTACAAATCGAGCTTAACATATTCCGCAGGAACTACGGGGAACGATGTACAATCTTCCTAAAAGTCATGTCCCATGAAAATAATATTCAAAATGATAGTAAAAAGGAATTTCACGATAAAAAAAATGCAACCGTTAACGATATTTTTTTTTCAAAGGCAAACACTTTTATTTACTTGTAAAGAAATGTACAAACGGCAAATGTGTACAGAAAGCAGTGCTACAAACAGCAAAAAGGTCAGTAGATCTTATCTTACATGAACAATTTACAAAGCAGCATTGATTTTACAAAATGAACAACAAATTCCATCTAACATATACATAGTACAAACCAAGCACAACGTTGTGTCTACACTGTCAGTGTCACACATTTACCTTCTCACTGTTTTCGAGTTTTGTCCTTTTTTTCAGAATTCATAATGAGAGAGAGAGAGAGAGAGAGAGAGAGAGAGAGAGAGAGAGAGAGAGAGAGAGAGAGAGAGAGAGAGAGAGAGAGAGAGAGAGAGAAACAACCCTAGATTCCTAAAATTTTCTATACAGAAGCAAAGGAATCGACATCAACAGTACAAATAAATTACTTATCCAGAGAAACGACGGTTGAATTTTAGCTGCCACGCTCTTGCTCGAAATTATGTATAATGATCGCTCTTCAAGTTTACCTAACATGAGAAAATCCTAGGCAAGACTACACACATACATATACGTGCTCATGCAAGCACGCACACACATATCTCAGTTTTCAACCAGAAGCTTATAACTATGCCATTTTTTAAAAATCAAAATCA
>CM031597.1:93972505-93985005 GCA_018398815.1 Conus ventricosus | reverse complement strand
AATGATTCAATGCGAACACTCTAACTCCCTCTTCTTCACTCCTACCTTCGGCACAACACCCTATTCTCTAAATCTTTGTTGAATCGTTGTTACAATGACGGAGGATTTGTCTGCGTGCATTTGCCCCCCCCCCCCCCTCCCCCCTCCCTCTCCCTACCCACTTTCGCCCACTCATTTTGTTCCACGTAATGTTCAAATACGCGTGCCGCTCAATAACCACTCAGCTGCAAGACATCCAGGATGGTTGACGATTTAAAGTCAATGTACAACAACTGTTCCACTGCAAGGTTGACAATGTGCTTGGCGACTGTTGCAATTGAACAATGACATGCGAGGCAAACATTGTGGTTGCTAACTGGAAGTCAATGTGCAACAATCGGTAAAGCGTACAACGTTCTCAGCGACTGGAAGGCACTGCACAATGATCTTCAAGGCATACAGTGTGCTGACCCATTTCTGGCCACCTATAACAACTTCATAGACATAATAATTGCTCGTAGATTGAAAGTCTCTGTGTAACAACATGCAAGATATCCAATGTGCTTGAAGATTAAAAGTTACTGTACGACAACATACAAGACATAACAACGCACTTGACAATTGAAAATCGCTGTACAACTAACTGCAAAGTAAACAATGCTCTGAAGACTGAAAAGTCGTTGTACAACAAGCTTCAAGGCAGCTAATGTTCTTACCAACTGCAGACCATTTACAACAACCTGAGAGACATACAATGTGTTTGAAATTACAAAATCACCGTACCACGATCTGGAAAGTTTAAACAGTGTTTGAAGGCCGAAAATACCATACAACAACCTGCAAGGCATACAGTGTGGTTACCGACTCGCTTACCAAGTCACATACAACCTGCAATGAAATATACAATGCGCTTGAAGGTTGGAAGTCCGTGCAGGATAACCTGCAAGGCATACGATATGCTTGATGATTGTACATCACTCTGCAACAACCTGCAAGACACATAGTGAGCTTGAAGAATGGAAATCACTGTACATCAGTATTCATGACAAACAAACATGCTTAGAATAGAACTTGTACAACACCCTTGAAGTATACAATGTACTTGAAAATTGAAGGAATGTTTACAACCTGCAAAGGCATACAATATGCTTACGATTGTAAGCCACTCTAAAACAACCTGCAAACTTTACGATGTGCCTGAAGATTGAAAGTCATTGCAAAATAACCTGCATGAAATACGATGTGCTGAAACATTGAACATCTCAGTACAACAATCTGCAAAGCATGCAATATGTTTTAAGATTAGACGTTGTGAGTAACAATCTGTAAGAAATACAATGTGCTTGAAGACTAAATGTCACTGGACAACCAACTGCAAACATACAATGTGCTTGAAAATTAAAAGGTGCTTAACAACAAACTGTAAGACATACAACGCGTATGATTAGAAGTTTGTGTACAACAGACTACAAAGCATATGATGTCCTTGAAGATTGAAAGTCACTATAAAACAACCTGCACGACATACAATGTGTTTGACCATTGTAAGTCAATGAACAATAACCTGCTATGCATACAATGTGCTTAACAAATGGAAGCTACTAAACAACAATCTTCATGGCATTTAATGCGCTGCAAGACTGGAAGTTACTGCACAAAATCCTGCAAGGAATATAACGTGTTTCAAGACTTGAACTTACGTCAAAACAACATGCAAGACGACAGTTTGCATGACGATTGAAACTAGGCAACAGCCTGCTATCATACAAAGTGCTTGTCGATCGAAAGTTACTGCACAATAAAGTATTGGCACAGAGTGTGATTTACGCTGGACACTAGTGTGCAATGTCTGTGAGACACACGATGTATGTATAGGGGGTGCTAAAAGCAACGTTTATTTATTTGTATAACTGCTTTGTGCATTCATAATTGTCAAACAGCAGCTGATATATTTCTAATGTTGAAATTATGATGATGAATTTGCAGAGAGAGAGAGAGGAGAGAGAGAGAGAGAGAGAGAGAGAGAGAGAGAGAGAGAGAGAGAGAGAGAGAGAGAGAGAGAGAGAAAATGGCAAGGTAGATAATAGATAACACATGTGAATGCATAAAAACGTATGGGCAAATGGACACTACAGAACAGATAGGCAAGTTCTCCACTTTGGACATTATGCGCAGTCTCGCTATCACGTCGCCAAATTTGATAACAAAACATTGTCAGGTTACAAATTGTAATAAAGAAATACAAATAAAAAACATTCACAGAGTAGCGACAGGTTAGTGAGTCACAGAGACAGTGAGACAGCAGACGACACTTTACTGGCACATTTCCGGGGCAGAGAGAGAGAGAGAGAGAGAGAGAGAGAGAGAGAGAGAGAGAGAGAGAGAGAGAGAGAGAGAGAGAGAGAGAGAGAGAGAGACAAGACAAAGACAAAGACAAGACAAATGTTTTAATTGAACTAGGCCACATGCCCGTGTCAATGGGAACAGAGGAGGGGGTAGAAACAAAATCAAACTGATCGCAAATGAAATAAGTAAGGAAAGAAATCAATACATCGTCAAATACAGTATATGCATAAGCACACAAACTACACAATAAATCTCGCGAACATAATCAACGATCGTTGACCATGTTCTCTCTCTCTCTCTCTCTCTCTCTCTCTCTCTCTCTCTCTCTCTCTCTCTCTCTCTCTCTCTCTCTCTCTCTCTCTCTCTCTCTCTCTCACACACACACACACACACACACACACACACACACACACACACACACACACACACACACACACACCTCAATCACACGCTATCGGTGTGATATTACTAAGGCAACTTGGACGGTGCATGCAGGAACAATGGTTCTAAGTCACATCAGTCTGTCCACATCTGACCTCAAGAGCTTTTGTTATGAATGTAGCCACAGCATTACAGATTTTTCCGTTAGCGAGCAGTAACGACATCTTGAAAGCCGATGGTCGTCTATAAAACTTGAAAGGTATGTAACGCTCGCGAATAACTTTGTATTTAGGACATACTATCAGAAAATGGTATTCGGATTCCAACTCGCACGGGCAGAACGGACAGCACAGTGCTTCACGGGGGACGCTCGAATACCGCAGTCTGTGTGTGTTCAAACAGGATACACCAAGTCTGAACCGTATCAAGTTTTTTACGACTGCTCACGTTGTTTACAGTGAATAGATAATTTGGCATTTCCCAAAACTGCTTAAAAGAAGAATATAAGAGAAATCGGTCCTTGGATTCTATGTGGCTATACCATTCTTGTAAATGACAATCGATTAGCCGACTTTTGAATTTTGAAAGGAAAACTTTTACGTTGGGAACTCCTTGATTTTCCCATACATATCCAAAACCGTAACGATTTAATGTGAGGCAGACTGATGTAACCCAATTGTTTTTACCCCGGCAATGTAAATCATATAACATTTTATACGCTTTTTTTGGAAGACGATTGTCAGGCATATTGACGACATGTATCCAATACTTCACGCATTTAGTATAAATGTTTATATAAAGTGGAAACCTACCAGTTTCTCCATAAACCAAGGCATTAGGCGCTTTTATAGAAACATTCAGGAATCTCTTGAGTGCAAACAAATGTATTTTTTCTATAGCTGAGATGTTTGCAGTTAAGCCTCATACTTCAGCGCCATAAGTAAGGATTGGCTGGATCTGACAATCAAAAAGTTTGAAAAATAATTTTGGGGCCACACTCTGATATTTCCACAGAAGTTTCAATATAATAATGACCTGATGTTTTGCCCTGGATGCTAAATCCTCAAGGCAATGGAAAAAGTAAGGCCAGTGGAGAATATAGCACCTAAATATTTATATTGATTAACGATCTCTAGTTGCATACTATCATAAAACCATTTTTCTTTTGAAGCAATATAACCGCCATTTCTAAACACAATAACTTTTGATTTTTCCAGATTCACTATTAAATCAAGTTTCTTAGCTGTTTTACTCAAAACGTTCAGCTGTGTCTGAAGACCTATGACAGTGGACGCCACGAGCGCCACATCATCAGCAAACAGCAGAATCAATAGCTCTTTGAAGTCAGGAGATAAAGGAATACCATGCTTACCATACTCTGTAATTTCTTCGGCAAGTTCATTAATAAATAAAGAAAATAAAACCGGGCTACATATTTCTCCTTGCTTTAGACCTTTAGGACACATAAAAATATTTGTTAAGTCTCCCCGTACTTTAACCCTAGCGGTGACAACGGTGTACATACTTTTAATTGCATTGTACATCTTTCCTTTAATACCCTTTTTCTTTAAGACTAACCAAAGTCGATTTCTATCAATCAGGTCGAAAGCCTTTTTAAAATCAATAAAAGCCACGTATAGTTTTTGGTGGTTAGAAAGTTGCTTTTGCACGAGAGACAGGAGTGTAAATATATGGTCAGTGGTACTATAGCTCTTCCTAAAACCAGCCTGTGCATCGTTTATTACACTATTATCTTCGATCCATTCGGTTAAGCGTTTATTCAGAATGTAGCTGTATAATTTAGAACTGATATTCAACAGGGAAATACCTCTATAATTATCAGGGGAATTGATATCACCTTTCTTGTGCAACGGTTGAATAAGAGCTTCACACCATGCAGAGGGAAAGATTCCAGAATCAAAGAGTTTGTTGAAATATTTCTTAAGAAAAAGAAGAACGGTGGGCATAGGATACTTATAGAACTCTCCAATAAGTCCGTCTGGACCAGGAGCTTTGTTTCTTTTTAAAGCCTTTATCGAGTCTAAAATTTCTCCCTCTGTTATATCTTGATCAAGAAAACTGGTATCACAGTCAACATCAAGCAAACAGTCATCATCTGCATGAAAGCTTGGAGAAGTGGAGTCAGGTAGGGTCAACTCTTCATTAAATAATCGTTCAAAATGCTGAAACCAGTCTGCGTTGGATAATGAGTTTGACACAACGGAACTACTTCTTATTGACTTCAGAGTCCTCCAAAATTGTTTACAATCTCTAGCGTTTTCATTAAGAGTGCGCAGAACACATTGTCGATATAACTGCTGCTTATAGCGGAGTAAATCTTTGCATTGATTTCTCAAGTAACAATAATTTAATCTCAGGTCAACGGCGACAGGGCTATTAGCAAGTTTTATCCGACTGAACATTCTCAGTGCCTGTCTTACATGACGGCGCTTAACAGAGCATTCTATATCAAACCACGGGCTGCGCTTGTCGTTACCAATGATGATAACTTTATTCATGCACTGACCAGCCACAGAAAGACCCTCGTTAAATTTTGCTAGAGCATGTTCGAAATCAATATCGATAAATTTAATAGCTTCATCAAAAATTGAAATTACAACATCAGATCCAAGTGCACAAATAAAATCATTTTCTTTAGCTGGATCCCACACATATTTTTGCAATTGTGTAATTATAGGTGCTACTGGTTTCTGACTACGGTTTGGAAAACCTACCTTAAGTTCAACGGGCATGTGTTTGGATTCTATCCGCTGAGTTACTTTCAACTCGCGGCACGATGAAATTAAGCTTCTTGAAGAGATAAAGTAGTCGATTACACTTGAACCATTGTGGCTATATATGTATAATTGCCGTTTACATCACCAGGTAGAAAACCGTTCAAAATAACTAATTCAAAGTGCTGACAAATGTTAATTAAATAGTGACCAAAATCGTTTGTTGAACGATCTTTTGACGCACGGAAGAAGTCATCACCGGGAGTATCATCTCTATTGTTAAAGTCTCCATCAAATACAGAACATTCCTTTGCATTTAGTCCACCTGTTCTTGCATTTAAGTCACCAAAGATGATCAATGGACAATCACCAACTTCTTCAAATGAATCCATTATGCACTGTTCTAGAAGTGAAACTCCATTATCTATTTCAGTATTTGTATAATAGATACTGTTTGCTGGAGGCAAATAAATCCCAACCAGAAGAACATCTAGGTCTGGAGTTTTAAGCTGAAGTACTATAGTATGATCATATTCTACTCTAATTTGTTTAACCATATTAGCATAAGTCTTCCTTACGAGAAATGCAATCCCACCAGACAAGCTTGCTGTAGTAGCATCAGTTAATCGTATACCAGGACAAAGAAAAACTTTATAATCAGGAAAAAGAAAAGAGGGAAATGTTCTTGAAAAAGTTTCCGTTAGAACAACAAAATCAAACTGAGAGATATAATTTTTTACATCCAAGTCATAAACTAAGGACAGACCCTCAATATTGTAAGTCAAAAAGGAGAGACATTCTTTCTTACTGTCACTGACACGAGCACGGCCGTTTCCCTAGGTCTCCACGTTGTCTGGAGGATGCAGGGCACCAGAGGATTGTTATTTCGTCCACAGATACGTCCAGAGCTGTTTTTCGGGTGGGCCCTGGAAAAACTTTCCGTGAGTTGCATCTGCCTGGTCCTCGCACGACTTCGGGTACAGGGGCCATAGCCTGGGGACCGACCCTCAGTTTCATTGACAAGGGACACTTGAGAGAGCTGAGGGTTCTTCAGCGCACCAGCACCGTCACTCGCTGCAGCTGTTGTCTCCATACAGTCAAAGGACTGGCTCTCCACGTCGGCTGGCGGGTCCACAGAGGAGACTTTCTGTTTAAGCAGAGTCAGGCTATCGTCCTGTACGTCTGCTGGGATCGATGTGGGACTCTGAAGATCCTCTGAAGCACTGACAGGAACTCCTACCTGGTGCACGTCGTTGCAGCCCGTAGTCACGCCAGGACTTGACGCCTCCCCATGGGAAGGTGGACCAGGTCTTAAGTCACGGCAGTATGTGTGGGCCTCAGGGTGGTTGCTTTGGCTCTGGATTCGCTCAGGACGTGCGGGGGTCAGCCCTCTATTCCTGGGTGTACTGGTTCTGGGCAGGGTGGGAAACTCATGCATGCTGTACAGAGGAGGGGGAAAGGAGGATATGGAGGGCGGCACTGGATGTCTAGAAACACAAGATGGAAGGGGACAGGTGGAGGTGGAAGGAGAGGGGTGAATGGCTGTAGGAGGCACAGGGGGGATGGAAGTGGAAGGAGGGGAGTGGGTGGAAGCATGTGGCAGAGGGGACGGGTGGAAGTGGAAGGTAGAGGGGAGTGGGTGGAAGCATGTGGCAGAGGGGGACGGGTGGAAGTGGAAGGTAGAGGGGAGTGGGTGGAAGCATGTGGCAGAGGGGGACGGGTGGAAGTGGAAGGTAAAGGGAGTGGGTGGAAGCATGTGGCAGAGGGGAATGGGTGGAAGTGACAGGTGGAGGGGAGTGGGTGAAAGCACATGGCGGAGGCGGACAGGTGGAAGTGACGGGTGGAGGGGAGCGAGCGGAAGCACACGGCAGAGGGGAACGGGTGGAAGCGATGGAGGTGTGGACAACAGGCACGTCACCGTTGATAACAAGGTGCCCCAGCTGCGTCCCGGACCCAAACACCGACCGGCGCTGGCCGTCACGCCGGCTGCCACGTCCCCGTGCTGCCCCGAAACGGGGAGATCCCTGTTCCCGGAAACACAGGCGACCATTTCGAAAATACGCCGTCTTGCCCTGTGATCGCTGTCGACGCAGCTCCCCCTGCTGACGGACTGTCAGATCACCAGCCACGCGGATACCCAAGGTGTCCGACATGTCCTTTCTGCAGTCGCCTTCTTGTAGGATGGAAATCTTGTCGCTCCAGCTACGCAATCGCGCGACAAGAGTTCGAGGTCTGCCATCTTGGTACTTGGGGCCTACCCGATGAGCCCGCAGAGAGAGAGAGAGAGAGAGAGAGAGAGAGAGAGAGAGAGAGAGAGAGAGAGAGAGAGAGAGAGAGAGAGAGAGAGAGAGAGAGAGAGAGAGAGAGAGATTTAGGGTGGATTGAGGAGTGGAAAGGAACGGTGATGGGGTAGGTGATTTAGAAAGCAATTTATTTTTCACTGTCTGAAGATTGTTTATGAACAACACACGTGCATAATACTAGTCCTAAACAAATTAGCCGGACGTGGATATGGTTTCTTTCTCCCTCCTCCCTTCCCTACTCCATACACGCCTCTTCAGTCCTGGCCAAGAAAACAATTCTTTTATCAGAGAGAGAGAGAGAGAGAGAGAGAGAGAGAGAGAGAGAGAGAGAGAGGAGAGAGAGAGAGAGAGAGAGAGAGAGAGAGAGAGAGAGAGAGAGAAAGGGGGGGGGTAAGAGGAATGGTGCTCTGAAGCTGTATACATGATGATTATTTGTCAAGCTGTTCATACAAAAAGAAACACACACACACACACACACACACACACACACACACACACACACACACACACACACACACACACACACACACACACACAGAGAGAGAGAGAGAGAGAGAGAGAGAGAGAGAGAGAGAGAGAGAGAGAGAGAGAGAGAGAGAGAGAGAGAGAGAAGGGGTGTGTGTGTGTGATGGTAAAGAAACCAGAAGAAAGGGGAGTAGGGTGCCGAAAGAAAAAGAAGGAAGAGACAGTTTATAAAGTTACATCCGTTAAGCCTTCATCATGTTGTTGTCTGTTTATTTGTTTGTTTTTCGAGGTAGGAACAGCCAGTGCAGGAGAGAGAGAGAGAGAGAGAGAGAGAGAGAGAGAGAGAGAGAAGAGAGAGAGAGAGAGAGAGAGAGAGAGAGGGGAGAGACAGAGAGTGACAGAGAGACAGGCAGACAGACAGACAGACAGACAGAGAGAAAGAGGTGGGATAGGATGGAATGGTAGAGGTTAAAGGGTTGGAGAATGGAGAGAGAGAGAGAGAGAGAGAGAGAGAGAGAGAGAGAGAGAGAGAGAGAGAGAGAGACAGACAGACAGACAGACAGACAGACAGACACACAGACAGACAGACAGCGAGAGAGTACTCGTCTGTGTACATAATCACGAGTGATTTCACTGTGGTCCATTCCTTCAAAACAGCCACACGCCTTCGCTTCAAGGTTGACAACATATTTTCTGGAAATTGCACCATGTGAAATCAGCTACTGGAAATCTATCGTATGCAAACGTCATGAATGTTCTAGAAAGGCACTGCGATTGTACCTGCTGGAGCGTTGAGGTAACGTGACCTGGGCATCGACAGTCCTGTCTCCTGGAGTTTCATCTGACAACGTGCATACCGCCCATGCATCACCACCACTGCTACTTGTTTAGTTCAGGCAGCTACGGTTCGTGCAAATCATTTTGGTGATCAAGGAGGATATCAAAGTATCGGTGCATTCTCTTGGGAAGTATGTACACGGAGACTGAGCCGAGTATGCTGCGAAAGTCGGACTCCCTGGCTAGAAAGAATGCATTTGTATTGCCATCAAGGCTGGTTTAACACATTACCACTGATGGCTATGAACACAGAATTACGCTCCATCCGGCTGCTGGGGAACATGTTCTTCGTTAGAGACAGAGAAGGTCAATTAGCAATCTGTTTTCTAAGGTGGAAAAATAAAGAGAGAGAGAGAGAGAGAGAGATGATGAGAGAGAGAGAGAGAGAGAGAGAGAGAGGAGAGAGAGAGAGAGAGGTAAGGTAAGGTAATGTTGCTTATAGCCCAGTCGACCGCAAAGGGCCATATCAGGGCTGTCACCACGTTAATATCAACTCACAGTCATTCATTCACACAATTCTTTGAAATACGTCTTCTAAAAACCCATCCGAAAGTTTGTTAAAAATCTTTCCACTGTAAAGACTTAGTCGCAGAATCAATCTGATGGGCAAGGGAAGGGGAAGAAAGAACTGCTATTGATAGGTGAAGAGGGTTGTTTTAAGAGATGCCTTGAGGGAAGACAGACAGTTTGAACTACTCAAAGATACTGGGAGTTTATTGTTGTTCAGTTTATTATGTCTCTGTCTCTGTCTCTGTCTCTGTCTCTCTCTCTCTCTCTCTCTCTCTCTCTTCTCTCTCTCTCTCTCTCTCTCTCTCTGTGTCTCTGTGTCAGTCTCTTTCTCTATCACTCCCTCTCTCTCTCTTGTCCCTGTCTCTGTCTCTTTCTCTGTGTGGTGTGTGTGTGTGTGTGTGTGTGTGCGTGCGTGCGTGCGTGCGTGCGTGCGTGCGTGCGTGCGTGCGTGCGTGCGTGCGTGCGTGTGTGCGTGTGTGTGTGTGTGTGTGTGTGTGTGTGTGTGTGTCATTGTTTTCGTATACGGTTTTTAAATATAGAGAAATAGCTACTTCATAGCGCTGCGTACGATCGCCGTAATCGTTGTAGATGTACTTGTTTTGAATTAGTATGATGAAGCGTTATGTATTGTACATTTACCCCTTCATGAGGGGCTGAGGCCTACATGAATAAACTATCATTCATTCATTCATTCTCTCTCTCTCTCTCTCTCTCTCTCTCTCTCTCTCTCTCTCTCTCTCTCTCTCTCTTCATTTCAGTCAGTGCAGCTTGATCATTTACTTTTTCTGTCTCCAAAGAGGAACATGTACCCATTTACAGTCGGGTGACACCCATTAATGAAGTAAACTAACCTCGATCGCACTTCGTACGCGGAGTTTCCAACACGGGAGTATGATTTTGCAGAATACTCGCCTAGTGTTTATGCTCAGATTTTTTTTTCAAGAGAATGCGTTGCTACTTTACTATCCTCTTCTCACCACTTAAGTAATTACCAGGAAACATGGATGCGCGAACGAGACAGGTACCGGTGTTGGTGATGCATTTGCGGTATGCAAGAAGTCAGATGAAACCTCAGGAGACCACTAGTTCATATTACCACACCACTGCTGAAGCTGATGGTACAATTGCAGTGTGGTTCTAGACCGCAGATTACATTTGCATACGACAGATTTCCAGTCGATGATTCCACATGGTTCACTCTCCAGAAATATTGATGTCAGCCTTCACACGAAGACATGTAGTGGTTTTGAAAGAATGGACCACCGTTAAATCACATGCAATCACACACACATATTATACACAAGCATTCTCTGTCTGTCTGTCGTCTGTCTGTTTGTCTCTCTGTCTCTCTCTCTCTCTCTCTCTCTCTCTCTCTCTCTCTCTCTCTCTCTCTCTCTTCCACTCTCTCTCACAGGTTTGATTTCAATCAGAGACATCTATCTGTGGGATTTACCGACCCCGACTGGTTTGCACACACAGCTAAGTTCACTATGGGCTTTAAACGGGAAAACTAAAATGACACAGTCCAGTTTCATGCATTCAGTGGATGCATATGTTAAGCTGAAGTCTCCTGTCCAACTCTACAGGCGTCCGGGCGTGTTTGACGTTTGTATACATCATGAAAGGAAGGATAGAGTTCAACCCCGTCATACAGCCTCTCACCCCAAAGGAAACCATAGCATCGTCTTCGTCATCCTAACTCCCATCCGTCAGCATAAAAGAATATCCCCAAATCGCGAGGCCCCTGATACCCTGCTCTCGTGGTGACATCAGTTTCGGTTTCCTCTTCACGACTTTGCCCTTGGTGAGCTCATATCGGGGCCATCCCTATTGGCAAGTACATGGCGACTGTCGTTGGACGGACGTGGGGGGCTCCATCTGGAGGGTACTACTTGCCCATGCCCGCGACTAACCAATTATCGTCGTCAGTAGGAGGCTTGATGTGTGATGTTTTCCTATGCTCGACCAAAGCAGGTATTACTGAACACAGTCATAGCAACTCGGCCGCAATGCAGTGTCTCTTCTGGTGAGCTGCTCAATACAACTTGATAAAGACTGCTCTTCGTAAATTGTCCGTTACGGTGTAATGAAAAGTTTTAACTCACCGAATGGTTTAACTCCCAGGGAGTTAAACTGTTCATATGTAGATTTTAACTCCCCGGGAGTTAAACTAGAATATAAAACAATAACTCCCTCTGTGTTTCAGTTTGACTCCAGGGGAGTTATTCTGACATACCACCAGAATGACTCTCACTCACCACCCGCCGCCCTCTCTCACACCTCGCTACCACCCATGCATCTTATATATTTTCGAAATCTCTCTCTCTCTCTCTCTCTCTCTCTCTCTCTGTGTGTGTGTGTGTGTGTGTGTGGTGTGTGTGTGTGTGTGTGTGGTGTGTGTGGGTGGTATTATGCACGGCCACAGTTCTCAACCGATCGACACCAAATTTGGTATCTAGCATCCTGAGCACCCCGGAAAGGCCATGGGGTATGTAGTTTTGCGCGCACTGTTTCTAGAGTGCAGAAAAATTAAATATTAAAAAAATCGGAGCCATAGTTATTCAACCGATCGACACCAAATTTGGCACAAAGCATCCATGGCACCCTGGGAGTGTCATGGGCTATTTAGTTTTAGGCGGCACTGTTTCTAGGGCGCAGAAAATCAAATATTCAAACAATCGGAGAGCTCCACTCTTCCAACTGATTTCAGTTCTCAACCGATCAACACCAAATTTGGCACAGGAGGGAAAGGGGGGGGAGGGGGGGGGAGGGAGGCGAGAGGGGGAAGGTGCGGAAATCTATAAATCTATCTGTGTGTGTGTGTGTGTGTGTGTGTGGTGTGTGTGTGTGTGTGTGTGTGTGTGTGTGTGTGTGTGTGTGTTCCTTCTGCACGGCCAGAGTTCTCATGGGTGGACCTTATAGTTGTGGACGTTTGTGTGAAATT
>CM031597.1:93965005-93967505 GCA_018398815.1 Conus ventricosus | reverse complement strand
ACATTAGCCTATCAGCCACCCAAGAAAAGTTATCTGAAAGTAACCTACTAGACAAACCCCACAAGCAAAAAAGATCATCGCGAAAAACAAGCGGGGTTCAGGCCAGGCGAAGTACCATAACAATATTCCCCTAAGAATAATTGGAAAATACAACCAACACCAACAACACTTACCACTTTTCTGACTTCAAAAAGGCCCCTTCGACCCGGGGGGGCACAAATTAGGGCAACAATAAAACTTTCAACATCAATCCCAACCATCAAACATTGAAACCCTCTACAATAAACCACAGTGCCGTTTTCTTCGGAAAAAAACAAGGCGAGTGGTTCCAAACTCCCGGGGGAGGCGACAGGGCGGTCTACCCCCCCACACTTTTCAAGTCTTCCTGAGAGAATTATACCTGCGCTAAAGACCATGAGGAACTGTAAAACATTGGGGGGAAAACCATCACCAACCTCTTTTTGCCGACGACATAGATGGATACGGAAAAGAAAAAGACTAGTCCCCTGAAAACAGACTCAACAACACCCTGCGTTTATGGCATGGAAATAAGTGCGGAAAAGACAAAGGTCATGACTAACAGCCCAATCGGCTTTCCCCAAGCATAACCACAACAAAAAAAAAGCTTGAGCCATCAACACATTTAAGTACGGGGGGCAAAAATCTCAGAGAAGGATAAGCCCTAAATCACTCAAGAGCGCTCAGACCACACTCGCTATCTAAGTAACCCCTCTTTGGAGAAATAAAAACACCATCAGCTAAAAGATTAACTGATGCGATCCGTCAGGCGAAATTCTTTTTGCTTGTGAGCGGGACGTTGAAAAAACCCTTGAAAAAAGATCCAAACAAGGGAAAAGGGGTGCTTAACACCCTTGCATCTCATACAGAGCAAAATAGCAATGGGAAGTTAACAGGCATCGAGAAAAAATTTGGGTCCATATGTCGATCCCAAACCTCAAAAAAAAGAGAAAACAAAAATGGGGGGACACACACACGATCAACGGGCCTTGCCAAAGACAATATGCGGGGCACGTCCCAGGAAAAAAGGCGAAGAGGCGACAAAGGAAAAGAGGGGAGGATAACATCACGGAATGGGCGGCCGCGGCTGAGAAATACATTGCGGGGGAGGAACAGAGAGGAATGGAAAGGGGTTGCACTCCCCTTTAGGGTGCCCCCCCGGAAGACGCCAAAGGGACCAATCAATCATAATATATATAAATATATAATATATTAATTTAAAAATATAAAATTTTTATATATTAAAAAATAAATAATTATAATATATATATATAAGTTAAGACAAATAATTAAGAGGGAAAATTAAAATTTCTACAAATTTTTTTTCTAGCGCTTGGCATCGTCAGGGGATTTGGGGGACCCACCGCCGGGGTTATTTGCGTGTAGGGCCCGTTTTTCAGCGTTTTTAAAAGTGCATGTTGGTTGCACGTAAATTTTGGGGGGTTTTCAGGTTTTTGTACGGGGGGGTTCGCTAACACAGCAAAAAAGAAAAACCCGGATCAAAAAACGAAAAAAGAAACTCAACTTTTACGTAACCATGGGTTATATTATGGGGCAGAAACTGCGAATGGTTGGGCATTCATCTATCCCCCAAAACAAGAAAAACCTCGGAAAGCAAGTCGGACTTTCAAATGATGGGCCCTTTCTGAACAACCAAACAACCCGAACCATCGAAAAAATGAAAAACAACTAGCAAAATCTTTCAAAAAAACCCCCAATTAAAAAATTTCCATTAAGCAAACAAAAAGGGAGTGAACTACTTAAAATAACACGGTCTCAATAATCACATAAATTTTAACATACAAAAACCCAACGAACACCTCTTTATGTACAATCAAAAGCAACATCCACCCTCTTTTTAAAAAAACCATATCCCCCTAAAAAAAATCAATCTGTCATGCATGAGAGAGTGTTTTAAAAAATCAGCAGTAAATCCAGGGGGGCAAAACCCAAAAAAGGATCAATTACAAACACAATAAACCTAATAACAACACAAAAAAAAAGCAAGAAAAAAATAAAAAAGAAAAATCATAAAAGGAACAACCCCCCATACGGCAAACTCAAACAAACTAAGGGAAAAATTCTTCAAAATCTTAACAACTCATTTCCAAAAAAACAAACTGTCCAAAATATTTAACAAAAACACTGTCAAACTACGACTCATGAAGCCCATCTCAAAAACCTAATTGACATCCCAAAAAAATGAAAACCCCCACAGCAAAGAAGGGGAAGAAAGGAATCTTCAATTGCACCAAAAAAAGACGTATCCCCTAAGCAATAAATGTCTTCACAACAAAATTGTTACCAGCACCCTGACATCAGAAAATGAAAAAGAAATACATAGGGGCTCTGAAAAACCCCCTTCAAAAACCAAAATGCAAACCAAAACGTCATTCAACAAAAAAAATACAAAACCAACGGAAATGGCAAAAACAATTTTGGAAAAATTTAAAAAGCAAAAAAAAAACATAACATATCCCGG
>CM031597.1:93935764-93953367 GCA_018398815.1 Conus ventricosus | reverse complement strand
AAAAAACCCCCCCCCCCCCCCACCCAAATTTCCCCCCCCCCCCCCCCCCCACACACACCACCACACTCCCACGCTTCCTCTCCTTTTACAATTCTTCCTCCCTACACGTCCTCATCTTCAGCTCCCTTTTCCCGCAGCCTCAAACCTCCCAGTCCGTTGTTCAGCTGTCTGCCCCTCCTTCTCTATCCTCTTATTTTCTTCTTCCCCCTTGTTTCCTGACCTGCTTGTGCCTAACCTGCTTTGGTGAGCGAGATTTACTAGCTCTGCGTTGCCACAGCATTGCTCGCATTTCAGGGAGCGTGTTGTCTTTCTGTTCTCTTCATTTGGCACGTCATGTGGTTGGTTGGGTTATCTCTTTCACTTTGCTTTAAGCAGTCCAGAACATCTATGTTTGAAGCATCTGTTCTGCTTTAGGTGGAAGAGATTCACTGGCTCTGCATTTTAGTAGTATTGCTTGCAGTTCAGGGTGTCTTGTCTTTCTGCTGCCATCATTTCCTATTGTCATGTCATTGTAAGTTGTGCTTTTCTCGTTTTCCCACTTTTGTATTCTAGAATGTTTTGCATCCCTCAGGGTTGTGTAGTTATACATTTTGTTTTCCCCTTTCTTATTGCACATGTGACTTCTTCAGCATATGTTCATGTGCACAACTGTAAAACGATCATCATGCTTATTATTGAAGCGCGCGCGCGTGCGTGCGTGCGTGCGTGCGTGCGTGCGTGCGTGTGTGTGTGTGTGTGTGTGTGTGTGTGTGTGTGTCCGTGCGCGCAAGTGTGTGTGAGTGTGTGTGTGTGTGTGTGTGTGTGTGTGTGTGTGTGTGTGTGTGTGTGTGTGTGTGTGTACTTGTGCTGGCATGTTTGTATGTGTGTGCGTATGCGTGCGTGCATGTGTGTATATGTGTGTATGTTTGTGCATGTGCCCATGTGTGTGTGTGTGTGTGTGTGTGTGTGTGTGTGTGTGTGTGTGTGTGTGTGTGTGTGTGTGTGTGTGTGTGCGTGTGTGTGTGTGCGTGTGTGTGTGCGTGCGTGTGTGTGTGTGTGTGTGCGTGCGTGCGTGCGTGCGTGCGTGCGTGCGTGCGTGCGTGCGTGCGTGTGTGTGTGTGTGTGTGTGTGTGTGCGTGCGTGCGTGTGTTTGTATATGTGTGTTCTCTACATGCATAAGAAAACATTGCTATGTCTTCTTTTATGACATAGGTTCCAGAGCAAAATAAGCGATGTCACCAATCTGACGCTTCATGTTTCGATGTGCTTTTTATTTCTCTTATGTTCCTATTTGTATGTGCATTACCGTCTCAGTAAGCACATAACAATTCACATTTATATCCTACAACCAGAGCTAGATATTCGTTTTGGTTAAAAAAGAAACTTAGCTGCAACAATTTCGAGAAAGCACTCTATCAGTTTTTCAGGAGTTCTCATTTCAAGTCATATTGTTTATTGCCCAGCCGACCGATGCTTGAGACTGATCAATGTTGTAAAGAGAAGAACTCGAGAGCTTTGTACGCACACCATCTGGTAATAAAAACCCAAATCAGATAAATTTCTGTTAAAAAAAAGAGTCCAAAATAAATTTTGATTAAGTTTCCCCTTTCTCAAATCAAATAAAAAAAACCCCCCCCCGGGTTAAAAAGAAAAGATAAAAAAAAAGTTTACGCCCAAGTAGTAAAAATCTAAAAACCCTTTGGGTTATAACGAATCCGGGAAAATGTTTGGGCGCCTGCAGGGCCATTTTAGACCCTAATGTCACGTGCGATTTCCCCTGACAGGGGGGGGGGTTCAAAAAAGGGTTTAATGGGGCAGGGGAAAAACGGAGCGTTTAATCAATCCCCACACCACCGGGACCCAAGAAAAAGAGGTTTCAACATATTTTTACTTCACATTAAAACCCATTCACTCCCAGCAGCCCAAGTGGGGTAGGGGTTTATAACAAGGAGGGGAAAAAAAAACCCGAGGAGGAAAAGAAAAAAAGAAAAAAAAAAAAATGGGGCATAAAGAGAAAAGCACTATTCAGAACAAACCTGCCCTGGGGGGGACAAGGAAAAATTAAAATTTAGACCCCAAAAACCCCCCAAATTCCTGGGATCCCGCTACCGTCCCAACCAAACCCCGTTTAAACCCGCTACAAAGCCTTTAAAACGAAAACAGAAGGAAAGAAAAGTCCTAAAAACAAAAATTACATAAAAAAACCCCAGGACTTTTTGGGTTAAACCCAACAAAAAGGGAAAAAAAAAACGAATCAGGGGGGGCCCCTTCGGGGCCCCCCCAAACCACACACAAAAAACCCCACCGCCCCAACACACGCCCTTAAGACTCAACTTTTTTTCCCTTGCCGAGGGGATTCACCGGGGGGAGGTGGACCAAAAGAAGGGGAAGCCCGCGTGGGCTGGTTTTCCCCCGTCAGAGGCGAAGTGTCCCGGGGAAAGGGGTGAAAACCACACCTTCAACGGCCCTCAGTGCAGGCAGTGGGATGGTCTTCCAGTCGAGGTGAAGGTTTTCCAGTAAAGGGGTTTGAGGAACCCCTTAAAACCCGCCCTTTAAGTGCAGGGGGACGGTCCCTGGTTTCCCCGGATGGCGTCTCCCAGGCCCCGGGGAAAATGCTGGTCCTTACCCCTTTTAAAAGGGACCGGAGCTCCCGGAAAAAAAATGGAAATTTTTCCCCGCCCTACGGCGGAGTCATTTCCCCAGAAAAAGAAGTCATTTTTCTTTTTTGGGTCTTTGCAAGGGTTGTGGCAACTTAGGGGGTTTTGGGCAGGCGCCCGGGTGAAGGGGTCACAGGCCGAAAAAAAGGTCAACAATGTCTTCATCATTTTTAAAAAAAGGGGAAAAAAATTTAAATAACTTCTTTAATTTTTTCCTTTGCTTTTAACCTGTATTCAGGGGCATTCCTTGCATCCTGAAACCCTATGACAGGGGCCCGTACAAAGGATAATTTCCCTTAGTCAAAATCTCAATAAAAAAAACCCAAATTTAAAACCCTTTCCATACGTCTGTCCCCAAAACTTATGGGCAAGGACCCCAAGAACGGAACCACATGCGGGGCGTTTTCGGCCAAAAATTTTCCCCACTCCGTGGTCTAAGTGTGGCCGTTCGAACGCTCATGCATCCCAGGGTTTCCGGGTTCCCGTACCTACGAAAAAACCCAAGGAAACCAAAACTAACACTTACGAAATCCTTCCGGCCCACATCACTTTTTAAATTAAAAAAGAAAATTCAAGCATTGACTCGACCTGCATCTGGGAAAAACCCAACAAAACGCTTCTTTTGGGGACAAAAAAAGGGTTTAGTTAGACCCCTTTAAAACCCTTTTTCCAAAAGAAACCCCGAATCCTACCACAAAGGGGACCGAAACGCAATTAAAAAAAAATTTTTTTTGGGGCGTTCCTAAAAACCCACCAATTTTGCATATCCGCCCACCATTTCCCCAAACAGGAACCCCCACTTTGGGGGCAGTTAACAAAAAAAAGGTGTGTCCACCCAAATTTACATTTTAAAGGGCAGAAAAAAAACCCCCCCATGGAGGTTGAAAAACCTAAAAAACCCAAACACTGTCAAGAAGCCCATTTAGTTACCGGGAATGGGGGGTTTGGGCGAGGTAAAAAAACGGCCCGCCCCCAAAACCCCCAAAGAAGGATGGCAGCCGAAAACCGGGACGCCCCAAAATGAAAGTGGAACCCCAGGTCAGGGTTTGACCAAACGGTGTTCTTCCAGTGGCGGGATGGGGAAATCCCAGGGTTAAAAGGGGAAAATTCTTTCCCTTTTCCCCCGAAGGGTGTTAAAAGGACAGTTCCCCCCGAAAACCCACGTCGAAGTGGTTTCCCAACGGAAGGCTCCAGCGGGCAGAGATGGGAATCCCCCCCCGACCCCCGTTGTAGGGAGTCCCCCTAACTCCCCAAAAACAAGATGGAAACCAGTAAAAAAAACAGCTCAGCGGGTTCCTGCCCTAAAGTTTGTTTAAAAACCACGGGGAAAACGATAAAAGAACAGAAAAAGAAAGTTTTTTAAAAAAAAAAAAGGAAGTTAAAGTATTGGAGGTTGGGAGAAAAAATGCAGGCGTAGCGCACCAGGATGACACAAATTTAAAAAAAAGGGTCAACCCCCGGGGCCAATGAAGTGAAAAGGGCACTGGAAAACACTCCACTTTCATCGGGTTTTTGGGGAAAAGAAATGAATTATCTTCCAAAAAAAAGTATTTACGTCCGTGACAATCCCCCCAAACCAAAGGGCTTGTCCACGAGGCACCCCCTATCACAGCCCCCGTATTTTCTGTACACACTTGCACTCATGTAGACTTTCTTCATTCCTGAACCTTGATTTCAGCACCCCAACCGGCTGAGGTAATCAGCCCCCACTTTTGTTTTTTCCCGGGGTTGTGTCTAAAGGAACCCCAAAACTTTGCAGTTCGAGGGCCCCAATCCCATGGGGACAAACGGCTAACGGGCCCGGGGAATTCGTGGAGATACGCCAGGGGGGGGGTTGGTCTGTCCCCAAGAAAAAACTCTCCCCCTTTTTTCCACGACCCCCGGGGGCCAAAAACCTGCACCGCAAACTTTTTCTTCGCTGGGCCCTTTCAGTAAATTCGGTTGTACAAGCTTTTCTTTGCCTCTTCTTGATGGGGAAACCCCAGTCTCCTACACGCTTGGTTCTTTGAATGTTCCTTCCCAGGCCCGCTGCGCTTGTTCTGGTGAAAAGGGCAACAGCAATAAAACCCTTTCTTTCTCGGGGCTAAAACCCAATTCTGGCGGTTTTTCCGGGTCATAATGGGGTTTTTATCCCGCTTTGACCCGGGGAAAAAGATTCTTATGAGCCCCTCACAAGTGGCGGCGATTGGGTTTCCTTCAGTTCCAGAACGTACTCGGCCTGGTCCTCTGTTCGTTTTCTGCCCCTTTTCCTGGGTCCAATGATCCTGGTGGCCATAGGTCCTTTGACGCCGCCCTTAAGGGGAGCTCAAAGGGTTTAAACCCCAAAAATTTCCTGGGGCCACCCCCCGGTATGCAAAACAATACCCCCGGCAAGAAACCCGGTTCCCAGTTTTGGGTTGCCTTTTGGGGCCCATTTTCCCGAATCATTCGCTTAAATTTTCCCAATTGAATCTTTTCACAAGGCCGTTACCCTGAGAAAGGTTTGGGATTTAGTAGTCTTGGGTGGATTTGAAGTAATTTGTTTACCTCAGCTTAAAAATTTCGAGAAAAACTGCGTTCCCTGATCGGAAAAAACCCTTGTCAGGATCCCGGGGTCCTTGTCCACATCTGCCACAGTGCCTCCGTTTTACCGTCCCGGGGTTGGGCTTCCCAGAGGGGTGGGCCTAGGATCAGCGTGGGGCCCTGTCTACCATGCCGGGAAAAAAGGGTTTGCCTCGGGGGTGCGGGGAATGAGGGTTTCCTATTCAGGCCCAACCCCCCCTTACTGAACGGTGTCCCAAATAAAGGGAAAATGTCCCCCAAGGTTCTTGGTTTTCCCGGGCCCCTTGGGGGGGTTTTCCGTGCCCCCTTCCCAGTGGGGAAAATACCTTTGCCCATCCTTTGCTACCCCTGGCCATTTAAAAGTCTTGTGGTTTCTCCCCGGGTTGGGGAGGGACCCCCCAAATGCCCTTTGCCATAGGGGTTTCGTGACTGGGCCCGATGCCCTTTGCGGGGAGAGTTCGGGTACCCCCCAATTTGAGGGGGGGAAAAGTAAGTGACGTATAACGTCTGTGCCCCAAACCCCTTTGGACTCACAAACTTACGGGCGCGTGCGGGGACGCCCCTTTGGGGCCCTTCCCCAAACCAAACTCCGTATTTTTTTGAGGGAGGGGGTCCTTCGTTTGAAAGTTTGTAAACCCAGCCCGGAGGGACCCAATTCAAGGGTTCATGTTGAGTCAGGGGCTTAGGGGGGGTTTCAATCCCTCTTTCTTCTCTGTGTTTGGGGAACCCCGGTGGTGGCACCCAAAATACTTTGCTGGCAACTCCGATGAAACCCTCTCGGACGTTGCCCGCCCCCAAAGCACACGAACCCAATCTTTTGGGGTACGCAGGTCGTTGGGGCTACTGCCCACACCTTCCCTTTAAAATAGGGTAGAGATTTTTCCCCAGTACTTTTTAGATCGCTTTCCCCTGAAGGAGACTCGTTTCCCTGACACTTGGAATTCTTCTCCTCGGGTGCATCACAAGGGACTAACTGTCGTCAATGAAGATCGCTTGGCCCTGTGTCCCCCTGATCCCTCCCCTATCTTGCCACACATTTACCCGACGGGAAAGGGGGGGACATGTTGGGGTCGGGGCCCTCACTCTCTAAAATCCCCCCCCAAAAAGGGTGGGGAGATATCGGTTTTAGCCTTGTTCCTTCCTTTTGGGGGGACAATCCCAAAAAAGATCCCCCTTTTTCCCCACGAGGAAGCAAAGTTTGGGGCCCGGCCCCGACGTTTTTGGAATCGCTGGAGGGGAATGTTTGGAGGGCGAGGGACGGTTTGGGCACGTGACCCCCGTTCGACGGGTTTCCTATTGTCCTGGTGCAGGCTTGCGATAGTGCCCGACGCCCCAACTGCAAAGGCTTCGGGCCACCTCGATTCCCCTGGCGTGTTTTTTGGGTTTTTCTCCTCCCCAAAACTTGAACTGCAGTTCCTGGGAACCAAACTCTTGAGTTGCCCCCAAGAGGAAAAAACCCTTTAAAATTCCTTTTCTGGGCCCTCAACCCGTTTTCCCAGGGTTTCGCCGGAGGCGTTCCCCGATTGGAAAAAAGTTCCTTAAAGGGTTTTTCTCATTGTGCAAAAAACTGTTTTTCTGAAAGGGGCCCCCGGCCCAGTCATGTCCCGTCTCGGCGAAGGGGCCGCTTTCAACTCGGTTTTGGAAAGCCCCGGGGTTTGGATTCGAAAAAAACGCCCCCCTTGGGCCTTTGCCCGTCGGCTACTGATGAGGTAAAGGGTTTTTACCCCCCCTGGTGGGTTTGTTGGTACGCAGCGGAAACCCGCCTAAAATGCTCAATGTGGGTTTGTCTATGTTATCGCTAGCACTGTACACTGGCAAAAGTAGTTGGGCGGGCCCCCGGGAAAAAAACCAGGGCCTGGTGAAAATCCGCTTTTTTCCCGTTGGTCAAAACCATGCCGGAAGCAACCACAAACCTTTTCCCTCGGGTTCATTAACGGGTTAAACCCATTTCGGCCCGGAATTTCTTTCTTTTTCCTCCAAAAAAAGGGAGCCTCAAAAGCCCAACTTTTTGTTTTAAAGCCCCCCCTTTCAAAACCGTTCTCTATGTTCTTAGATTTCTCGCCCCCATTTCCCTTTTCCTCCATCTCCTCTTTCCATCCCCTTTCCCCTTCTTTTTCTCTCTCCTCTTTTTCTTTTCCATCTCCCTTCTTTTCCCCCTTTTCCCCATTTTCCACCCTTTCTCTCTTCTTGGCTTCTCTCTCCCCCTTTTCTCCGTCTCTCTTTTTCTCTCTCATTTTTTCCCCTCGTTCCTTCCCCCTCCCTCCCAGTCCCCTCCCCTTTCCCGTTCTTCTTCTCTGCTTCTCTTTTCCCCTTTTCCCCTTTTTCCCCTTTTGGCCTCTCTTTCTTCTCCCTCAACCCTCTTTCAACAAAAGGGAGGATCCTTGGGGCGCTGGTCCGGAGGATGAGGATAGGCAAAAGGCCGGGAAAGCGGAAGTCATCCCAAAAGTTCGGCGGAGGGGGGAAGGCCCGAGCCCGGGTGGGGGCCAGAGGGTGTTCGGGGGGAGTGACCCGGAGGGGTTATTTTCCTTTTATTTGGGAAAAACCCCCAACCCACGGTGACTGGGGGGGACGAATCCCACCGAAGAATACACGCCCTGGGTAGTTGGGCCAGTCTTGGCCGGGTCATGGGGCCCCCCCATCCCGGGGCAAAATTTTTTTGCCCCGCGAGTCGGGAGGCGAGTGACCCGGGCGCTGTGGGTCCACGTTTTCCCCATAACCGCCCTTTTTTAAACTCACTGGGACACGAAAAAAACCGAATCACAAAAGAGATACCCCAAAATTTTGAACAACCCCCCAGAACCCTGACTAACGAAACCCCAGGGAAGGTTCCAAAGTGTGTGTCCATTCGCCCCTTAGTCCACAGTCCCCTTTATTTCAAAGGTCACAAAGTATTTAAAACCCAAACCTAAAGCCAATATTTCCGGTCGATACTAAAGGGGATATAAACCCAAGATTTTGTGAATAGTCCGGGGGTTGAAGAGAACTTTTCCCCAGTTTCAAAGGGGAAAAAAAAACCACTTCTTAAAATCAGGGTCAAAAGGGTAACCCAACAGGGATGGTTAAAAACCTTCCCCCGGGGAAAGAAAACACTCCCTGAAAATACTGAATTAGAAATGCCCAAAGGTTTGTTTGTAAACCAAACACCATGGAAAAACCCTTTAACCCAAAACGGGAAAGTGCTTTTATCCAAGAACCAAGGGGGCCCCCAAACAACAATTTCCCCCTTAAAAGGGCCAATTTTCCTCCCGGGTTTTGAACCCCCAATTTTTAAAGGGTCCAAGAATGGGAACCGAAAACTGTATAAGCTCACAACGTATCGCAACTCCAACCCGCTAAATCGCAGTGTATTCCACGGGAGGAAATCCCGGAGTGAAAACTTTCCCAACAATGAAACTAGGCTAAGGGAAAAGTCAAAAACTTTTCCCAATTTTCCCCCACAAAAGGGAAGGAAAAGACAAAGTCCTGGGTGCGATTTTTGCAAAGTGTATCAAACCCAAAAAATTCTCCAACCGTGGTTTACAGTCAAAGGGTATGTTGCCCAAAAGGGCCCAAAAGTTTTTGAACAAACAAAGTCAACAATTTTAGGGACTTTTGGGGACTAAGTGTAGCCCAACCCACAAAACCGTTAAAAATTAAAAGGAAAAAATTTGCTTCTAAAAACCCAAAATTGCAGTCAAGATTTACTGCCCCCACTAAGCTACCCCAAAACGAACTGAATCGATTACCCTGGTAAGCTCAATGGGAAAAGAAACAAAACTTTTCTCCCCAAATAAACCACAGAGACCCAAAAATTCAATAATAGCCAAGAGCTGGAGTTTTTTCCCCCTAAATTTCCCAACAAAGGAAAAAACCCGTTTGGTTTTTAGCACTTCACAGCGTTGAGAACAACAAATTTTTAAAAAAAGAAAACTGCGGCCCCAAAAAAAAGTGGCCCAAAGCTCAACAGTTTTCCTGTAGGGAAAAGGAAAATACCCAAAAAAACCTTTGAATAAATTTCCAAACACGATGTGGTTAAATTCAATCAAACCAAAGAAACAAACTCATCAATGTGAAAAAAAGGGATCCCCCTTGTGAAACCGGCGTCCCCCAAAAACCCCAAAAACAAAATTCCCACTGGGGTAACAACCAATATCCGGCCCCAAAAATGTTAATCTCTAAAAATAAAAACCCCAAAAAGACGTTTTACCCAAAAAAAGGGCCAAAAAAATTTCACAAACCTATACAATGGAATTTAAAAATCAACGCGTTACCCCAAACCCCAGCAAAAATTCCCCAAAGGGGAAAAAGCAAAAAAGACTTAAAACAAAACACGCAAAGGCGGGGAAAGGAAAATAGAACTTACACGCCCCGTACAGCAGGCCAAAAAACCCCTAACCTAAGTTTCTACTGGGACTGCCCGAAAAACCCCCAAAAGACAGTGCCCCAACACGGTCACTGGGGCCCGGGGACAAACCCGACTCGATCAAAACATTTGGCCCGACAAAACGCCCCCGGAAATTCCCGTGCAGCACGATCTAGCCCACAGGAGGGGAAAAACCACGTGCTCCCTCCTCCCTCTGTCCTGAATGGGAAAAGGGGAAAAAACGGGGGGAAAGGGGGCCCCAGAAAAAAAGGGCACAAGGGGCTTTTTGGGAAAAGGGCCCACTTATGTGTACCCACTGACCCCTCACTCCCATTCTCAACACACGACAAAAAAAATTTTAAAATTATTCCAATAAACCAGTCACACAAATTAGTGTTGACAATTAAGAAAGCCCTAACATCAGCAGTAGTTTGAAAAAGCAAATAAACTGCTCTTATTGGCTAGACAGAAGGAAAGGAAAACCCATAAAAATTTGGGCTAATCCCCTTAGACTAAAAAACACAGATCCTTTAACCCAATGTGTTAAAAAAACAAAAAAAAAACACACAAGAATAGTCTTTCCCTTTTTTTGGTTTAAAAAGAAATTTGGTAAACTTACACCAAGGGGCCCAGTTTCGCGCAAAAAACGGGTTTGGAAATAAGGGTCAAAAATTTGCTTGTTAAAAAAGCACCCAAAAGCTTGGGAAGCCGCCCCACACTTCCTTACTAACCAATTTGGGGTCTTGGGCACAGGCAAAAAGCAGGGCCAAATCCTATTTCAGTAAAGCACTGATATCGATGACTCTGCACAAACAAGCCATTTTTCTAGAGTTTTAAAACCCCTTTTTTTCTCCACCCCAATTTCCCATTCTAACTAAAGGTAATGAGAAACGGGAGAACGGAAATTTTAAAAAAAAAAATAAACCCGGGGGGTACTAGGGGCCCAAAAAAAAAACAAAGCGGAGGGGCGAAACGCGGAACGGAAAACGCCGAGGTCCGACCACGGGAAACACAGAAACCATGCCGACAGACCCCCAAAAAAAGGGCCGCTCCCAAAGGGTTCCCACTTTCTCTAGAACCCACCCCAACCCAAACCCCCCGTCAAATACACGCAAGGAGAAGACAGATCCCTCAAAGGGGTCCCCCGGGGGGAAGTGGTTTTAGTTTTCGCCCTTTTATTCTTCCACATACCCCAAAATTTCCCGAAACCCCCATTCCCCCATAATTGGGCAAAGTGCGAGTACACCTGACAGGGGGGGGGGGGGGGGGGGGTTTTTAAAAGGTAATGTGCAGTGGCAAAAAACGGGGGGGATCCTCAAACCCTCACACCCAACCCCGACCCCAAGGGGAAAGAGGTTTTTAACAATTTTTTACTTACTTAAACCCCTTTTACTCACATGCAGCCAGATGGGGTAGGGTCATAACAAAGGGGAGGAAAAAAACCCGCCGAGGAGGAAAAAAAAAAAGAAAAAAAAAAAAAAAAGGGGGAAGAAGAGAAAAAGGGACTATTCAAACTAACTGACCTAGGGGGCAAAAAAATTAAAAAAGACCCCCAAAAACCCGGGGGCCCAAAATTTTGGGATCCCCCTCCGTCCCCCCCTAAACCGTAAAAAATTCCCAAAAACAAATTTAAAGTAACAGAAGAAAGCAGTACTAGAAAAATAATACCAAAAGGACCCAGTTAAAGGGTTTTTAAAAAAAAAAAATAAGAAAAAAAACGAAACCGTGCCGGGGTAAAGGACCCCCCAAAACACCCCCAAACCCACCCCAAACCCAAACCCCGATTAAGACTCAATTCTTATCCTGTGCCCCCCGGGGGGTTCACCGTGGGGGGGTGATCCCAAAAAGGGCGAAGCCCGCCGTGGGGGTGGGGTTTTCCCGTCAGAGGCGGGAAAATGTCCCAGTGAAGGGGTGAAAAAACACCTTCAACAGTCCCCAGTTGCCGGCAGTGGGATGGTCTTCCAGTCCCAGGTGAAAGGTTTTCCCGGAAGGGTGAGGCCACCTTCAAAAAGGCCCCAGTGCAGCGGACTGGTTGCCCGGGATAAAACCGGATGGGTCTCCAGGTCCCCGGGGTGTGGTCCTTCAGCCCGTCCCCAAAACCGGAGCTGCCCGGGAAAACAAATGGCAATTTTTCCCCCCCTACGGCCGGAGATCGTCTCCAAAAAGAAAGTTTTCTCTTTATCGTCCTTTTGTCAATGTGTGGGAAAAAAAAGTGGGTTTTTGGGCCCGTGGTTTGTGTGAAGGGTTTACAGTGCCGTTTTTTAAAAAAGGGCAAAAAATGTCTTCATCACTTTAAAAGGGAAAGAAAAAAATAATAACTTTTTTCACTTTTTCCCTTTTCTTTTAACCTGTTTCTCATGGGATTCCTTGGATCCCGTACCCATGACATGGGCCCCTATAAGGGTTTTAATTCCTTAGTCAAAATCTCAAAAAATAAAAAACCTAAAAACCCCCAAAAATACGTCTGTCACACAAACATTAGGACAAGGGCCAAGAAGGAACCCAGCGGGGCGTACGGCCCCGGAAAATTCCCCCACTCCGTGGCAAATTGTATTCCAACCCTCACCACAAACCCTCCTACCTTTCAAAACAACAAAAAAAACCAAAACCCCCCCACCACAACCCCCTTCCCCCCCCCCAAAAAAACCATTAAAAAAAAAAAAAAAAAAACCCCCCCCAAAATTTTTTGGGAAAAAAAAAAACCAAAAAAAAAAAAAAAAAAAAAACCAAAAAAAACCAAAAAAAAAAATTAAAAAAAAGGGGGCCAAAAAAAACCCCAAAAAAAAAAAAATTTAAAAAAAAAAAAAAAAACCCCCGGAAAAAAAAAAAATTTTTTAAACCCCCCACATTTTTTGGCCCCCACCCAAACCCCAAACCAAATGCGGGTTCGGGGAAAAAACAAAATAACCAAGACAAAATGGTTTGGAAGGCCTTATATTACCAAAAAAAGGCCTTTCCCGAGGAAGAATTTAAAAAAAAAACGGTTTCCCTTCCCCAATAAAGAACTCGCCCCAAAACCCGTTTTACGTTCCCCCAAAAGGGGGTTCCAACAGGATATTAAAGGGGCCCCCACTGGAGGGAAATAAATCCAAAACCTTCAAAACGGGAAATTTTTTTCCAGAAGGGGGTTTGGGGGGGAAAGAAAAATTCCCCAACCCAGGGATTGGGAAGCCTGATTCCCAAAAGGGGCTCCGGTGGGAGATTTAAAATCCTTTTTCCGCTCAAAGGGGTTCCCGGGTTTCGCGGAATTCCCTTCCCCCCGAAAAACAAAATTGGGAACCCCAAATACCCCAAAACCCGTCCGGTGAGCCTCCGACCCAAATTTTAAACTGGTAACCCCTGGAAAAACGATAAACAGAAAAAACCCGAAAAGGGGGAAAGCTTTAAAAAAAAAAAATGAAAAAAACTTTTTTAAAAAAAAAAATTTAAGAAAGTAGGAAAGGGTGGGGGCAAAATCCAAAAGGGAACCAAACCCGGAAAGGTAAAAATGGGCCCCCAAAAATGGCAAAAACTCCACTTTACATCAGGTTTGGGAAGAAATGAATTATCTTCCAAACAAAAGTATTTACGTCCCCTGGGCATTAAATCTGAATCCGAAAAAACGTTTTGATTTCGAGTTTTTTTATCGCCGATGCGCAAATTTTAAAGCGTCCTCAAGTTGTAAGAAGGTGTGTTTTCCCTTCACCCTAAGGCTTTTCCCCGTATCTTCCCAAAAAGGTTTCTGCAGGGTAGGGGGTTTGGGAAAATAGATTTCTGAAAAACTGTGTAGAATTTGGGATTAAAACTTTAAATTTGAAGAAGATGATCAAACTCTATCTGCTGCCTTTTCACAAAACTAAGTATCAAACAGGTGGGGGGGGTCGTAAATCCCAAATACCCTTAGCCCTAAAGGTTTCTTAAAACGTATCCATGAGTCCTTTTCTTAAATCTTGCCCTCAGAGTCAAATTCATTTATCCACGCTGTAAGAGTGCACAATGTGGTCTCCCAAACTCAACAGTGTGGTATCCGTATATGAACCCTTTTCTTTCCGCAGTGAATCCCCTTTATAAAATTTTTAAATGTACTACTGTGGAAAGTTTAAACCCCAAAAAGGGTTCTATCAGAACTGGGGGACTGTGCTGTGGTCTCAAAACCCTAGCTGGAGCCCCCCCACCGCCCCGGGTTCACCCCCTCAAATTTAACTAAGTCTTGAAAGGGTTGCTGGAAGTTTTGGGGGCCATTTATTGCTGGTCAAATGAAACTCTCGATCCCCGGGTTTTTTTGGGGGAAAATTCTAAAGGAGGAACCCTCTGTCATGTATCTTTATGGGCCCGAATGGAACACTGTGTATTTGTTTAAACATCCTTTATTTCATTACGGATCCAAAAAAAGACCCCAAATAAATTGTTTCATTTTCCTGCATTTCCCGCTTTTTTCTGTTCTTTTCCCCGCCCCCCCCCCAATTTCAGGGGAACTTGCCTCAAAGGCCCTGGTTGATGACCACATTTTATTTTTATTTTTTTTTAATTATTAATAAAAATTATGTTTACTAAAAAAATTTTGTTATGCAGTGGGTTTTTTTCTTGTCGTTACTGAGTCTGGAGCTTATCTGGGCATTGGCGGCATTGAAATGAGGGAAACTTAAGTGATATAAGCATGTGACGGGATTTAGCGGGGCTCTTTTTAAAATCATTTATCTCCAAGGAATGTAAGGGGGGGGGGGCAAAAAAGGGGGGATAGGAAAAAAAATTTACAGAGACCCGAGGGTGGAAAACACAAATTTTCCAGGTTAAAAGCAGGAAAGGGGTTTTTTTTACAAATCGAAAAGAAATTTTTGGGCGGGCAAGCTTCCTCTTTTCTTTTTCTCTCTCTCTTCTCTCTCTCTTCTCTTTTCTTCTCTCTCTCTCTCTCCCCTCTCTCTCTTTTCTTTCTTTCTCTCTCTTTTTCTCTCTCTCTCTCTTTTCTTCTCTCTCTCTCTCCCCTCTTCTCTTCTTCTTCTCTTTGTGTGTTTTTGTGTGTGTGTGTGTGTGTGTGGTGTGTGTGGTGTGTGTGTGGTGTGTTCTCATTTCTCTTTTTTTGGGGCATAGGGGAGGGCCAGTGGAGAGGGTGGTTGAAGGCGTGGAGGGGTTTTGGAAAAAGAGGGAGAGAGAGAGAGGGGTGGGAGGGGAAGAGGGAGAGAGCGAAAAGAGAGGAGAGAGAGAGAGAGAATTTTTGAGTGGATGAGGGAGGGAAGGGTGGTTTTAAAGGGGGAAAATGGCGAAAAAAAAAATAAAAGTTTTAGCAAAGCTCCGTTTTTTTTAAAAGGAAAAAAAGAAAGAAAGGTTTAACGGGAAAATAAGTAGCAGGGAAAAATAATTTATCATTAAAATTTCAGAAAAGATTTTTTATTTTTGTATTTTAAATTAAAATTGTACCACTTTATACTTTCGCAAGCACATAGACCAGCCACAAAGCCACCCCAAAACACTCAAGCAAGATTTACGTTTTGAAAAAAAAAAAAACCCAAACAAGAAAAAAAGAGAGAGGCGAGAGAGGGGAGAAAAGGGGAGAGAGAGAGAGGGAGGGGAGGAAGAGAGAGGATAGAGGAGAAGGAAGAGGGAAACGCTTTGTACTGGAAAAAAAAACGTGGGAAAAGTAAAGAAAAAGACCAGAAGGCCAAAAAAAATAAGGGCGCAATTCCCTTTGGAGACGGATTTAAAATGAAGGGGGGCGGAGAACATCCAAAAACGAAATGGTAAAAACAACAAAAAACCCCAAAAATAAACAAGTCTGCCCCCAAAGACAAAGATCCTAAACTGCCAGCAATATTAAGCAGTGATCCTTCCGCCTGATACAGAATGGTCTCTTCAGAAATAAATGCTCTGCATCGCTCAAGGAAAAGCAACAATCAATATAATGCCTCAAACGATTACAAGATGTATGCAATATTACACCACAGAGCTAGTAAGTCTCCCCACCCAATGCTGATTGGACACAAACAGGTCAGTGAGTGAGGAGGAAGAAGAAGGAGGATGGAGATGAGGGGCAGACAAGGGTTCGAGGGAAGCAGAGGACTGTGTTGAGGACAGGAGAAGTTTCAGTTTGGAGGGAAGAAAGGGAGGAAAAGGGAATAACCGGCTGGCATTGTATGGAACTGTTAAAAGAAATGTTTTGCTTCTTCGTCTCGTACATTTACAACACTTTAACAGTTTCCCTTGTTCTTGCGTTAAAAAAAAAAAACCAGCAGGAAGGAGTGTCGAGATTCATGCTTTTGCTTTTAGAGAGAGAGAGAGGAAGAGAGAGAGAGGAAGGAGAGAGAGAGAGAGAGAGAGAGAGAGAGAGAGAGAGAGAGAGAGACAGACAGACAGACAGACAGACAGACAGATACAGAGAGACAGAGACAGAGACAGAGAGAGAGAGAGAGAGAGAGAGAGAGAGAGAGAGAGAGAGAGAGAGAAGTGCTTGGTTGACTGATTGGAAAAAACAAATTGCGATGTCCCGTCGCACACTAGTGATCTTAGACATCGAAATAAAGTCAATACACCGTTCATGTTATTACTGACGTAATGAAAGTGGGCGAGAGCAATGTTTTGATGAAGAATGAATGGGACTAGAGAGCTGAGGGAAAGAGATGCAGATAGATAGATATGGCGACTTGAGAATAGATAAAGCTTAGAGGACTAAAGAACATTATGACCGTCTTCTGGTCATTAATGTCATCAAAGTAACACCAGTTTTGTGAAGGGAGATTTTCGAGCATCGAGCGCCTCATTATATTGTATTCAAATAAAATAGGCAGAACTCGGCTATCATTTAAAATCATGTGAGTGAATAACAAGAAGGTTGTTCGTTATGAATCACATAAAAGTCTGCTTGTCAAAATTTAGATATGCCTGTTTCTGAGCTAAAATGAAACATATTAAGTAGACACTAATGTGCCCTCGGTTCAAATATTATATAAACAATTTTTTTTCGTTCATACTTCATATGTCTTCACGGAATGATAGAGAAAAGATGTTAGTACTGATAAATTAACAGTTTACGTCAGGTCTGTGGCTTTGTTTGCCTGCTCATTGTAAATAAACCTACTGTGAGAGGGGTTCCTTTCATTTGAAGACAGAGCAATAATAGATCAATCTAAAATATCGAGCTCTTCCCTTTGGTTATTTTGATGAGAGAGAGATAGAGAAAGAGAAAGAGAGAGAGAGAGGAGGAGAGCTTCCCCACTATCAGAATTGAAACCAAAACAGTCACAACAGTCTATTTTTCAAGGACGTGTAACGCACATGGAGAGAGTGTCATAAAGTGAAGGAAACATTTTCAATTAGCGTTTTGAAAACACGAGACGTATGTTTTATGACCAGAACAAATGAGAGAGAGAGAGAGAGAGAGAAGAGAGAGAGAGAGAGAGAGAGAGAGAGAGAGAGAGAGAGAGAGAGATTCCTTTAGATAAATCGACAGACTAACAGACAGACACACAAACAGACAGACAAAACGATAGATAGACAAACAGATAGACAGATAGACAGGAGCGATAGATAGACAGATAAAGAGATAGATGGTGGGAGGCGAGAGAGAGAGAGAGAGAGAGAGAGAGAGAGAGAGAGAGAGAGAGAGAGAGAGAGAGAGAGAGAGAAGACAGACAGACAGACAGACAGACAGACAGACAGACAGACAGAGACAGACAGAGAGACAAATGGATAGATAGATAGATGATATATACGGGTGCGTATGTGCACACACACACACACACTCACACACACACACACACACACACACACACACACACACACACACACACACACACACACACACACACACACACACACACAAACACACACACACACACACACACACACACACACACATAAATATTTGTAAATGTCTGTGTTCCCACCCCACATTTGAGCACCACCATATTGCCTTTGACAAATTGGTGCAGAGGACAAAGAAGAAATATCTAAAAACAACAAGAAGAAGAACAACAAAAAACAAACAACAACAACAACAAAAACCATGGTGGTAATACTGCTTACAATGTGTATCATATGTTTAATAATAATAATAATAATAATAATAATAATAATAATAATAATAATAATAAATAATAATAATGTATAATACT
>CM031597.1:93928264-93930764 GCA_018398815.1 Conus ventricosus | reverse complement strand
ACCAAGTTTCGAAATATCGGTATATGACCAGGAGTTAGGTGTTAGTGAGTTTTCTCCCTATTGGAGATTATAAGTTTGCTGAAGGCTCATTTTGAGAAGCATTTATTTCATTTTTTCCCCATCCACCCACTTGAGCACATACTGTTAGTTAGGCAGTATGCCACTGCAGATATGAATGCTTATCTCCCCCTATTCTTTCAATCTAAGACATAAGAGCAAGCTTTGTTTATAATTCAATATTTCTTGCAGTAATTGCAACACCAAGCTGCTCTGTAAGTTGCTGGAACGGTGCGGTACTTATCCTTGGAATTTATTAGTTTGTTGTATTTTAGTCTCTTGCGGATTCATTCCAAGAACTGGCCCTCAGCACTTGTGTCTAGAGGATTTCTTTTTATATTTTTTTACTTTCACAAGAAAATGTAGCTTGTTTTGCTCTTTTATGATTTTCTTTTGCTTCTTGGATGGCACCTTTGGTTGGTTTTTTGAAAACTCAACAAACATACTACGGTATTGTACACCAACCTTTTCTGGATTGCATTCTTCTTAAAACTAAAAAGGCAGAGGAGTCAAATTACCACTTTCCGCGGTCACTGAGGAGAAACCACCAAGTTTCGAAATATCGGTATATGACCAGGAGTTAGGTGTTAGTGAGTTTTCTCCCTATTGGAGATTATAAGTTTGCTGAAGGCTCATTTTGAGAAGCATTTATTTCATTTTTTCCCCATCCACCCACTTGAGCACATACTGTTAGTTAGGCAGTATGCCACTGCAGATATGAATGCTTATCTCCCCCTATTTTTTCAATCTAAGACATAAGAGCAAGCTTTGTTTATAATTCAATATTTCTTGCAGTATTTGCAACACCAAGCTGCTCTGTAAGTTGCTGGAACGGTGCGGTACTTATCCTTGGAATTTATTAGTTTGTTGTATATATATATATATATATATATATATATATATATATATATTTGGATGGGTCATGATAATCGATGCGCCACGCACGCACGCACGCGCCACGCACGCACGCACGCACGCAATAATCGATGCGCCACGCACGCACGCACGCGCCACGCACGCACGCACGCACGCACGCACGCACGCACGCACGCACGCACATTTAGCTATACGGTATTTGAGTATAGTTCTTTGAAATCTCCTGTGATTGACAATTCCTTCCACTGGATCCCGTTTGATAATGCGCAGGATACTGACGTTTCTTCAAGATATGACAGTCATTCTGTCAACTGTAAGGATTTAATATCATACCGGCTTTGTCACAACATTTTGTATGCAGCATTAGTAAGACCGGTGCATTCTTTAGTAAATCGATGGCTTTTCTTTACCTTTGAAATGCAGTCTTTTCTGCTTTTCTTAATGTTGCAATCAAAAATCTGTTCTCCACAAAAATATATGTAAACTACAAAACCAGCAGTATCCTTTGCTACAGCTTTGGTGTTCTGTTGTACTGAGACCTTTCACAAGAATTTCTTCTGCCCATTTTCCAAGTTTACTATAATTTTCACAGTGAAAAGAAAAAATTAATACCCTCTTAGTCTTTCAGTCCAGTCAGACACATCCACTGACTCTGGGCATCAGAGGAAAAAGTAACAGTCGAGTCATACAAATGTTCTGATGTTCACTGATTTCGACATTGTCAGCCAACATTACTGGACTTCTGGGATAATTATCTTTGCTTTATTTTTGCCGTTAATTTTGTTTTCATTTTTGTTGATACATGGTGTGGGTTTTTTTTTCATTTCTGTGGTAAAAATATGTTTATATGTTTATTAAATTACAAATAACGGGTTTTACTTTTTGTTACAGGAGTCGTCTTTCCCACCCTATGTTATAATTATGTTTTTGACCTATTTCTTTGTCTCTGAGGGAGTCGATCTGTTTTCTCTTTGGAATCTCTTACGTGCAATGGTGATTGTATAAGTAAAATATGCCTTAAGCTTCAGATATACATACGAAGTGTCCCACGATCAACGACAGCATTCGGAAGAGAATGGAGACACGAAATGAACTAGTATGCCCCAGCATCAGGAGAGAAGACAGGCACCACTATACATTCTGTACCTATCGCCTACTGAACTGCTGTGATGGAGACTCCGACCGCACTGCATATTATATGAGTACAGGATGTGCATGACTGATATTGACCGGTTTTCAGTCTCTGTGGGACGTTGTAGCGTGTGGAAGTAACATCAGACGAACAGCAGCAAAGAGACACATCACCATTCTTGACCTTCAGCCTGTCAGTGTGGCGACATCGAATCGTCGATGTGTATGCAGACGTGGCCATCAGAAGCCGAAGGTCGCTGACTTTTGGCATCACACAGCTTCACGTTGAGGAACGCATCACTGGACAGTGTCACAACACTTGTACAGGAAACGCTCATCAATGTGACCGAAGATGGAAACAAACGGCACTGTTTGATTGGCCGGTTGATGGTGAATGTCTGGGTACTTTATGAGGGTAATTTCCGGGGATAGCTAG
>CM031597.1:93898264-93920764 GCA_018398815.1 Conus ventricosus | reverse complement strand
CGTAGGTGGCATGTTGGCTGCCATCGGTTAGGGAGGTTTGCTCTTCACTCGAGCGGAAGATGTCCCTGGGAGCGCCCGCTCCGGTTTTGGTTCTCTACCAATCGCCGAAGGTACGGTCGGTACCTTCATCCCTGCAGTCGGCCTGTAGGGAGGGACGTCACGTCATCTTTTCCGCATCTGCTCTGCTGGTCCTTTCGACTGGACAGAGGAGAGAACAGTAATATGCCGACTCTACCCCACTTGCTCCTCCACCAAGTTTTCGGGCGAAAGTGCCCTAGAATCAGCATATTACTGTTCTCTGACAAGTAAGACTTCAATAACCAAAAAAATAACGATTATCTACAAACAAACATACTGTGCAGGGTTATCCGTTTTCAATACTAATTTACTAAACTTTTCAGATTTCAGTTTTTGTTTAATCCTATGTTTTTCCTGATCATTTTCAATAACATCATTTTCGCGCAAACATTCTTCAAATGAGTCTCTGTCTTTCATGTGAAATAACACTACAGTCTTTAACTGTTCTCTAAAGTCTTTTAAAACTGAGTTATATTTTTGGCATAAAATCCACACACTTATCCTAGCATGCCTTCCGCTGAAAGCTAGTTTTGACAAAGTGTTTCTCTTTTTAACTATGTCTCTTTCTGCCGAACAGTCATCTATATAAATAGTGTTTGCGTTCCTTCAAACAGTTTATAAAACTGTTCTAAACACTCACTCAGTTTATTGCTAGGATCAACTAAATATATGTCATCATCTGTCCATATAAACCTTCTATTATGATATGCTTTGTTCCATTTAAGTGTTGGACAGAAAACTACAATATGATTAAAATTATAACGATAAACTGTTTGTAACAGGTCGAGGATAAATATTGTTTTTCCACAACCAGTCTGCCCACAAATCAATGAGCAATGAGGAGTTTTTTGTCATAAAGTTTAACTGCTTCATAGTTTTATAACAGAGTTTAATCTAATCCAGTTATTATTTTTTATCATACTCTCCGTCAAAACTTGTTCAGTATAATAAAACCCTATGAGGCCTAAATGTGTAAGATTAATCCAATTCAGTTCTGTAAGATTGTTTCTATTTAAGTTAACATTGATTTTGTTACTTGTTGTTATGATCTTAATATCCTCACCATTGTGAAGAACGACGACAACAACGTTAAGGCGTTTAACGTCTAAGTTTTGCCAGCTAATATTAATTCCTTTTATAAGGTCATCACTAACGCCCACAACCCCATCCCTCTCCACATCTTTAAAGCAGAAATTTCAAATATCATTGTGAACGTGTCTCCTAATTTTCTGCTTGGAAAGAACTGTAATTTTGTAGAAGCTTTTTTTACAACTGTTTCTTTTCTGTGGAGGATGTACTGCTTTTTCCATACGGCGTTATTTCAATTTCTTTCCGACTATTGTCGTCCGGCATAAGACTTACATGTAAAGGGCCAGAGTGAATGCTTTCTGAAACTTTTTTGCGCTAAAATATGTAAATGGGCTTATGAATTCAAATTTTATGTCCCATTCTAAATATGGTTCTAAGTGCCATTTGAGGTCAGGTTTCGAACTATTTTTATATCATACTGGCCAACATTATTTGCCTCTAGATTGCGCAGTTGTTCTAGTTTAGGAAACTTTTTGCTGTCGCCAACCTCTTTGCGTTTAAATCACCATCTTTAGTGTACTCAAAACCATACAAAGCGCCTATCTCACCGTTCTGTTCAAAGTCCGCAACATCTGCAAGTCTTTTAATTCTAAAGTTATACACCTCACAGGAGCTAATGTAACTCCCGATCTTCTGGCCCACGCGACATTATTTTTAGTAACGTATTATTTTATTTCCAAAACAATGTGCAGGTTATCACATTTTACAACTTTCCCCGCTTTGTCTTTGATTTTTATATTAAATGATCCGACCCTCCCACAAACTAATCCTTTAAACTGTAAATTAGGGAATTGTATAATTTCATAATCGCAATATGCAGCTTTCCCTGATGGAAGAGCTCTTAAAACAGTTGAGGGTCTTCCATCATATAAGTTTTCATCAGTGCTCAGCTCATCCAAATGAACATAGAGTAATGAATGTAATGCAAGATCGAGCGACTTTCCCCCTCATAAGTAGTTTTGGTCGGTGTAACTCTAAATCTATAATTGTTAGCCGTAAAGCCTAACATTTTAGCTAGCTCTTATCAAAATAGTAACCTCCTTCTTCTTCAGGCTTGAATGTAACATTGTTTTCAGATTTGCATATGTTAAGTTTGAGAGTAATGTCAAAGTTACTCATTGCTTCTTTTAGTGAGCAAAACCCGTAATAACCATCAGGTATTGTTAACTGGCTAACTTTGTTCCCTGATTTGTCAACTTTTAGAACCGTATATTCTCCTTGGCTTCACTTATATTAAACCATACGACTTTGTAAAATATTTCATGAAGTGCGACCGTTCTGCTTCCGCAATTGTTATTTAATAGCATGTTCTAAAAACGAAGGACGGTCTTGGGTTGTTATTGTTACAAACATTTTTTGAACGAAATAAAAATGAGCGCGTTCAAATATACTGATGCAAAATATTCTGTTGGGCCGCACTACAATCTTAAAAATATAGCAACTGATACTCTAGACATTGCTGTGACCCAGACTGCCTCTTTTCATAAAAAGGTGAGTACTCCATTGAAGAGCTATCTTAACCCCCCTATTGAAAACGACCACATCAAGAAAGCGTGGTTTAGTCATCCGATGCAGTTTTATCAGAACCAGTTAAACTTTGCTGTGTTTTGCGCATCAACTGGGTGTGGAGTGTCGTATGCTGATCATTTAAATCACCATGATCCTTTGGTGAGGTCAGTGTACAGATTTCATTTCTATTACACCTTCAGGCGTATTTTGACTGAACTGCAAGCTCCATTACCAAATGACAAACCGTTTAATCCATTCAGCAACAGAATAGACATGAAGGCTTTTGAAAGGATCTGTAACGAATTCAATATTAATGTTAAGACAGACTTTAGACAAAAGTTGGATCTTAATCATGGCCTAGGCGACCTTTATTTTCGGGGCACGCACAGAAAGTATAACTATGACTGGCATCCTCCTTTCAAAACTTTCTTTTTTGGCCCAACTGTCAGCCCGGGTCCCTACAGCAAGAGCATAAAACAGCATGGACAACATTTATCTTAGACACTTCTAAGGCCTAACTAGAGCAGGAATAGAACGAATATACGACTCTATTCGTACTTACGTTTGGTGTTTGCTAGGTTCGCAAGCACAGGCGAGATCGAGCATAACTGATCCTTCTACTGGCTTTGATGCACAAAAACAATACTTAGCAAATTTAGAGGATGCCATTAATTCTACAGTTGATTTACCTTCAAGTATTCAAAGGTACCAACATGTTTTACAATACGCAAGATCGAAAGTAGACTTTGCTGTTGGCACTGGTTTATACATGCTGCCTTCTGACCTCAGACTCCAGATAGGTACAATAATAAACTATAATAATGAAATTCTTATAGCAGGCAATGAACAGAAGGTTGGGAAAAAACGACATAAATTCTGAGCCAGTAATATTACAAACAATAAAAGAACACCCAAGATTAAGTCATCCAATCCCCGAAGTCCAAACCCCAAAAGTCATTGAAGACTCAGCAAAGCTCGCGGACTCTGTTCGCGATGACCATGAATATGAAAAGACAGCGCTGTTCTTGGATTAACTGGCATAGGATTACTTGGTCTTTATCTTACTAAATAGTAACCCAACTATTACAAGAACTAATGTCCATAAGTGCTCGGCCATAAAGCCAACTACTTTGCTTGCAGTAGACAAAAGCCAGCTGACAATACTCCCCAATATGCCAGGTAAAGAGTCTATAGCTTTACCGGCTAATTTTTTTAATAAACCCGCAAGATGATCAAGCTGTTTTTTTACCCATGATTTATCAGGCGGCGATGGAGGCGATGGTGGGGGGAGGCACTGACCTGGAACCGCCACCGCCTGTAATAGCCAACACCAATGTACTTATTGCAAATCCTAAGGCAGTTATAACGCTTGCTAATGTGACTCCTTGCTCTCTAAACAGTGTTCGTATTCGTTCTGCTAGTGTCGTGTCTTCATATAAAATTTTTTCGATAGTTTCTCTTATTCTATTCACTTGAGTTCGTAATTGGTCCCGGTTAGTAGTCAGCGCTTCTAGTCTTGCTGATCTCTCTTGTTCAAGATCTTTTAGTCTTTGGGTTATTCTTTCTTTAATATCAGGCCCTAAGTTGGCGTCATCAGCCTCAACGAGTTTTTCTTTTTCTCTTTTTATATGCTCATCTAGTTCACCTAGTTTTGCTAAATTAGTTTGTTAATTCGCCTCTAATGGTTCTTAAAGCATGATCAAGGGCCGTTATTTCTCGCATGGTAGCGGTGAGTCGTGTATAGTCTTTAATGCTGTTTCTCTGAAAAACTGGTTTCTGCTTCTATTGCATTTATTATTTCATCTGCCGATTGATTTAATTCTTTAAGTTCCATGTTTTGTATTTGGTAGCTGTTGGGAGTTCCTGCAGTGTGTTTTGAAGTTTAGCAACTGCATCCTTATCTAATTTCGGTCTAACAAGACCAAGGCGATTTTGATCTTTCACACTGAGTCTTTGTATAATTGTACTCTTGGCTAAAAACTTTGATGGGTCTGGTTTAGTTGTAAGCCGAACAAGTTGCCCTTGATCGTTTTTTACAGACAAATGATCATCTTTTAATTCAAAATCATTTGGGTCTATAAATTCGGGAGGTTCTTGGCCTAAACTTTCGTAAAATGATTTAACCTTACTTTCTGTTAATTCATGCCGCATTGAGAGCGTTGAGCGATGTTGTATTAAAGGGATCATTTCACTCATGTCGTCTCCAGGATCAAAAACATCATAATCTTCTTCATCTTCAATTCCTGCCATGTTTTTAATAATTATTTTTTTATTTTGCTTCATAAAAATGTCACAAGCACATGGCTCGATTCTTGACCCACATAGAAGACTGAAAGAACCCTTTGGCGTGAAGGAAATAAGCGGACTATTACTGTTCCAAATAATCCATCTACTATTGATGCGGATCAAATTCTTACTGTCAAATTTCCAGACCTAGGAGCAAATGACGTGATTGTGCCAGGCTCTGCGCGTCTTACTTTCAAAATAGCGCTCGCTTCAACAACAGACCCAAACAGGACAGTTGTACAGAAATCTGGGGCGGGCAATCGTTAAGAAAATTTCTATAAAACTTGAGGGGCAAGAAATATTTTCTTTACACAATGCAGACATATTTTTTAACCTATTCTGATCTATGGCTAACCGGGACTGAAAGGGCTGACTTTGCGTTTCAAGGAATAGAAAATGAAGAAGCACTAAAACATAGAATAGGTGCCGCAGATACTAAGACGGCAAAAAGTATGTGGCTGTAAATTTTGCGTTTGGAAATCGCTTTTCCATTCCCTTAGATTTTGAGTTGTTAAAAGCGCATGCGCCATACTTTCAAGGAGCATTAAAAGACAGACTGTCATATGAACTAACTTTTAACGAATACAAACGTGTTATCAGATCAACAGACACCGAAGCAAAGTACAGCATTTCTGACATCTCGTTAGAGTTTGACGTTGTTAGCACCCCTAATTTAGCAAGGCTGATTGAGCAACAATATCAGTCAAAATTAGCAATATATTACGAAAGAGTGATTCATTATACAACATATCCTAGAAGCAGGGCAGACGCTATATGGAATTTTAGTTTTTAGCGTCTCAGCAAGATCGCTTAAAGGTATTTTATTGCTGTGTGAAGATGAAGAACCGTTCAAAAGAGGAAGTGAAAATGTTTTTTAATCCTAAAATAACGAAAGTACAATGTTCGATTGAGGGCAGTCCTAACCAAATCTATGCTAGCGGCTTAAACCTTATCAGCATTTTGATGAAATAAGAAAACTGTTTGGAGGTGGGAGGTGTAGAAATCCAACAGTTGACCTTGTGGCTAAAGATCTACACCTTCACAGCGTAAGACTGATGATTATTTAACAACAAAATACGGTTTATGGATTGACCTAAGGTCAACGGAGGATAATCAGTTACATGGAAGCGGGAACTGTGAGAGACATAATAAACATTCAAATTGATAAAGAAGAAGAAGCCGATAAACCGCTTAATGTACATTTGTTTTTAATATGATGCGCAGCTGAATATTGAAAATAACAGATTAAAAGATATACAATACTAAAATTATTTTATTTTATAAAAAGCATGTCTGTTCAGGTTTATCCAAAAGTACCTACAGCGCCAGAGTTACTAAACGAAGGGATAGTAGAAACCCTGACATAAAAGCCTTCAGATTAACAAACATTACGCAAATGCAACAAAAACTAGAGCAGGACTTTCAAAATACAGCAAAACCAAACGAAGGTATTCTGCTGCCTTTAATGCTGTTACTTATGTTAATACTGGAACATCAACTATAAGCGCTCTATCAGCAGGAACAAGTGTAGGCCTCTTAGCAACGGCATAGGCGCACCCGCAGCTTTACCTCTAGAGGTTTGTCTTTAGCTCTCGGCCTGTGTTCATTAGCTGTAAGTGCGGCTGGCAAAAAATTAAAAACTAAACTCCAAAAGCCACAGCTATGGTTCAACTAATAACAGCTAAACTTAGCTCGTTTAAACTGACAATAAATAAAGCGCTAGTTGACTCAAACATCACGGAATGAAGAATTTAATCGTTTACAGGCCGATTTTGATGACTACAAAGACAAAAGTTTGATCTTCAAAGAAAGGCGAGGACAGTTTTCTCAACAGCCAGACGCCGAGCGATAAAAAAGGAATGCTTAAAAAAAGTAAACGAGACATTAAACTCTGTTCTAAACAGCTCACAGTAACAACATCGAAGGGTGTTTATTACTTTAGTTTATGAGTCTAAGCACAAAAAGACCGTGATATTGATTCTGATTAAGCCGTTGATTTTTTTAATTTAAATAAATATGTTGGCTTAGAAAAGAAAGACAGCATGGCTAAGATATATGAGGCCCAGATGAATTGTTTGAAGGAATGCTCGAGAAAGAGCGTTTGTCAAGAGCACTGATGATATTGATTTAGAAGTTATTATCCAGAAAACGTACAGGCAAAGCGTTGTTCATGCTATTTCTCAAGTTCCAGGCAAACTAACAATAGACCCGCCAGTTAAAGTAATGTTAGCTGTTTTAATCGACTATGTAACAATAAATGAAGAAAATCTAGAAGTCTGGGTCTCAACTAAACAGCAGACTATTCTTTCTCATAATGACTTAACACCCCGGTTGGCAGACGAACTGCTTACACAGTTTGACGCTGCCGCGAAGAAGCTAAAATGAGAGGCTCTGGTTGGTCAGAGGGCGAAGTCTTAGAGATTAGATTAAACAGGCTAAGTATGCACCGATTGTAGGCAAGGCTTACATTCCGCTACCTCGGGAGTTGGTTTTAAAGAGAGCAGTTTTAAACATAAAAAATTCAGACAACAAATTTCATGTGGTGCGTTCTTGCAAGCTGCATCATGTCCGCGAACACGCAGAAAGAGTGACTAACTATCGGCAATACGCCAAAGATCTTAACTTCAATGGAATATCCTTTCTGTTAGTGTAGACCAAATTGATCAGTTTGAAGAACAAAACAACCCAATAACTGTTAATGTATACACATGGGATGAGGAAACAAATTTGGTCCCAATTAAAGTGTCCAAGAACAGTCCAACAATAGGCGAACCAGCCAAAAGTCATGTTGGACTTACTCCTAATGTTTCGCCAGCAGGGCTGCCCCATTACACATTGATACGCACAATGAGCAGATTATTAGCGCATACTTCAAAACATGAACATAAACAAGAATTCTGTAGAAAATGTTTAACAAGAATTCCAACCGCTCAAGCCGCGCTTGAACATATAAAACATTGTAAAAGTTCTGTAGACTGTAAGACAGAACTAACTACGCCCCCGCCAGGATCTAAAGTTAGTTTTAAGAACTGGAAACGGCTGCAAACAAGTCCATACGTAGTTTACGCAGACTTCGAGTCGCTTATTGTTCCTTATGAAGGGCCAGCACCACAAAAACTTCGAAAAACAGTCTTAATGAGTAATCATCAGATTTGTTCATTGCCTTCATATTGTTAGGTCGGATGGCGTTTATTCAGAGCCAGAATTATATAGAGGACCAGATGCTGCAGAAACATTCTTAAAACGCATGCAGCAAGTGCGTAACGCCTGTTCTAATAATCTAAACTTATCTGAAATCATAATGGCGCCTGAAGACCAACAACAGTATGACTCAGCCACGCATTGTTGGATTTGCGGTTTAGAGCTAACGCCCAAGAGTGTAAACCCCACAGTAAGAGACCATGATCACATTAGTGGGAAGTTTAGAGGTGCAGCGCACAGTAAATGCAATCTTCAACTAAAGTTTGATCCAAAGACATGGAAGCTGCCTGTATTCTTTCACAACTTGCGAGGTTATGACTCTCACCTTATAATGCAAGCAGTAACCAGCGCCTTCGGGGTAGCATGCATTGCACAGTCATCAGAAAAGTACATGTGTTTCACTTTAAATAACATGTCTTTCTACGACTCTATGCAACACATGATGGGCTCATTAGAGGCACTGGCTATGTCCTTAAAGTCCTGCCCAATAACGGAAAAATATTTTGACTCAACGCTTGTTAGAAAGGGTGTTTACCCTTATGAGTACATGAACAGTTGGGAAAGGTTTGATGAAGACTCACTTCCGCTAAAGGCGCGTTCTTTTCTAGTCTTAGAGGAAAGGACATCAGTGATTCAATTACCAGCATGCTCAAGATGCGTGGCAAAAGTTAGAGTGTAAAACGATGGGAGACTATCATGACTCCTACTTGATGGCTGATGTATGTTTTGTTGGCGGACGTCTTTGAAAATTATAGAAAAGACCTGCATGAAACATTACAGTTTGGATCCTGCGCATTATATTTCTGCACCCGGGATGAGCTGGGACGCTTTCTTAAAGTTTAACTGGGTACAGATTGATTTATTGTCAGATTTACCAATGATTCAGATGATTGAAAACGGATTGCGTGGGGGAATTAGTATGGCGTCGCATCATTACTGTAAAGCAAACACAAATACTTGACGACTATGATCCAAGTAAAAGGTCTAACTATCTTATGTATTTAGATGCAAACAATCTGTATGGATGGGCAATTGGCGCAATCACTTCCATTACGTAACTTAAAAAGTACACAGGCGGCGATCCGAATAATGTTCAAAAGGCATTTAAAGTGGTTGGGCAGTTTAACGCTAATCAACAGCGTGGTTTCATTCTAGAAGTTGACTTAGAATATCCTCATGAACTCCATGACCTACATAATGACTACCCATTTAGCAGCAGAAAGTCTAAAGATGGATCCAAGAGAGCCGCCTAAACTTGTGCCTAATCTTCGAGGCAAAAAAAATTATGTCTGTCATTACAGGCTTCTACAATTTTATTTAAGACATGGTTTGAAGTTGACAGCTGTTCATCGTATAATTGCTTTTGATCAAGAACAGTTCATGAAACCATACATCATGAAGAACACTGACCTCAGAAACTAAATCCACAGATGCTTCAGAAAAAGACTTTTTCAAGCTGATGAACAACAGCTGTTTTGGAAAGACTATGGAGAATCCGCACAAGCGTAAAGATGTCAGATTAGTCACCAGAGAGAACGAAGCAATTAAGCTAACTTCAAAACCTAATTATCAGGACTTTAGAAGATTTCATGATCAGCTTTTGGCATAATGATGAAAAAAAAAGTCAAATTAGACAAACCTGTATTTATTGGGTTTACTGTTTTAGAATTATCAAAGCTTTTGATGTTAGAGTTTCTTTATGACTACTTTAAGCCCTCGTATCCTGAGTCCAGAGTACTTTACACAGATACAGACAGTTTTGTTATAGATATTCCTACTGAAGACATCTATAAAGACATGGAAATGGAAGTAGCTAAAGGACATGTGGGATGGTACGACACATCTGATTACCCTAAAGATTCGCCTTTGCATTCAATTACTAACAAGAAGGTTTTAGGAAAAATGAAGGATGAATTATCCGGAAAGGTGATCAAGGAGTTTGTTGGTTTAAGGTCAAAAATGTACAGTATTTCGAGCCAGGAGAAAATCATTAAGAAAGCAAAGGGAATATCTCGCAGCGTTGTGCAGTCAAACATATCACATGACAACTACAAAGAAGCATTGTTTGGCGATAAGACTTTTCATCATGACAACGTAAAACTGCGATCTAATCTACATGAGATCAACACAACAGTTGTAACAAAGAAGTCGTTAGATAGAACAAACACAAAACGTTGTGTTTGTTAATCCAGAGTTTTCATATGCAATCGGGCATTGCAGGACCGCATAAACAGGGGGGTTTATATTTTTTCATCAACTTTTATTATAAGATCAATCATAGCTTCATCCAATTCATTTAAATCTTTTCTCATGTTTGCTTGACGCGTTCGAATTTTTTTATTATTTCAAGATATTTTTTTCCCAATTTGGGGGTTTGAGTTGTAGGTGATCTGGATGATTTAGCATGCATTGATTATCCCCGAAAATGTTTCCTTAATAGCATTACACGCATGAAATGATTCCCGTATCATTTTCAAGGTCTCTTCCTTTACCATTCTTGTTTCGTTCTGCGCTTCCTTCTGGCCTTCCATTTAAACCAAAATATGTTTACGTAAATTAATTAAAGCGGAACTGTGTCTGGCGGAATTATCTGCAGTTCTTCTTTCACAAAAGATCTTTGAGGAGCTGGTTGTTTTGTTGTGTCAGTTTCTCGTAAATAATACACGGGCGGATTCATCTTTACAATTCTTTTTATTTCATACGGGTCAACACTCCAAACTGGATCTGTTGCCCTGATGCGAGTGTCCCCTTCTGCTTCTCCCGGTAAATAAAGGTACCTTACTTTTTAAACCAACGGTAATAGTTTGCCGGATGAAGACTCTACTTCAACAACATTTATTGTTTTTCTTTTGATTGCTTGTACTGGTTTTAGTCCTTTAAATTCTTCATTATTCATTGCGCGCAAAACTGAGGGCAGTCTTCTGACCCATTCTGTGTTGCGAGAATTGTCAATCAGCTCTCTGTGATACTGGTAGGAAAAAAGTCTTTCAGCTAACTGTTTGTTAAGTTTTCAACTAAAGCCTGTGATCTGTGAACTCCCGGAATGCCTCTTTTAATGGTAACTCTATGTTTTAACAATAATTGATTCACTTGGCCTTTAAATTCTTTTCCATCATCGACTTGAATCATGCGAGGATAATTTTGGGGGCCCCTTTGGAATATTAGTTGTTTTGCAACGGGACAGCAGAAGCACTCTTTTGTGTTTGTTCCATTTTTGTATCAAAGCTATGTTAATGACGTGAGTGCGTACTTAAATCTTTTTCGTCTAACCTATCAAGGGAAAATAAAAGACCATTTGATGGGTTTTTTGGAGTTTGTATTGACAAATTTGGGGTCTCTGATTCGGCAGGCGCTGGAAAAATAAATTCCCAAATCGCTTTTTTAAAGCCATTCTTTTGCTGTTTGTTCACGACACCAGCGCTTGGGGTTTAAAGTTTTTTTATTCCCCGCGTTTCCCTTTCCCAATTTCCTTTTGGGAAAATAAATTTTTTCATTTTTTACTCACCAAAATTACGCAAAAAAATACAAAAGGGGTCATACCAAAAAGGGAAATAAACGCGATTTCTTGCACCCCTTTGTTTTTCTGATGTTTGAAAAAAATCACGAATTTTGGGGGCAATTCGGGTTTGGGCCTGTTCTAGAAAAAATTTTGTTTTATTGTTAATCAACTTTTTTTAAATGTGTAACTGCATGCCCCTGTTTTTTCAGTTGCTTAATAAAATTAACTGCTAAGTTCGCTTTTCATGGGGTCTTGTCAGTGCTATTGCCCTAGCTTTTTTTAGTCTTTTTCTCTCGCCGCACCCCGCTTTTACAAAATGCAAAATTACTTCCGCTAAAAGAAGCGCATTCACCACACGCCACCTATCTCATTAAGTAAAGCTTTTTTTTAAAATGTATTTTTTCTTACTTTTTTTATATTGCCCGAATTTTTCCTTCTTAACTAGAAAATTTTTCGTAGAAAACGAAGCTGCAATATAGCAATTACTTTGCTGAATCCTAAAAGTCTAGTTTGAAAAGATTGCTGGTTTAATTTCTTAACAACTTTCAAGCATTGATATCCTACACTTAGGCCCCCAACAACAGCAGAATGTATACAAGGTTGCAATATTTTTTCGGTGCCTTTTTAAAAAAAATAAAAAAAATTAAAATTAATATAAAAAACTGAACACATGATCTACTACATACAGGCAGCCAAAAACCTTCTAAACTTATGAAGCCCAAGTTATGAAAACTATTATGCCCAAAAAGGAGGGCGTATTCTTTGGCAGCTGGGGGAAAAACAAAACAGTTCCTGGGAACTGAATTCAGCATTGAACAGATTCAACAGTTTCGCCGAAAGAATTTTAAAGATCAAACGGGTATGGCGCAGCGGGGTCTAGAATGTAAAAAGTGGGGGGGCAAACTTTTTCTTTTTTGTACACAAAACATCATAGATTGCTCCCATTGTTTCTAACAAGATCTTGTAATTTAACGCAAGATCCTTTTAAAAAAAGTCATTAGAGTCTCGGTGTATCTGTTTACAGATTGGGGAACATTTTATCGCCATTTCAGGGATTAATTACTTTTAACATATAGATTTTGTTTCCCTCAAAAGAACGAGCGGGAAAAAATCATAATCAGAAACATTAAACAGGGGAGAAAGTAAACCAAGCCAGAAAATCAGCAGAAAACACTGAAACGTGGGGAACCAGTGAAAACACCTCCCGGACTGTTAAAGCAAAAAAAAATTTGCAAGTGGAAAAGACAAAAAAATTAATGTTACAAAATAAACCCTATGAAAAAATAAAACCCGCCAGCGCCAGAACAAGTTTTATTCAATGCCCCTAAAAAACTCCAGGTTCAAGGGCCCCCAATCCGGGGTTATTGAACTTAAAACTGTTTTCCATTTTTGGGCCCTTTCGCTGCTGGGGCTGTTATTTTGGGTTTTAAAATATAAACCAAGGCCAAAAAAAAGAAATTTTTAAAAAAAACCTGAACCCCCCAAAAACAGAAAAAGACAATCACGCCAAAACCGCCAACAACAAAAATTTCATTTGATCCATTTAAATCAATAAATTTTACATTTTTTTAAAGAAAAAGACATGGGGTATTAAAAATGATAAAGTCAATAAATAAAGACATGGAGTCTATAAAAGAAAATTTTCCCTAACCAAATTGTAAAAATGCGGGTTTCTTAGGATTAAGACCTTCTTAAGATCTATGCAGAACCTGAGCAAGACTCCTAAAGATGACGCTTTTTTTTAGGCGTGTGTGTACTATTTTAACATCGCTATTTAAGATAAAAACATAGATTTAATTTTTTTTTATAATTAAAGATAACTTGAATAAAACTTGGGTTTTACTTAAAGGGTGACTTGTTATGATCTTGAGGTACTTAATCAAGAAATTAAATTTAAAAACTAAACAAGAACTTTTTAAAAAATTTAAAAAACTTAATTAAAAACTTAAAAAGAACTTGGGGTACTTTAATTAAAAAATTAAATTTAAGAACTTGGGGTGACTTGGGGGCAGGATGTGTGTGGTGTAACAACTTTTTTTTGTCATGTGTAACACCACTAGTGCAAGAAGTGCTTTCGTTTTTGGATGCATTGGGCCCTTTTGTTTTAAGTTCAAACACCCCCAAGTGCATTTAACAAAAGCCCATTGAATAAAACAAGACAATTTTAAAAGTACAAAAAAGGCAGCCTAAAAAATTTGTAACAGGGGGTAGAAGCAGGACGTTTAAGCAGGAAGCGTAACAGCAAAGCGCAAAACACAAAAAAAAATCGATCTCACGCGAAGCTTTTCCGCTCTAGGGTAAGCGCTAAATCTCTCAAAAGCTGTCACTGCAACCTGGCCGCTCTAGGTGGGCCTGGAAAACGGGAACCCTTGTCACTGAACCCTTGGGGGCCTAGGGGGGGAGCGCTAGAAACGGCTTTTCTACTGACCTTGGCCGCTCTAGGGGGGAGCCTGGAAAACGGCTTTCTACTGTGACCTTTGGCCGCTCTAGGGTGGAGCGTTAGTTCTATCGCTTGACCTAGTTGCTGTGCCCCTCTTTCTCAACCGGCTTGCAACTGGCTTTAGCAGAGTTAAAGTAATTGCTGTAGCCAAGCTTTTATGGCAGCTCTAATCGCCAGTAGTAGTACATCCGGCATTGTATTTTAAGCATTTATATGAAGATAGTGCTGGACACACACTACTCCTCTCCATACTGGTAAATGTACTAAGGTCTGCCTAACCCTATCTAGTTTGTTTGCCAGAACATTCGAAAATCGCCATTCAGTTGCATAAGGCACACTTGAAGGCAGATGAACTGGTTAGAATTAGAAAAGTAGAAAAGTATACACATCTTAATACACAGATCAGCTTGCCCCATGAACACTGAATCTGTAGTTAACAATCAATCAAGTCTAATACAAACTGAGAACATTTTTACTTGGGAGGAACAGCAAAAATGTTTCAATATAAGTTTTTAGCATACGAATCAGCCGTGTTTACCTCTGCCTTAAGAAATGAACGCCATGTTTTTTAAAACATGGCTTTAGCTGTCTCAAGCCAGCTCCCAACAATCAACGCGTGATGGATTGTTTTGCTTCGGCCGACTTTCAACAATGCAGCGCCATTTTTTAGATAAGGAACCATCTCATCGATAGCCAAACACGTATTAAAACGGCTACATCTTGTTTCATTTCCTTGAACCAACAAACCTTTAAAATAGTCGTTCATTTCCAAAGCAGTTTAGTTCACTTTTTCGTTTTCTAGAAAAACAATCTCTCCGGTTTCACAACATGCTTCGCCTAATTCTTTCAACAAATACTCTAACATGCAGTTAAAGTAAAACTTATGGTCTCGAATGCACAAACCTGTTCTTCAGTAACGTTTTAGCCATTTTAAAAATAACACAATTAAAACACAGTGGTCACACCAGAGCGCAGTCAAAACACAACCTTCTTGTTCAATAGTCCGAGCAAACAATGGCAAACCCGTCGTGTCACGTGACAGCCTCGTACGGTGTGTCGACGTGGCAATCTAGAATTTTCCAAATCATTTTCTGATGCAATGTGGTGCAACCCAGCCGAGTGTGCTTCGTTTACACAGCGCAGGCTAGGCGCTCTGGTTGCAAACTGCCGCGAGCCGTAAATTAAGTGATCAGTTTAGCCCCGTGTCTGCCTGTCTGTGTACAAAGTTTGTAGGTAGAAATTAGTCAGAAGAAGTGTGCGGATTTTATGACATTTAATTGAGAGAGAAAGAAAGAGAAAGAGTGTGCGTGTGTTTGTGTGTGTGTGTGTGTGTGTGTGTGTGTGTGTGTGTGTGTGTGTGTGTGTGTGCCCGCCTCTCTGTCTGTCTGTCTGTCTCTCTCTTCTCTGTCTGTCTGTCTGTCTGTCTGTTCTGAGGGCAACTTGACCTTAACGGGCTTTGTCAGGGTTGCCGGTAATCTCTCTCCCCCCTCCTCTCCTCCGCCCGGACTCTCTGCTCCCCACGCTGTAATTAACATACTGCGAAGTAATCAGATAGCCTAGTGCACCCACCGTGTATATGGGCGCGTTCAGCCACAACTGCTTTTCCCCTGCGTTACTCTATGGGGCGTGTTCAGTCCCGGCTACTTTCCCCTACGCTACTCTCTGAAAACTTTTAGTAAATTAGTATTAAAAACAGATAACCCGCACAGTATGTTTGTTTGTAGATAATCGTTATTTTTTGGTTATTGAAGTTTACTTGTCAGAGAACAGTAATATGCTGATTCTAGGCCACTTTCGCCCGAAAACTTGGTGGAGGAGCAAGTGGGGTAGAGTCGGCATATTACTGTTCTCTAGAGGGCAGAGAGTCGCTTGACCCGCCACCTTCTTGGGTCACCCACGGGTAGCTGGTAAGCATCAGTTTCGTGGTTTGTTTTTTTGGGTTTTTTTTTGTTAGCCGGCTAGTTATTCTCTTTTGCGCAATTTCCTTTTGGTTTCAAAATGATAAAAGAAATATTGTTTGAGACCACTTTTCTCTTATCTTAACCTGGCCATTCAAATTATATCCAAAATTCTTTCTCCTTTCAATGCATCTGTGATGCGGTAGTCGGTGGGGATGGGAGAGAACCTGGTGATTTAGGGTTGGGACTTGCTTGGTCTCGCTCGTCCGCCCCTGTCACAATCGCCGGTGTCTTATTCTTCGGCCACCGTCTGTTTGTGTTGCAAGGGGAACGAGTGTTTTGTGTTTGCGAGCGTGCGTACGCGTGATTAGTCATTTGGATGCGTGGTTGGAGAATTGTTATTTTTGAAATGTTACTATAAAATGTGGGGATAATCGTGCCATTGAATTATGTTTTATTTGCAATTGTGGTGGCAGTTATAAAGCAATGGTTGCTGTATTAGTTCAGTTCCTAAGAAAGGAAAATGTTGAACGTGAGTGAGGGAAGGATGAAGATATAAATTGCTATTCGTTTGTTTAGCCTGTTAATGTAATCTCTTACCTGCTTCGTGTGAGGAGACCTTTAGCGAACATTCCTCATTTGGTTTGTTTACTGTGTTATGCTCAGGTCTGTGTTGAGCTGGTGTTACTAATGTATTCAGCAAACACTCCCCTCGCCCACCATGCGAGTGGCTGTTAGGATTAAGCAGCAAATTTCAGACCGTACTGACTGCGGGGTTCTTGTACCCTTCTTTCCTTCCAGTTCCTTCCGTTTTCTCTCCTCCCGGGGGCTTCACCCGAGCTTGCGCTGTTGGGGGCTGCGCAGTGTGAGGAGCACGTGGCCCCTTGCTGGATGGTCCTAACCCCTGTCCGGGACCTTCAGCGACAACGCCTCGCCCCACGGGATGCGTTCTCCACTGTCCTCGGACTTCCTCCAGCTCATGTGACCAGTGTGGTTAGCTCTGTGTCGTGCAATTTGGGGGTGTGTGTGTGTCAAGGGTGTCGACATTGAAAGACTCTGTTCAAGAACAGACCCGGTTTGGTTCACCTGATTCAAACACGGTACTCTCAGAGGATTTTGGAGAGACAGGGGTGAGGGGAAACCACATGAAGCACAAAAGAAACTTGTGTTGGAAATGCTTATTTTTTTATGATTATGGTTATGTTGTGTGCGGTGAAATGCTTGTTTGTGACTATGTGTATGTTGTGTGTGTTGAAATGCTTAATTGTGATTGTGCATGTTGTGTGTGTTGGAATGCTTATTTGTGACTATGTGTGTGTTGGTGTGAATAAATGGTGTATTGTATTGTAATCTTTCTTGTGTGGTCTCTTGCGAGGCGTGTGAGGTCAGTCACTCCCTTCACTCCCATCTAGACCAATCTGTCAGGGCAGACCTCCAGGGGTCGGTCGTGACATTTGTGGGGTCTCGTCCGGGATGTGAAGGGTTCTGACTGTCTCTCTCGTTTCGTGGAGTGCCTGTCCAGTTCTGTCTGTTTTGTTATGTTTAGTCAGTTTGTCGTGTTTGGTTGTGGGTGGTTGGCTGGGTGACTCTAGCGTGTAGGGAGTCTTTTGGTGGCCTGAAAGAACATCTGGTGTGACTGGGGAGTCGAGTTGAGACGAAGGGGGAATCGACCGCGTCCAGACCTCTTTCCGCCGGGTGCCTCACGCAGATACGGCCGTAAGACTTCCTTTCTGTTGCCACTCAGTCTGCCATTCCTGTTTTGTAGTTAACCAGTTTTCTTTACCAGGTGGTTATTGAGTACAGGTGGGTGTATCGGACGTTAGTGTCACTTGTTCCCTTCTCCGGATTCCTTCTGTCATTTTTTTTTTTTTTTTTGTCGGTGAGCCCCACCGCACTGTTGCTCGTGTTGTGGAGCGCGGTGTTGCCAGAGTGGGAGCAGCCTGGACATTTTCCCTTATGTATTATCTTTTATTTTGAATTTTTGGTTGCTCTTTGTTGATAGTGAACTCCACTGTCTTGTCGCTCTTGTGTTCTGAGCGCGGGGCCGTGAAGGTAACTTGGTCACGGGAGTCTTTTCGTCTTTTTCGTTTTCAATAAAGATTGTACGTTGACACTTTTTATTTGCTGTTCTCAGTCAGTCACCAAGAGACGTGACATATCCGTGCGGTATCTGTTTTTCAAGTGGAATTGTCTTTCCCCTGTATTTGAGAACCGTAGGATATAGTTGTCATGGCAACGTCCTGTGCTGGTGGTTATGGCGACGCGTGCGTCGAGGAAGAAAGGTCTTCAAAATGTAGTCCCTACTATTAGTACCAGTACTTCGACTACAGTGACTTCTACTTATTCCAGTGCTGTAGCGTTTAGTCCAGCGAGTACTTTCACTACTTCTTTGCTAGGGATCTTCCTGCTGGGACCCCGACTGGCACTTTCCGCTCGGAAGCGTCATGAGTGTAGCGAAGCAACTGTGGGCTTCTGTTGAGTCGCAGAAACCGAAACCCCCTCCTCTCCATGCTTCCCCTCGTAAGGAGTATGCCCCGGAAGACTTTCCTCATGGGAAAGTCGAGACCCAAGGGACGGGTCAAACGGGTCATCCTCCCGTGTGGGGAGTGGTGAATCCTGCTCAGGATTTTGCCTCCGCCCTGATGTTTCTGGAGCGACAGCGACGAGAGGATGCTGTTAGACAGGAAGCCCTCCGTCGGGAAGATTTGGATAGGATGGAGGCTCTGCGCAGAGAGGAGACTGCCAGACAGGAAACTCTGCATAGGGAGGAGGCTGTCAGACAGGAAACTCTGCGTAAGGAAGAGGCTGCCAGACAGGAAGCTCTGCGTAGGGAAGAGATGGAACAATTTCTTTCGCGGACTCCCGCATCTGAAAAATCAGGGGGTTAATCAACAGGCAAGTGATAGAGTTAGAGGCCCAAAATTAAAGCTTCCAGAGTTCAGACCTAGTGAGGACTTTTGATATGTACTTGGAGCATTTTGACAAGGTAGCAAGTTCGTACCAATTGTCCGAGGAACAAAAGGCCATGCACCTTTTTTCTGGATTATCGGGTGCTGCAAGGGAGTGTGTGCTCACTCTAAATGAAGGCGCGTCTTATGCAGACATGCAGTTGGCTCTGCGTAACGTTTCCACCTTACCCAGAGACGTACAGGAGGAAGTTCAGGTCCATGAAAAAGAATAACGACGAGACCTTCGTGCAGTTTGGAGATAGGCTGCGCAAAACGCTAGGTTATTGGCGTCAGTTGGCTAAGCTGGAGCTTGAGGATCTGATTCTCATCGAACAGCTTACCAACACCGTGTCCCCAGAGTTGAGGATCCATATAGGCGAGACAGCACCACAGGATTTCGCGGCTGCGATTCATACCGCTGAGGGTTTGCTGAAGCCCGTAGAGCTTATGGGCATCGCCCAGATACGGACAGGAAGACCCTCACAGGATTTAGTGGCAATAAGGCGCCGACGACTGCTAGGGGTCGAACAAGGCAGGCAGTTCATCGTGAACCTCAGCACCCCGACTGTGTTTTCTTTGTGGTCGTCCCGGCCACATTAGGAAAGATTGCCCTAAAGCCGCCGGTAGTCATGGGGCTAGTCCTTTCCAGCGTCCTCGTGCCTCGGCTAACGTGGGGTCCATCCCAGTTTCTGGTGGTACAGAGTGTCCAGTGTTTCTTTCTGTTGTTGGTTCATCCTTGGTCGACACCATCGGGGATTCAGGAGCATCAACGCTCTTTGTGGATAAGGATTTGGTTTCCCCTGAGGCTCAGCGGGGCGCCAGTTATGATGTGTGCGGGTTGGAGGCTGGTTTACCTCACCCGTCCTTCTGTATCATTCTTATCTCCACCCCCTACTTCTGTGGCGAAGTATGGGCCATCGCGGTGGAGCGACCTCTGTATTCCCTTCTCATAGGGAATACCATCACCTTCGCAGACGGACGCAGTCAGTCTGTGTCTACGGATCTGTCCGTACAGGCGTGTGTGGGAGTTACCATGCGCGCCAAGCCAAGAAGCAGGAGCAGGAATTGCGTCCCGTTCTTCAGCCGATCTCTGACGAGGTTCTTGCAAGGGCCGATCCTGCTACCATGGTCCGTCTTCAGGCCAGGACTTGGATGTCCAGCGCCTGCAGCAACTTGTGGATCGTCCCGCTCAGTCTGCCCGACACGCCAAGGTGAGCTTCAAGCTCCACAAGGGGATCCTCTTTAGGGTTTTCACTCAGGCAGATCGGGTGGCCAAGCAGCTAGTCGTCCCCCAAAGCTTGAGAGAAAATCTGTTCTCCGGCAGCCCATGATTCACCTATGGCAGGTCATATGGGCCCCAAAGCGGACTCTCAAGCGAGTAAGACAGGACTTCTTCTGGCCGGAGATGAACTCTCAGGTTAGGCAGTACTGCCGCAGTTTGCGATGTCTGCCAACGGACAACGCCTAAGGGTCGCTTGACGCGTGTTCCCCTTAGGATCAGTGCCACTGGTTGGGGAGCCATTCAGCAAGGTTGGTGTTGACTGGTGGGACCCCCTTAATCCACCGTCCGAACGCGGTCACCGCTACGTTTTGGTAGTGGTTAGACTATGCGACTCGATACCCAGAGGCTGTCCCGCTTTAGGACTATCGATGCCCCTATGTTGCTGAAACTCTCTGGCAGATTTGGACGCGCACTGGCGTGCCCAAGAAGAAGTACGGCCGGAAGTTTGTACTGGAGAGCGATCATCATCCTCTCCAGTACCTGGACCGGATTCCAGCAGTCGGTCGTCGACTCATGGGTTAGGCAGTGGAACTGCAGAGTCATGCTTTCACTTTTCGCCATATCAAGGGTTCAAGCAATACTGATGCTGACTATCTCAGCCGAGCTCCGTAGTCAGCACAACTATTGGGAGAATCAGTCAGAGGGACAATTCCCCTCAACCAGGGTTATGTCCCCTTTTGGTCTGTGTAGTGACAGTTAACGGTAGTGAATCGCCATGGCTGGAATTGCTACTTTTATTGTCTGAAGGGTTTGCTTAGTTGTTTGATAAAGGTAGTATTATGTATCTCCCTGTATAATTCTATCGTGGAATGTTTGTATTGGATTCATCGTACTCTGTTGATCACAGAGGGTTGGGTTCGGTCCATTGTTGTGAACTTGCACATGCGTCAAGGTTCAAAGGAGCACTGTATCTCAGGGAAACAGATGCTTTTAGAAGGGGGGTTTGTCACGAGGCCCATGACGATTGGCCCATCTTGGCTGGTAGAATTATTCATTTATTTATTGTCGTTGTTGTTGTCGTGTATCAGTCCCTTAATGGGCTTGTGGTGTGGTTGCACCTTAATGTAGTTCAGCTCAGGTTAGGTTTACTTTCTCTCTCTCTCTCTCTCTAATTTCACTGTCCGTGCAATTCATCCTGCAGGTTCACGGGTGGCTGGTACCTTTCTCTTGAACTGGCTCTCTATAGGCCTCTCACCTGTCTTTTTACCTGCCGCACGTGCAGCATTCCTCTTAGCTTGAGGTATTTCTCACTCTGTGACGTAGGGTGGCATGTTGGCTGCCATCGGTTAGGGAGGTTTGCTCTTCACTCGAGCGGAAGATGTCCCTGGGAGCGCTCGCTCCGGTTTTGGTTCTCTACACATCGCCGAAGGGACGGTCGGTACCTTCATCCCTGCAGTCGGCCTGTAGGGGAGGGACGTCACGTCATCTTTTCCGCATATGCTCTGCTGGTCCTTTCGACTGGACAGAGGCAGAGAGTCGCTTGACCCGCCACCTTCTTGGGTCACCCACGGGTAGCTGGTAAGCATCAGTTTAGTGGTTTGTTTTTTGGTTTTTTTTTTTGTTAGCCGGTAGTTATTCTCTTTTGTGCAATTTCCTTTTGGTTTCAAAATGATAAAGAAATATTTTGAGACCACTTTTCTCTTATCTTTAACCTGGCCATTCAAAATTATATCCAAAATTCTTTCTCCTTTCAATGCATCTGTGATGCGGTAGTCGGTGGGGATGGGAGTGAACCTGGTGATTTGGGTTGGGACTTGCTTGGTCTCGCTCGTCCGCCCCTGTCACAATCGCCGGTGTCTTATTCTCGGCCACCGTCTGTTTGTGTTTGCAAGGGGAACGAGTGTTTTGTGTTTGCGAGCGTGCGTACGCGTGATTAGTCATTTGGATGCGTGGTTGGAGAATTGTTATTTTTGAAATGTTACTATAAAATGTGGGGATAATCGTGCCATTGAATTATGATTATTTGCAATTGTGTGGCAGTTATAAAGCAATGGTTGCTGTATTAGTTCAGTTCCTAAGAAAGGAAAATGTTGAACGTGAGTGAGGGAAGGGTTTAAGATATAAATTGCTATTCGTTTGTTTTAGCCTGTTAATGTAATCTCTTACCTGCTTCGTGTGAGGAGACCTTTAGCGAACATTCCTCATTTGGTTTGTTTACTGTGTTATGCTCAGGTCTGTGTTGAGCTGGTGTTACTAAAGTATTCAGCAAACACCTCCCCTCGCCCACCATGCGAGTGGCTGTTAGGATTAAGCAGCAAATTTCAGACGTA
>CM031597.1:93878264-93893264 GCA_018398815.1 Conus ventricosus | reverse complement strand
TCTACAGTGTTAAGTCCATTTTATATGTTAACCAAACCAAAACATACCAGACCAAAACAAAACAAAACAAACCCAAAAAAAAGGGGGGGGGGGGGGGGGGGCGGGATGGTGGGAACGCCGCCTGCCAGTATTGGGATGGAGGAGAATTTAGTTAATTTTCTTTTCCAAAAAAAGACATCAACATTGAACATATACACATATTCTCTCTCCCTCTCTCTTACGCTCTCTCTCTCTCTCTCTCTCTCTCTCTCTCTCTCTCTCTCTCTCTCTCTCTCTCTCTCACACACACACACACACACACACACACACACACACACACACACACACACACACACACCAAAAAAATTACAAACAAACTAAAACCGTTTCCCTTGGGATTTGAATACGGGACCTTTGGCATTCGATTTATAGCATCCTAACCACTCGATCACAGCGCTATGCTATGGGAGTACTTATAGCACGTGTACTGTGTCTTTTACACAGGAGAGTCGAGGATGTGGCATTATTTCAGGAGATTTGATCGTTCCCTCGTGAAAAAAGCCTGTAGAGTACAGTCGCTCAAGACTGAACTTTGGTCAGTTGATCCTTAATTTAACTTCTCAGATCTTGATGTCCGACCATTCTACGTTTATAGAGGAAAACACACGCACCAACACACACACGTGTGTGCGTGCGTGCGTACGTGCGTGCGTGCGTGCGTACGTGCGTGCGTGCGTGCGTGCGTGCGTCCGTGCGTGTGTGTGTGTGTGTGTGTGTGTGTGTGTGTGTGTGTGTGTGTGTGTGTGTGTGTGTGTGTGCGTGCGTGCGTGCGTGCGCGCGCGCGCCTGTGTGTGTGTGTGTGTGTGTGTGTGTGTGTGTGTGTGTGTGTGTGTGTGTAATTCAAAAAAAAGGTGGGACACATATACATACTTCAAAGCCAGACAGACTGTGTGCAGTTCACAAACTATGACCTTCACCCATTCTCAAAGCTTAACGACCCGATGCTTCCCTTTCTCTACAACAGATGCCTTCTCATGATGTATCACTGTTGGTTTCTAGCATGATGGTACGAGCCCCGCTGGGTCCAGGTCTTTAACCCCTTCAGGTCAGCCACGGTGAATGTCCTCAGTCCAGCCAGCGACTGTTGAATAAAAGGACAAATGTCTACAGACTAGGACTCTGCTACAATAACACCTGGAGTTCTGTCTTACATCGCTGCAGAGATGTGAGGATGGGTGTAGGAGTCACTACATATCTGTCTGTATGCCCGAGTAATGAATAATTAGCGTACCAATGAATGTGTCTATGTTAGTCAGGGAAATGAGAGATGTGTTCCAAATCTTTCGGCAATTAGCCGATTGCATGAAGCACACGGCCATTTCACAAAATATTTGTCTACCTATCTATCTGTCTGTCTATCTATCTATCTATCTATCTATCTATCTATCTATCTATCTATCTATCTGTCTATCTGTCTGTCTGTCTGTCTGTCTGTCTGTCCATCCGTCCGTCCGTCCGTCTATCTATCTATCTATCTATCTATCTATCTATCTATCTATCTATCTATCTATCTATCTATCTATCTATCTATTGCCTATCTATCTATCTATCTATCTATCTATCTATCTATCTATCTATCTATCTATATGAACACGCATGCATACACACACCCAAACACACACACACACACACACACACGCACGCACGCACGCACGCACACACGCACGCACGCACGCACGCACGCACGCACGCACGCACGCACGCACCACACACACACACACACACACACACACACACACACAAACATACACACACATAGTGCTCACACACCCAACCATACATTTACATATGCGGTATTTAATTATAACTCATAGACAATACTTATCATCGGATCATTTGCCGAAATGTCACAGTGCACATGGTTCGGAAGTTTCTTCCAGACGATACCGTCATTCTGACTGAAACAATTGCCATGACGTGAGCTTTTTCAAAATATCTGTATGCAGCATTGTTGAGACTGATGCCTTCTTTTGTTAATTCATTGCTTTACTTAACCCTTTGAAAATTTTGTCTTTAACGCTTTTTTAAATTTTTGAGGTCAAAGATCTGTTCTCCACAAACATTTATGAAAGATTTGATAGAAGCGGCATCATTTGCTACAGCCTTGGTGCTCTCTGCGCCAAGGCTTCCACACAGATTTCTTCTGGAATGCCAGAGTTTGATACCTATTTTACCGACTATTTCTGAAAGTTCTTTTGAAAGTATCCTTGAGAATTTACTTTGTTGGTTGATTTTGCGAACTGTTCACTACGCAATCCTATGGGACATTTGTTATAGTTTATATCATGATTCAGAATAGTTACTAAGGCTGGTTTTTCCTTTACCTTGTAAAGATTGTAAAGATGGTTTTTTCATGATTGCAAGATAGCCCATCCACCCACCCATCCTTCATGCTCTCCCTCTCTACACCCTTTTTCTTTGTCTGGTATCACTTATTGTGAAAAAAAAACCCGTTAAATTGAAGACAACAACAACAGATTTCTTCTCCCCGTCTTGTTAATTCATTTTCATCATCACAGTAGAAAAGAATTTACCATGCTAGTTTTGCAGCACAATCCGATGCTCAGACACTCCAACTGACCCTGGCTGTCTGTCAGAGCCAAACAATAGGACCGCCTACAAATATTCTTCTGGTCTTCGCTGACTCAACATCGTCGGCCAACGTAATTGGACTTTTGGGCATAATCATCCTCGTTTTGCTTCGCCTTAAATTTTGTCCCCCCCCCCCCCTTTTTTTTTTGCCCCTAAAAAACGGGGAGGAGGGGAGGGGGGCGGCATGTCTCGGTAGTTGTGTGTTGCCTGATTTTCTGGTCTAAAAATATATTTGTTTGTTTACAATAACAGGTTTCATTTTGGGGTCACTGGGTACACTTTTCCTATCCTAACCGTTGTATTACATCTGTCAGGAGGAAGACAGGTGCAGTAGTTCATCTTTTTTGTTTAATTTCTTTTGTGTGTGTATGAATTTATCTGTTTTCTTTTTCGCGTCTTATAAGTACAGAAATAATCATGAAAAATGTACTCTGAATGAGTAAAACAAATTTTCTAGCTTCACACATACATACTCATACACAAAACGCACACATACATACATACATACATACATATATATGTATGTATGTATGTATGTATGTATGTATGTATGTATGTATGTATGTATGTATATAGATAGATAGATAGATGATACATGTAGATAGATAGATACATGTAGATAGATAGATAGATAGATAGATAGATAGATAGATAGATAGATAGATAGATAGATAGATATGATATAGCCCATATCCACGTCAGCATTCGGAAGAGAATGAAAACGCAAATATGTCTCGTATGTGCCAGGAGAGGAGACAGGCACCGCTGTACATATCATATATATCACATATATTGCCTAATGCACTGCTGTGGCGGAGGCTCAGACAGCAATAAGAACACTGTTGCATATGAATGGTACAGGAATTGTATGACTGATATTGGCCAGTTTTCAGTCGCTGTGGGACGATGTGGCGTGTGATACGAACACCAGAGGAACGGTAGCAAAGAGAAACATCGCCATTCTTGATATTCAGTCTGTCAACGTGACGACGTCGAAGAGTCGATTTGTACGTGGGCGTCGCCATCAGAGGCCGACAGTCGCTGATACGGGGGTCCAATGGCTTCACGTTGAGAGACGCTTCAGTAAACAGTGTCACAACACTTGTGCACAAGACTCTCATTAATAGGAAAGAGAATGGAAATAAATGGCACTGTTTTGACTGACTAGTTGAGGGTAAATATCTGGTCCTTTGAGAGGGCAATTTCCGGGACAGATAGAGCAGTCTGGAACTTGGCACTGAACGACTAGGTCATTTTTATTACATCGGAAGCAGGATTGTCAAACGAAATCTATGGTGGCTCATTACCTCCCTTTTTTCTCGCTACATGGCGTATGTGTCTGGTTTGTTTGTCCAAATTCATGTAATAGATATTGATTACTGTCTGTTGTGGTAAATTCAAAGTGTTGATGTTTAGTTATAAGATTCTGATTAACAGACAGCTATCAATTGTTGGTTAGGTTTTGTTCTGCTGCTTTGTATAGTTATGCTTATAATGCTCGCTAATGTTTTATTGATGTGTGTAGTCATACCAAGTGCGACATATACATATTCAACGACTTCGGTACAATGCTAATAACAATAATATAGCAATAATAGTGAAAATATTAACAACAACGACAACAGCAACAACAACAACAACAACGACAATAATAATAATAATAATAATAATAATAATAATAATAATAAATAATAATAATAATAATAATGATGACGATAATGATGATGATAATAAAATAACAATACCAATAATAATAACAATAATAGTAACATGATAATGAGAAGAAGAAGAAAATGAGGAGGAAGAAGAAGAAGAATGAGATGATGATGATGAGAAGAAGAAGAAGAAGAAGAAGAAGGAGAAGAAAAAAAATGACGATGATGATGATAAGGATGAAAATATTACTACTACATAATGATAGCAACGAAAAAGGTGTTAGTAAATGAAAAACAAAGTGGAAAGCGTTTTACATCATCAAGCATTACATCATTTAGCAAGATCATCATGACAAACCGATATATCATAACACCCCCTTCGCCGCCACTCTCCTACATTCACAGCACATGGAACACATCATACGCACAACCATGCATACTACCTTCTGTCACCACCGCCTCCTTGCATGAGCATGGGTGCCTTTGATCGTGAACAAGTCAACTATCTCATTCTCTTCGTCAGTCAACACCTGAACACCTACAAGCATTAAAGCCCTCGGATTAGAAGCTGTGGAACCGTTGAATCTGTGCTGTACCCCAGAATGTGCTTTTATCGTGACGTATTACCAGCGCATCACTCAATAAATTTAAACAAATAAACAGACGAATCAACAGGTCTGTCAAAACAGAAATAATTGCAATTACATATTCACAACACACACACACACACACACACACACACACACACACACACACACACACACACACACACACACACACGCATGCACGCACGCACGCACACACACACACACACACACACACACACACACACACATACACCAACGCATTCACACTCACGTCTATGGACACTCCACTTTACACACTTGCAGCGATTCGTTGCTGCACTCTTACCAGTGCACAGGTGTTTAGAGTAAACACAGCGGGTCCTGCGAGATTCAAAGTCTGTTATCTCAGTTGACGTGTTTGGGTTTTGGTGTCTGCCATTGGAAATGCCCAGAATGAGTCTACCCCGTCCTCTAGAAGTCTTGGCAGTGTTGGCCTTGAGATTATTCCATTATTTGTTTGGTTGGCGATTACTCTTGTTCTTTCTTTCAGTCTGGATGTACGGCCTCTTTCTCTCTTGATGCTGAGCTTTGAAAAATGATCTGTAGTAGAGTGGCATTGATCTTGTTTGTTGAGCTGATTCCTTAGATTTCTTATCGCATCAGATCTGCCAGGCTGTAAATCAATTCTTATCGTTGCCTTGCTTGCTAGTATGTTTATTCTCTGTCATTTATTTTGGCACCTGCATGTCCTGGGCAGTGCATCCATAAGAATCTCTCCAACAGAAGCCTGCACATTACTTCATAGCATGCAGGGCTTTCCCATTCCACTTTCCACTTTTTAAAGCAGGTTCATGGAGTCAGTCAGTGTAATGTCTTGTTGAATTCTACGCTGGGTTCTGGCGACAACATATTCACTTTATAAGTTTACTTTACATGCATGAGCTAAGAAAATCAGGAAATTGTCATTTTCTGTAATCCATGAGAAACTGTATAGTGACATCTTGTAATCTAAGTATTCGCTACGCCTCACTTGCTTTATTATAAAAAACAAACGAGGACAAGATTAAGGCAATAATGGCACCATAGTTAATAACAACGTGCCAACTTAAATGTAACCAACAATGACGGCAAGTTATTGCTGTTGTCACTGTGGTTGTTTTAGTTGTTCTAGTTGTCCTCCTCCTCCTCCTCCTCCTCCTCCTCCTCCTCCTCCTCCTCCTCCTCCTTGTTCTTCTTCTTGTACTCTTCCTCCATTTTCTCTTCATACTTGCTCCTCGTACTTCTTCCAATTCTTCTTCCTCTTCATATTCTTATTTCCTTCTTTTAGTTTTGCTTCTTTCTCCTGTCTCTTCCTTTTGGTTTCTTTTCTTTTCCCTCTTCTGCTTTTTGCTATTCCAGCCCGAAGCTGAAGTCGAACATCTCAAGCCAAAACAGCGTGCAGTATTGCCTTCCCATCCTTTCCCGTCTAACATGAATCTGTACGACAGGGACTTTTAAGCTGTTTTGTACGTGCTCTATTTTCACGACCTCTCCTGGTTCAGCAAAATACGTTTCTCGCATTCACTGTCAGCCAGTAAATGGCGCTTCTGGTGACAATCCCTCGCTGGAAAATCTAGTAGCAGAGGGAACTGGACGCCCCTGCTTCTAAATTTGAACATAATGAAAGCTCCGTTCCAGTTCAATTTGTTCTGAGACTACCTGATGTGCGAGATAGAACCGACAGCAACAGGCTTCGAAAGCAGGCAGTTTGATGTTACTGACAATTCGCTTTGTGCACCACTCCGGCAGTTGGTAATGCTATGCACCAGCTGGAAGCCCTGATGATGCTGTCATCATTTGATAAGTCTGGAATGAAGAAAGGTTCGAATTATTCATTGGTTGTAAATTAGTTGTGTCTGTTACAACTCGAAATGACCCAACGCCACATATGACAAATTGTGTCATACTGTGTCGGGTGATACAAGTGATTCACAGCACAATGGGAGCCCATACCCGAAAACCTGTTTAAACAGGTATGAAAAGCATAAATAAACCCCGAACGACAAAACATCTTTCAACTCTAACAAATACAAGGAGATTGAATTCAATATTTGATGGAGAGAGAGAGAGAAGAGAGAGAGAGAGAGAGAGAGAGAGAGAGAGAGAGAGAGAGAATACAAATACGAATGCGAATGCGAAGGATTTATTCATCAGGCCTTCCTCCCTCCTTCCCCCATCCCTCATCCCCGCCTTCCATGAAGAACGGGTGAGAATTTGTGTCTGGTACATCTTCTTGACCTAAATTTGATTCGTCGTTATCTTCATTGTCATTTCATCACCCACAAGCAATCTGGTATTGATTTATTTTGTTTAGAATAGTTCAATATTAGTGTTCACGTCGGTTTGTAAATATTGTCAGTTCCTTCCTTTAAAATGGGACTCCTTCCGACCTCTCTGTCCGCGTATTTTGTGCATATATTTATTTTGAGCTTATGCATGAAACACAGTAAGCAGATGTTTTGGAGTTAAGGTTCAGCAGTTCGAATCCCATCTTGTCTGGATGATGTTTTCTTTTCTTTTCTCCTCTTTTCTTCGTGTGAGATTTCACACGGTCGTACTGCATTTTCTCTTACTCAGGTATCCATTTTTACACTAACGATGAAGATGTGAGTAAAGAATAGTGTGCGTGCAAGTGTGGGTCTTTTTATCATTATTTGATACCTCCAAATGTTACACACTTTACTTTACTCCTGGCAAATGCGCTGTATTGAAGTGTTATGGCACTTGCACAATAAGCATGGTTTTAAACGCACAGCACAAACTTATATTATTTTCAAAATTCTCAAAACGCCGCTCCCAGTGTTTATTTTCATATCTAAAAAAACACGTCTCTTAATTGTTTTTTACATGCTGAATGTTCTGTCCATTCTTGCTTCAGTGATTATAGTTACGCCTTTTGCAATTTTTCTTTTGTAGAGGAGACATTTTTTTTCTAAATGTTCTTACCTTATAGCTTTTTTTTTGTGTATTAAAGAATAAACTTGTTCCAGTTGAAAGAAAATATGGTGTGAAATATGTAAATGCTCGTAATCTTTGATTCGTACGCAGTCAATCCAGAGGACAGATGATGCTATATTTTTGCATATGCTGTCGAGAAGGTTATTCCAATCGATTCTTATTTTGACATTGAAAATGGAATAGGTTTGCGGCACAAATTTTCACACTGACAGGCAGAAATTGTACCCGAGTTAATTCACAGTTATACCTCATCTGCCTCGTGTAAGAGTTGTGTGAAAGAAATGTATAGAAAAGCATGGATCGGCTAAAGCAGTATCTTGATTTCTGCAGTTACAATGTTCATTCATTTAAAACGTTTGTCCATAAAAAACGAAGACACATCTCTCTCCTCTATGTCATGTCATGTGACAGTTTTCGTCGTACATCCCCCACATGTACCAAAAATGTCTTCACTGATAAACACGTTTAAGTGTTCTCCCGTGTAAGTGTTCTCTTCCGTAATTCTGAAAGTATTTTTTTAACAGTATCTTAGTTTTAGCGGAGAGCTAGAATTGCCATGCAGGCGGTGGATCCAATCAAACTCCACATCATTTGCCATTTCTCTTTTCACGGGAACCAAATCTTGAACAACATTTTCACGCTTGCCACTCACTTGGTTTGTGTTCCTTTTTCAATCATGGGAAATCAAATTCTTGCGCTTAGTTCCAGCATCTAAACCGTCAGCGCCCTTTTGAAGCGTATCAAACATACCCAATAAGTCATCTCATCACCTCCTGGTTCTTCTGACGGAAATAACCTACCTCCTTTCTCAGAATCTTGCTATCTTCCTGAAGTTCTGTTAAGTGCTTGCCAAGTTTCAGTTCCAGTTCCAGTTCCAGAGAGAGAGAGAGAGAGAGAGAGAGAGAGAGAGAGGGTGGGAGTTTTGACATCTGATTGTGTAAATACTCAAAACTGCCCGTAACACGGAATTGTTATCTCCAAACAATATACAGATAAACGTAGATTTCTAGTTTCTTGGAATTTCATTCAAACCCATTTCCTCAATCACATCCACTTACACTTCCCGCACACCCAGCGTGCGTGAAACAAACGTGGATAACTTGAGTAAACGGAGCATCTGTATTATGAACTTAACGTGCAGCCGAACGATCTCTTTTAAACTTCTGATGCGCGTGTTCGTATTACCGTATAAAAACATGCATGACAAAAATCGCAAAATTCAGTCAGTGTGCCCAATCTCAACAGATCGTGTTTATATACAGGAAATGCGAAATACTTTTGAAACAAATGGTGCCCCAGTCACTTCCTACATCAGGTGAGTGTGCTAAGGGCTCACATGGGAAGGCTGGTACTCCACAGTTGAGTCCGGTCCATATATATGACAGTTCTTGTTCAAACAAACAAACAACAATAGAAGCAACTTCCGTTAAGCCTAGATGCGACACTGGGGTCAAGATTAATGTTGTTCTATTCCCTTCCCTCCCTCCCTCCCCTCCCCTCCCCTCCCCTCGCCCAGCCCGTTCTCTCCTACGTAACACTTTCCTCTCCGTCCTCAATCTCCCTTTCTCATCGTCCCGGCGATTTGTGTACTTAATTTTTTTTTTTTTTTTCTGGTGTTCAACGCCATTAGCAGTCTGTGAAAACACATTCAGCGCTTGGTGTCCCCCCGTGCATCGAACACGCATCAACCGTGAATTAATCTTCATATTTTGTAGGACAGAGAGGAAGAGAAAGAGAGAGAGAGAGAGAGAGAGAGAGAGGGGGGGGGCGAGAGCGAGGGGGGAGGGAGAGAGAGAAAGGGGGAGGGAGGAAGAGAGAGACAGACAGGCAGACAATCAGACAGAGAGAGGGAGAGAGACAGGGTGGGAGGTACAGACAGAGAGGAGAGGGAGGAAGGAAGAGAGAGACAGAGAGGGAGAGAGAAAAATAGAGACAGAGAGACAGAGACAGACGGAGATAGAGAGAGAAGGACAGAGAGAGAGAGAGAGAGAGAGAGAGAGAGAGAGAGAGAGAGAGAGAGAGGAGAGAGAGAGTCAGACAGACAGAGAGAGAAACATAAAAAGAACCCATTGCAAGGCCGTCATGGCCCTGACCCGAACAGTGCCATTACAATAATGTCCATCTTTCCGCAGAGTGCGTGGGAATGGCACTTTCCAAACCCACGGACACTGAACTTGGTGTCCTCCGAACGTCAGACACGCCGCAATCGTGAATAGATTTGTTTGTATATAAATGCAGCGAGGCCACCATGACGTGATCCTAACAGCACCTTTAAGATAATGGCTCCCCCACCAAATTGTTCATTGCTGGGACGCGGGAGATGGATAGCAATCTTCTCTCTCCTTCCCCCTCTCTCTCTCTCTCTCTCCTCTCTCTCTCTTTCTCTCTCTCTCTTTCTCTCTCTCTCTCTCTTTCTCGCTTTCTCTCTCTCTCCTTTCTCTCTCTCTCTTTTTTCTCTCTCTTTCTCTTTTTTCTCTCTCTCTCTCTCTCTCTCTCTCTCTCTCTCTCTCTCTCTCTCCTCTCTCTCTCTCTCTCTCCATACACATTGAAAACGCTGTAACTGCCGATAGAGAAGTGTTGTGTGTGTGTGTGGGGGGGGGGGGGGCTGTCTCTTATCAACTGCACTAATAACTTTTTATTATTATTATTATATTGGGTGTTTATATAGCGCCTATCTCGGTCACAGACCAAGCTCTAAGCGCTTTACAATAAACACACTACCTCATCACTCAACGGGCTGCCTACCCAGGTAGAGCGGCCGAAGAGCAGCCTACTGGCGCTCATTCAGTCGTTTTCCCGTACCATTCAAATACCAGTCACTCATTTTCATTTATCCCTCCGTTTCTCACATAGGACCCACGCGATGTTTTATACGTGTCCTCCATTTCCACCGGTACAACGATTTGGGACACGATAACAGTAAGTGACAATTTTTGTGGCTTGGTAAGAAATACCAGGCGGCAGTCTTCAATCTACATCAATTTTGCCAGGGCAAAAGTGGGACGAAAGCAGGCGTACATTCAAACATCAAAGCAAAATAGAAGCACTGAGCCGCCAATGGAAGGAGCAAACTGCAAAACACGTAGCACTGAGCCGCCAAAGGAAGGAGCAAACTGCAAAACACGTAGCACTGAGCCGCCAAAGGAAGGAGCAAACTGCAAAACAGTAGCACTGAGCCGCCAAAGGAAGGAGCAAACTGCAAAACACGTAGCACTGGGGCCGCCAAAGGAAGGAGGGAAACGCAAAACACGTAGCACTGGACGCCAATGGAAGGAGCAAATGCAAAACACGTAGCACTGAGCCGCCAAAGGAAGGAGCAAACTGCAAAACAGTAGCACTGAGCCGCCAATGGAAGGAGCAAACTGCAAAAAAACGTAGCACTGAACTGCCAAAGGAAGGAGCAAACTGCAAAAACACGTAGCACTGAAACCGCCAATGGAAGGAGCAACTGCAAAACCCGTAGCACTGAGCCGCCAAAGGAAGGAGCAACTGCAAAACACGTAGCACTGAGCCGCCAAAGGAAGGGGCAAACTGCAAAAACACGTAGCACTGAGCCGCCAATGGAAGGAGCAAACTGCAAAACACGTAGCACTGAGCCGCCAATGGAAGGAGCAAACTTTCAAAACAAAGTAGCAAATGAGCCGCCAATGGAAGGAGCAAACTGCAAAAAAAACGTAGCACTGAGCCGCCAATGGAAGGAGCAAACTGCAAAACACGTAGCACTGAGCCGCCAATGGAAGGAGCAAACGCAAAACACGTAGCACTGAGCCCCAATGGAAGGACAAACTGCAAAACACGTAGCACTGACCGCCAATGGGAAAAGCAAACTGCAAAACACGTAAACACTGAGCCGCCAAAGGAAGGAGCAAACTGCAAAACAAAGTAGCACTGAGCCGCCAATGGAAGGAGCAAACGCAAAACACGTAGCACTGAGCCGCCAAAGGAAGGAGCAAACTGCAAAACACGTTTGGGTCTACTGGATCTTCTTCAGGCAGGACAAACCAGATTCAAAATAGTGGAAAGAAAGGACAAAGGAGCAGTCACATCTCTTCAATCTGGGCGCAGACTGCAGCATGGGAATGCAATGTAAGAGAAGTGGAAAGAAGTTGGAGGGGAGAAGATGACAAATTGAATGATAATAATGATCAATGAAAAAAGAAATGATAATGATTTTGATGATGATGATGAGCACGATGATGATGATGATGATGATGATTGCAATAATAATAATAATAATATTAATAATAATAATAATAATAATAATAATAATAATAATAATAATAATGATGATGATGATGATAATAATAATAATAATGATGATGATGGTAATAATAATTTATTCATTTCTTCGTTCGTTTGGCGGCTCAGTAGTTCTGTTACTGCCTTTATGCCTCAATAATGTGTTTGGAAACTGAAATTTGTAATTACATGTTAGTTTACCATGCACAAAGCATCCATTCCGAAAATATAGTTAGTCCTCAAAATGTTCACACGATTTACAAAACTGTTTCTTGATTCTCATGTTCACATGCACTTAGTCGCGAATAGCATCCCCTGTTCTGTGTTCAGCATCTTTGTAGCGTGCTTCAGTAAAATAAATAGAAGTTAGAATAAAGCCTCAAATTATTCTTGTCTTTATATCTGTTTTTCCTCCAGAACTGACGACATTTTTCGCCTCTAGCTTGGATAAAACAGAATGCTACACCGATTTCACTTGCAAGTGTACTCTGATTTCCATTTGAGAAACCCACAAACTGTGGCACAAGTTTATCAAACATTACCCAGACTATCTTTCTTGTGATCCCATCTATAACATATGAATACAGGCTTGTTTAAACAGCTATCGTTTGGTTTTCATGATATGTTGGCCTGTCCAGAATGGTATTACATGACACACAATGTTGAAGGAAACAGAACATCTACTAGAGCTCTACCTAACCGGTCATTTCATTGTTCTTTATGCACGTGCCTCTTGATCTCCTGCGAACCCAGATACGTTATCTGACGAAACTTTTAGATAATGAAATTACCCTGAAGTGGTTGAACTTGAGCCAGTCTTTGATTGTTGATATGTAATTCAATGGATGTCATACCTAATTATCTGTTTATAGGGCGACATTTATGTCATTTGAATATGTGTTTCTGATGATCAGTTCTTTAATGCAGCACTCCAACGGCTCTTCAGAGAGCGAAGATTGTGTTGAACAAGACATTATCACATTTCTTGTCTTTGCACACTGAACTTTAGGGTATATGGTGTGTTAGGACCGAGCTTGGCTTAGTGGTTTCTGCATAATAGGGCGTTCACATTTGTAGAACATCGCCCGTCAATATTTCTTGTCTACGGTCAGAACGTATCGAATGGGTGCTTCATAATGAGGAAATCTGGCGTAAAAAACAGCCAGAGAGCAAAGAGACACACCATTACAACTCCAAAATAGAAAAGGACTGGACATATTCTGTGCAGATGTCCAAACAACATTGTAGGACATGCATTTGACTGGAATCCCAAGTGGAAACAAACAAAAGGACGGTCGGTAGCAATATGACAAAGAATCCTTATAAATGAGTTAAACAAATACCCAGAATGCCTTGGTGGGGAGGGGATAAAATGGACAGCCCAATATCGATCATGTTGGAGAGCTGCAGTGAAGGCTCTATGTTCCAGTGGGAACTAAAATTACGTCAGTTAAGTCAGTCACTGTCAGAATGCATTCATCTCTACAAGAAAAAAGAGAATGTAGCCATTCGTTTTTTGTTTTTTTTAACTGAATATCACAGTTGTCAGAAACATAAGATAATTTAGACAAAACAGGCATTTGATTTGAGATTTAATAGTTTGAGCAATACAGTGACATCTTATCGTGCACTATGTGTCATGTGTCATGTGTCTTGTGTCATGTATTGTCAGCACATTACAAAAGTGTTAGGCTCAGTTCATTTGATTTTAGTATACTCCTTTTCAGATTTGAATAAAATCCATAGCCCTATCCTTAAATTTGTGCAAATTACGGAGTTTTTGTACATATCGTAATTACACAGAAACAAGCTTCGTTTATACCAGTCTGTTCTAATTTAGGGCAAATCCAGCATTTTTTTCTATTGCGTTATAAAAATCAGCAGAACAAGTATAAAGATGGACACGTATTTTCTGTATGATCTAGTCGATGATATGAATTGGATTTAAGGTAGATATGTGAGGCTTTCTTCTGTCTGTATTGTCTCTGTGTTGCTGGTAATGACAGGTCTTTCTGTACATGCCAAGCTGGGTTCCATGCTTTTTCTTGTGTGTTCAAGGACGTCTAGTGTTTTATGCTCCTGGAAAATGTGACTGATACTCAGGGGAGGGTGGGGAAGATGGGGCTGGAGGCGCTGACCTAGACGTCACTGCCAGGATAGGCAAGACACGAGCAATCTTTGTCATGCGGAAGTTTACCCTGCCCTCTAGAGAAATCAGTGCAGCCACAAAACTGCGCATCTCTAACTCCAGCGTAACGTCAGTCCTGAAGCACGTCTCTGAGACAGCGTGAAGACCAAAGCGATGCAGCCGACAACACAGACTGTCGTTAATGACAGTCTGTCCTGGGCGCATTTTCAATATCCGGCAGCCCGCCAACTCAACAGCGATTTGTTGTCAAGGACAGGACAGGAACCAGTCCCTGCGCATATCGTGAATAGGACACACCCTCAGGAAGCCTGCGTGTACACCCCTCATCAGTCCCCGACCTTGAACCCAGAGAGGAGAAGGAAAATGAAACGACCGGAGTTGGGTAGAGAAGAGACACTGATACAGAGCTGAAGGGAAACGGGATGAATTGGACAGAGACAGGCAGAACCAACCAGCGCCAGTCCCGCTGGACAGTAATTACTGTTGATGGTCACAGCTCCCGTGGGGGGGGGTGGGGGTGGGGGGGGGGGGTGGAGAAGCAACGTATGCGGGTTTTTTGATGAAATGTTTCTCCGCCCCTTCGGTTGGGCGCTCAGACATGTAAAGAGATGGACACCTTACGGCACAGAGTGGAGCGCAGGCGTAAGATAAAACCAAAGCGCCGCTATGTTGGTCTGGTCTCGCTGCAGCTGGCCGCTTGTGTGTGTGTGTGTGTGTGTGTGTGTGTGTGTGTGTGTGTGTGCGTGTGTGTGTGTGTGTGTGT
>CM031597.1:93850764-93865764 GCA_018398815.1 Conus ventricosus | reverse complement strand
CTTTAGATTTTAATTCTACATGCCCGTCGCATTAATATTCTACATGCCCGTCACTTTATCATGTTACACACCCATCACATTATCATTTTGCATACCCGTCAGCATGCTGTATACCCACCTGATATTCATTCTGCGCACCACCTACGCCATTCAAGCTTGTACATTATCGCTTTTTCTTCCTTTCTTTTTCTTTTCATTTTTGATTGTTTACGTTGTTTTTGCCTGTCACTTTTGTTTGACGTGCCTATGCAGGGTTGAAACAGATTCTGTCTGTTCTGTCATTTATCCATATCGTTCGACTTACGGGCTTGATACTATTACTCAATGACTAAGCTTACAACAGAGCAAAGGGGGTGGTCTCTAATACAAATCTTGAGGTCGACTGGGTTGCAAACAATACACACGAGGAGGTCTAACACCTTTAATGTCTGTCATCTGTCACTGGTGGGCAGAATAAACGATGTTAAGCCAGCTATACTCAGGCCACTTCCCACGCACACACTCACATCCTCTTAAAGGTGAGGATGCTCCGTGGTGAATTCCATAATCCTATAGAGTGTTGGAACCAACATGATGTCAGAAAAACACTTTATAGCAAATTCCTCGAAATCCCTATTTCAGAGATGGTCGAATGGATAGAATTCTTGATTTCCTAAAAGAGGTGAATATTTCTATTTTGATTTGAGATTTTGGGGAAACTAGACACGGGTTTAAACCGTTTTGATTATGTCTGATCCATGGAATTGACTTTCTTGACATGCATATAGAAAATCAATGTGGACTGGGTAACAGCGCAGATAAGCTCTCATGCGGTCGTTTGGGCTATAAAAAAAAGATGAAGCAACATGAAACTGACCTGATATGATTCAGAAAATCAGGTCTGACAGGAATGATGTTAATTACAGGCTCATTGTAAACATATATTTTAATTGGGGAAATGTCGAAACGAAAGTTGTTTTCTGTTAGTGTGTATCATGTCGAATTCAGTTTGGACAACCATGTAATATTTGTTGACATTTGCTTGCGCAGATTAAGCATCATTCTTCTTCCTCGAAAAAAATGAAAGCATTAACAAATCAGCCTCTAATTTGTAAATGCTCATATGTCTTTGTTCTTTACTCTTGATCTCGTGGTTCAGAGTCTGTTAGAAAGGCTGCTGTCCAACAACTTAACGGTCATGCCATTTCCTAACAATCACAAGAAAGTTGATAGAATCTGACAAACCGCGAATTCCTATATGTAAGTTAATACAATATCAATAAAAGAGACAGGTACTGAGTGAAAAAACCAAACAAACATTAAAACGCTCCCAGTCTGTAAGTCGGCCCTTTCCCATGCATAGTCCACTTAACTTTCTACGCAACCAAGATCAAAGTTACCTGTAACAATTCATTTCATCTTCCATATAAACAAGGTTAATGTTAGAAAAGTAGTTAGACTCAGACTCGAAAACTTACTTTGAGAATACTTCGACAGGGTCGCCCTGTCTTCTTCAGCTCACTGTTTCTGTTGTGGCAGCGAGGCCTGGTGGGGCGACTGTTGTGTGGGGTGAACAGTTGTCAGGATCTGATTGTAGTGGGGGGGGGGGGGGGGGGGGGAGTTCAAAACCTTGATCTCTGTTCAGGGTGGGGCGTCTGGTCTTGATTTCGATGGTTTCTTAACTTTTCTTTTTGTGAGGAAGGGCTCTGTAGATAAGATCTTGGTTTCTTGAGGGCTGAAACTGTGGCCTGTGGCTTGTAGGTGTTCATGTATGGCAGAAGTAGATCGGTTTGGGTGTTCCTGTAGACGGGTGGTGAGTGGTCTTGCTGTCTCGCCAGTGTAGGTATTGGCACAGTCTTGACACCCTACCTGGTACACTACACCACACTGCTTGAGGGGTCCGTTTTGGTCTTTGACATGGGTCAGTTGCAGGCGTAGGGAGTTGGTGGGTTTGTGAAACACTTTGCATCCATGTTGTTGGAAGGTCCTGGCAAGGCGCTCTGAAACTCCTTTAATGTAAGGGATACCCACTTTCACACTGTCCGTATCTGTAGAAGAAGGGTAGGGAACTCGAGGGTTGTCCCACATCCATGCAGGGTATCCATTAGCGGAAAGGGCAGTCTTACTCAGAGAAACAAAATAAAAAGCCTTTTGCTGTACAAAAAGCCATAATATGCTGAACCTGGTGTCTATAAATGTTGATAAGACTTTTAGAGAGCAGTCCTGATAGAGAGTATAATGCACAAGCAAATAATCGATAATGGACAGACGTCACCTTGTATACAGAAAGTGAGTGGCGGGAACGTTGCTACTCACTCAGAGGTAGACGGAGGGTAACAAGTTTCCAGAGGGGGGGGGGGGGGGGGGGAAGTCCATGTGGATAGGAATGATTGGGCGTTGGACAGGATGGGGGTCGTAGTGTGCTTGCGAGAGGAAAAGATATTTCTTTTATCACCCTTTGAAGAAATATGAAAGGTGTGTCGGATGACAGTGTGGTCAGAATTGTCGAAAAGGCTTCATTCTCTTCTTCTTTTTCTTCTTCTTGCAGATGGAACAGGGACGGGCGGCTGGTACACTACGAGGACAGCCTGCACAGGTTCCAGAGCTTCCTCAACAGACCCAGACTCAAATCCAAACGCAACGCGGTTCTGTCCCCCTTGGGACCGACCCCAATGATGAAAGAGCTTCCTCTGAGCATGGATGACGTCAGCTCCCTCTCGTCTCTGACCGGGGAAGACGTATCAGTATTCAATGACGTCACGTTGCAACGGAGTTCGGCCTCAGCGGACGGGGCAAGGCCCTTACCGCTTCCCGACATGGCGGACATAAGGAGACAGAGCCACTGCGAGAGGTCCCTGCCCGCTACGAGCAGAAAGACAACCTCTAAGCTGCCGGCTGTCGCGCGGAGAGTCAGCGCCGAAAAATGGAAAACCAATCGCTTTCGCAAGCAAAGCACTAACAGAAGAACGTATGCGAAATCCAAACAACATTTGGGAGAAGTTACAAGAATGAAATACAGAGGATAATTTCAGAATACATCGACTTGAACTACAACAGTTTTCCCATCAACCAACAGAATCTGTTGATGACTTTATTACACGATGTCGTTTGAAAACTCAGAAATGCAAACATAGAACGTGAATTACTGGCTGTGGTCTTCGGCTGTGAACGCTTCCACACATGCATATATGGAACACACCTCACACAGTGGAATCAGACCACAGACCACTGAAACAAATGCCACACTTTACATAGAGGTGAATGGAGATTTAAAAAAAAAACAAACAAGGCATGCAGCAATGCGCATTGAAATCAAGTCGACAATATGAAATTAATTCAAAACAGACTGACAACGATGAAGACGACATGGGTGACGAAATGGACAACATGTACTTTTCCTCTATAGATGACAAAGCAGCCAGCAACAGATCAGAAATTTTTGTGGATCTGAAGATTATGCTTCGGAAGAAAACACCAGGAACTGTGAAAGTAAAAGTTGACACTGGAGCACAAGGAGACACACTTCCTTTACGCGTATACAGACGCATGTTTCCTGGACATTTGGATGCAGAAGGCTATCCACAAGCAGACAACTACATCGCTGATATCAATCCAGGAAGAGGAGTAAGCATGGAATTTACCAGTTCCGTTGACGGAACGTTTTAGAGACACTTGTCAACATGTAGTCACTGGCACAGGTCTGAGGGTGTTGGTACCTACTTCTAGATAGGCCTCCGTCGGGTTGTAGCTGACCATGGATAGAGTATATACGACCTAATATTTAGCTGTCTGGTCTGTCTGCTCAATCAAAGCAGCGTCGCCTGTGGCTTTTGAGACCGATGCGAGTGGCAGTCTCTGTCACAGCGGTTACATCTGTATGTTGACACTGGTTTGTTTGCTGTCATCCCCTTTCTGTGGGCTCGCTTTTCTGCTGACCACTTCTACCTGGTACATAATAAAACGAACTGAGCTCGATCTGGACAGGACTGTGAGAAGTACTGTGCCATTTTTTGTCACAGGGCCTTAGAAGTACTGCAGCCCTGTAATATTACTGTGTTGGGCGTTGAAGAACTATATGAACAAGCCGGAACCTAAATATGAGAGCGCTGTATCGTTGGTGTTTTTCGTTGCTTGGCAGTTGACAAAGGGAGGTCAATCTAGCAAGGGCATTCACTCTGTCATGTTACTACACGGCGAATAGATTTAACAGTAAGGTACGATACCATTAAGGTACGATACCTTTACAGCCCTACCAGAACCTCAGTGTGTCCCCCTGGTGGTTTGCCTCATGTCGACTTGATGACTATTCCACCCTTTTACTGCTGATGTTGGGGCTTCGACAGAACACACTTGGACGCGGGTTGGAGCTGGCCGGAAGGAGTGGTGAAGGATTAATGCGACTGATGGACACAGAGAGAGAGAAACAGTAATCTCAGCATTAATTTTTGTGACAGAGGAATTGACAGCCTGCGCTTGTTTTTCTAACTATTCATTTGTTTCCAGCACTATTTATATTTTTCAATTTTAGTTCTCATTTCTTCTTCAAACCCCCCCCCCCCTTTTTTTTTTGTCTTTCAAATCTTTGCCAAGTCGTTTACATAATGACAGAAGAATTGTTAGCCTGCACTTGTTTTTCCGCGACTACTAATTTGTTTAGCACTTTTATTTCGAAGTATCGTCTTTTTGTCTTCTCTGAGTGGCATAATCGCAATCTGTGAAAAACTCAACATACAGCCACGTCCATCGCCGTTCCGACACAGCCCAGCATGAACAGACAACACAAAACAGCCACGTCATCAGTCGTCGTGTGGCAACCCGCTAAAGGAGACGATGTGCGTGTTATCTCGGTGGTGTCAGTGGTAGTGTCTGTTCTCGTCAGACAATGGACACTACCGGTGATGGTGATTTTTATTTACGTCTTTTCATCCGGCAGATGATATTAGACACACACACACACACACACACACACACACACACACACACACACACACACACACACACACACACACAACACAAAACAAACAAACCCACCACTTAAGTCATTTCAACACATACATCTGCATACACTTATGAAAAAGAAAACAGCATATCAGTTAAGGACCCTCATAATAGTCTGGCTACACCAGAACTGGCTAAAGTGGCTGCAAACTCAATTATGCATGAGTCAGACAGAACTTGACTCTCATTTTCATATTTGTCAAGATTAATACCTTTCGCCTTATACATTTTAGTTAAAACCGGACAATCTAATAGACGGTGATGCACAGAGATGAATTTAGAGAGGACACTACCTACCGAGCGCTCTATTCACAGTATCATAAACAGCTGCGTTGTTGTGGAGGCAGAGTGAGTGAGCATCTCCGAATGTCTCGAAGTCAATTGTTCCACCACAACGCTCAAGATTTTATCTTTTCCTCCATCTGCCCCCACCCCCACCCCTCGTGTGTGTGTGTTACAATAATCTCTCTGGCTCGGCCACTGAGTATGTTATTATCACCTTCAGTACAGACGGCTCAGTGAGTGACGTCCTTTATATGTTGAACCGCTACGTGGAATACCGGTGTTAGGCTGCGACTGGACGACACCAAGTGTGGTTGTGCATGGGAAACGCAGAATGAGTGACGTGGAGGTGACATCATCAACAGGGCAGGGAAGAAAAGACAGCCAAAGAATAACGGACTTCCAGGGATTCCAGCTGACCTTTTGAGCTAATGTGATGCAAGAAGACAGAGACGTGTAGTAACAAAAAAATACAGACCGCTTTCTTCGGGCAGAATGTTCATTAGCGTTTCATACCGTTTGTCTTCTTCCAAGCCGTTGTCCGACACAAACTGTGTATAGATGAGAATCTACTAACACATGCATTTCACTATTTCAAAGTGTAGTGTCTGATACTACATCTTGCGTCACTATATTGTGGATACAATGATTCTATTTGTCTGTTTTGTTTTAAGTGTTGCCCGACTCATGTTGTATATATCATTCTTGTAATACTGCGTGTGTGAGTGCGTGTGAGCGTGTGTGTGTGTGTGTGTGTGTGTGTGAGTGCATCTATATATGTGCTGTTTCAAAACGCTGTGTGAGTCTCCCATTAACTTCCTCTCAATGTATAGTGTCTGCCACTGTTTGTGTAGTCTGTTCCATGTAGTTGCTATGGATGAATGCATGATACATCGTATTGTACCCTAAGTGCCGTTCTCCACAGAGCAACCATTGGATGTTCATTTCCTGGTCTGTGCGGCCCTGTATAGTTAGTTACTACTACGCTGCCTCGTTCTGTATGTCTACACCATGATTTTACGTTACCTGCTCTGCTTTGCTACTACCATGCTGCCTCGTTCTGTTTGTCAATATTATTGATGCACATTGCCTCGTATGCTCGGATTCCTATAGTGTCTATTATGCCGCTTCGTTCTGTAGGTCTATACTACTGAGGCACATTGCCTCGTGAGTTCGGTTTCACCGTTGCTGATATTGTGTATGCTGCCTCGTTCTGTACACATCTGCTCGTAAATAGACTTTGGTGTCTTGTACTGTGATGTGTATTCGCTGCAATGACTAGTCAGAAACCGGATCGTGTCTTTTTTCCGGTGACTAGCCTCAGTTTTGACGACTTGGTATAGGTAGCGCCTTGTGGATTACAGGCGCGAGGACCTGGGATGGAACGTAGCTGGAGTATGCACGCGCGCGCGCGCACACACACACACACACACCACACACACACACACACACACACACACACACACACACACACACACACACACACACACACACACACGCACACACTCTCTCTCTCTCTCTCTCTCTCTCTCTCTCTCTCTCTCTCTCTCCTCTCTCTCTCTCTCTCTCTCCTCAGAGTGCTTATTTTATTATTTTCTTCTTCCTTTTCACCCAGTGTGCTTATCGTTGTCGTCGTCGCTGTTTTTATTGTTGTTGCTAAATCATTATACGCCGCGACCCCCAACCCGTCCTCTCTCATCCCCCTCTTATATCCCGTCCTCTAAGCCTTTGTGCTTTACCTGCCACCCAACTAACCCCCACCCCCACCCCCACCCCCTCCGCTGGTCTGCCAGGCCTGATCCATTCTGTGGTCGGCTGCACTAAAGGCAGCATGTATTCCTCATGGCCCGTACCGTCCACACCTACCTCTACTCAACCCCACCCTCCCTACCGGACTCCCGTTTTTTCGAACATTCCCTCTCCCCCCCCCCCCCCCCACCACACTTCCCACCACCCCCTTTTCGGTCTGTCTCATCCTCATCTGCAATCCTATCCGAAACAAATTCCAAAGCTGACAAGATATCCTCCCCATGTGTATGGATCAGAGGCCTACTCGCGACAAAACTCTGTCTCTGTCTGTCTCTGTCTCTTTGTCTGTCTGTCTGTCTGTCTCTCTCTCTCTCTCTCTTCTCTCTCTCTCTCTCTCTCTCTCTCTCTCTCTCTCTCTCTCTCCCGCATTTTTGTTCGTGTTTCTCTCTGTCTCGCACCAGCTTTGTCACTGTATTCCTGTCTCGTGAGCGTGCACACGTGTTCTCTCTTCTCTCTCCTCTCTCTCTCTCTCTCTCTCTTCTCTCTCTCTCATCTCTCTCTCTCTCTCTCTCCCCTTGCATGATTTAGAAATAGAACACTGGGATTAAAGGCTAATAAAAGATGGTATCTAAATAACGATGTTGTTGATGATTCATGTCCATTGTGTAATGATATTGCAATTAGAGCAGATGAGTTACATTTGTTTTTGTTCACTTGTCCTACTTTTGGGAACATAAGAAAAAAATCAAGACTATTTGAAAATAACACAGTCAAGAGTCGAAACCTTAACAGTATTTTGCAGACAAGTGATGAAACATTGCTGTAGACACGCGGGAGAAAATTATGAATGAATAAAAGTTCAAAGCACTGAAGGGGTATCAATTATATTTCATTTTTATTGTGTGGAATACTCATTTGACCTCGAAGCGTCATGGTTCAAGTGAATGGTTTTTCATAATATCAAGTCAGATAAATTATCTGTAGAGAGAATACGTGTGGCGTGGGGAGAAGGGCGGATAAGGATATAAATGCGTGCGTGCAAGTCGATGGAAGATAGATGGATCAGAGTGCGCATGTGAAGGGAATGGTTGTTGTGTGAGAATGATTTTGTTATAGAACATAGACAAGAAACACAAATAAGTGATGGAAATGGAAACACTCTTTAAAATTTTGTTTAGCTGTGTAGACACCTAATTTGTATTTTTTCTTTCGTTTTCTTTTCTTCTATGCAAAAACAAAAAGACGTTGTACCCCCTTGACAAAAAGGCTATAAGCCAATGTTAATAAAAGATGTCAGTGTCGGTCTCTCTCTCTCTCTCTCTCTCTCTCTCTCTCTCTCTCTCTCTCTCTCTCTCTCTCTCATCCGGATGCAGATACATCAACGCCCTTCAATAACTTTGAAATCAGACCCCCATGTGGGACTAGGAATCAGGGAGATTAGCTGACATGAAACTGGCCATTCGTGGTGGAGACCTGATCTTGCACGGTAAAACGGGGAAGGCGTTCCACACATCCCTCTCTTGGTTATCGTCCACCCTGCCCTCATATTATATCAGTACTGTTCTCTCTCTCTCTCTCTCTCTCTCTCTCTCACTCTCTCTCTCTCTCTCTCTCTCTCTCTCTCTGGATATGTTTCCAAATGGAAACCATTTCCCACTACCGTAGACATGTATCCTAGTGACATTTGTTGTGACAGGGAGCAGACTGACACAGGAACAGAAGCATCGACAGTCCTTCAAGGCGAACAAACAAGACTCAAACCAGCGTCGCAGCAGTGAAGAGTGAACGGCGAGGAGGGGCTTGAGGGGAAAACATGGATATGTGCTTGAACACACTCTGAGAGTACGGACCATCAAGACTGTGAACCAGATGTATCATAGCAAACTACACAGCCCCGAAACATTGGCCAGGAAATTCTGGCATGTCTGGAAGAGAGGATAAGAAGAGTGGACAGTCTTTGTCATGCATTCAGGGGGGATCGGAGTGGCCGGCCAATTCTGACTCGGAGCCGCTGTGGAAAAAGGAAATCCTTCTCACAGAATATCGTGCCTGTAAACGATTGTAGCAGAAAGCACTGTGTTACTGCCAGTGTTATGATACTGACTTAGTGTTCGACATCCTTCCGTGATTTGATCTCTTGTGCCATAGTCTGCCTTTCTGCGTCTATTCATTTCGAAATATTTATTGCACGACCCCGCCACTCCTTCCCGCCCCCTTTCGTGTATGGGCTAAACTAGCTTAATCACAATAAACCATTGGCATTCACGTTTACATTCTGTCTCTCTCTCTCTGTCATCCGGATGCACATACAGCAAAAACCATTGGATACCTTTGAATAAAGCTCGCCATGTGGGGCTGTGAATCAGAGTGATTACCCGACATCAAACAGGCCTCTCTTCATGGAGACTTGATCATGCATCGTAAACAGGGGAAGGCGTTCCACACATCCCTTTTGTTATTATCACGCTGCCTGCCCTCAGATCACAGAACCAGTTATGCTCTCTGTCTGTCTGTCTGTCTGTCTGTCTGTCTGTCTCTCTCTCTCTCTCTCTCTCTCTCTCTCTCTCTCTCTGTGTGTGTGTGTGTGTGTGTGTGTGTGTGTGTGTGTGTGTGTGTGTGTGTGTGTGTGTGACATCTGCGGACGTTAATTACACATTCAAAAAACATCACAACTAAGTGTGAAGATCGTAAAAATGATAGGATCAGGTGAGAGAAAAACAATGCGGTTGCTTATCAAGTTGTTTTGGATGGATGTTACTTGAACTAACCATATCTGTAATGTGAGGAAAAAATGGTTTATCATCAAGAGAGAGAGAGAGAGAGAGAGAGAGAGAGAGAAGAGAGAGAGAGAGAGAGAGAGAGAGACAGACAGACAGACAGACAGACAGAAGAGAACGATTAAGAACAGATGGGTAAAAATGATTGCCTTTTTTGGTAAGGCTGATCACGAAAAGCATGTGCAGCGCATTGTAAAAGGTGCTATTCCATAGAGAGCATACAACTGCAATTCTGCAAACAAACAAGTTCAGATTTTCGTAATCGTTGTTTTCCTTCTTCTAGCATCAGATGGAAGACAAATTGTCCAGAGGTATGCAAGCACAGACCCAAACCTGAGCAGAGGTGTGTGTGTGCGCGCGCGCGCGCGCGTGTGTGTGTGTGTGTGGGGGGGGGGGGCGCGCGTGTGTGTGTCTGTGCTTGCTTGCGCGCGCGCGCGCGCGCGGTGTGTGTGTGTGTGTGTGTGTGTGTGTGTGTGTGTGTGTGGTGGTGTGTGCGTGTGTGAACGTAAAACTGAATCGAAAATGATTGTGGGGAAGTAATGGACAGTCTACTGGGAACATCAAGCGTGGTCGTGTACAGACTTATACACTTCATCACCACCACCATCACCACTACCACCCACATTTTGTTACTGATCCTGGCCCCTTTCATTCCCTATGCAGTGATAATCCGCAAGATATTTCCTTTTTCCTCTGTTTTCTTTTTAGTTATGAACGCTTTCTCTAATTGAAAAGGCCTAGCAACGGTGGAGTATTTTCCCCCTCAGTGGAAGAACAAATTTCGACGCCCAGCTCTTCCTCGACATGTAGCTTGTGACACACCCACTCTGACAGACAGTTCCGAACAAAGGGAAGATGAACGAGGGCATGGAGTAAAGAGCGGTGTGGGGGAGGGGGAAGAGGAGGGGAGACAGTCGTTTGCTTTCCCTTTCCAAACTACTCCCACTTTCTTTGAAAATGTAGAGGCTTACTATTCTCACACGGTGGCATAGACTTTCCTATCCGTTGAGTTTGTCAGCTTACATGTAGATATACTTAACAGAGAGAGAGAGAGAGAGGGAGGAGGGAGGGAGAATAGGAAGAGAGAGAGAGAGAGAGAGAGAGAGAGAGAGAGAGAGAGAGAGAGAGAGAGAGGGAGGCAGACAGACAGACAGAGACAGAGACAGACACAGACACAGAGACAGAGACATGAACTGAACACTTTAGGACAAACACGGCTTAGGCAGTCAATCATTGGGCCTCGGAAGGAAAGTAGGTTATGGAGGAGGGGGTACAGACACAGAGATCGACTTTTTTTGTGATGGACAGTCTACTGGGAACATTAATTTCAGATCATGACACACGCTCCTCCCGTTCTCCGACTGACACCCACGTCCTCCCCCCCCTCCCCCCCCTCCCCCCCCCCCCCCCCCCCCCCCCCAGTGTAAAGCACAACGATAACCTACTTAGCCTTTTCTCTAACCTAATCTGAACTTTTCATGTGGAAATCATGTGAGACAGTGCCCCGCATTCCTCCCCTCCCCTCCCCCTCTTTCGGACTGTTTTTGTGTGAAATCGAACATAATCAATCTGGTGAGAGATCACATTGTCTGAGACGCTCACACGGTAGGCTCTATGTCACTGACTTTAACTTAGTACATTTAAAAGTGCCAGATAGTTACATTCCGTAGGCGAAGCGGAGAGATGTTTGTTTTACAAAGGCAGAAAAAATACAAATTGTAAATGTAGAGAAAATGCATTGAAAAACGGCACAGAAAATAGAAAACAAACACTCTCTTCCATTCTCTCCCACGAGCACACATACTCTCACGCACAGACACACAATACACAAGAGCCGCAACAAGCACAAACTATTAAGCGATCCACAAAAACAACAAGAGTCAATCAACTATCTGGTAATGACTGTCCTCTTAGTATTGTTTAAAAAGGTGGGTTTTCAGGGAGGTTTTGAAGGAAGAAAAGGTTTGAGAATGTCTTAAGTCATAGGGGAGTTTATTCCAGAGTTTGGGAGCTGCGTATGAGAAAGCTCGTTCGCCATGCTGTTTACGATGGGGACGGTAACTGGGGAGGCGGAAGGTCCTGGTGTCGGTGGAGGAGCGGAGCGTTCGTGATGGGACATATACTTGAAGGAGATCGGAAAAATAGGCAGGGGCATCGCCAGTGAAAATCTTGAAGCAAAGACAACAACATTTGTATTTAATTCTTTCTTCAACGGGGAGCCAGTGCAACTTTTTCAGGAGAGGGCTGCAGGGTTGGGTCCTAGGAGATTTGCAAATGAGACGGGCTGCAGAGTTCTGTACACATTGAAGGGGTTGGATGACAGTTGAGGGACAGCCACGGAGAACACAGTTGCAGTAATCTAGCCTTGAGAGGATGTAGGATGAAACGAGAGTTTTTGTGGCGTCTTCAGTGAGATAGGGTCGAATAGCAGCAATTCGTTTAAGTTCCATGTAAGCTAACTGACAAGTTTTTGTGACATCCTGTTTCATTTAGAGGTCACTATCTGTCTGTCTGTCTGTGTGGCTGTGTGTGTGTCTGTGCGTGTGTCTGTGTCTCCATGTTTTTGTGTCTGTGTATGTGTCTGTGTGTGAGTAAGAGTTTGTGTGCGTGTATGTGTGTATGTTCGCGCTCGAGGTGAGTGTGTGTGTGTGTGTGTGTGTGTGTGTGTGTGTGTGTGTGTGTGTGTGTGTGTGTGTGTGTGTGTGGTGTGTGTGTGTGTGTGTGTGTCTGTGTGTGTGTGAACGTAAAACTGAATCGAAAATGAGTGTGGGGAAGCAATGGACAGTCTACTGGAAACATCAAGCGTGGTCGTGTACAGCCTTATACACTCCATCACCACCACCATCACCACTACCACCTACTTAGCCTTTTCTCTAACCTAATCTGAACTTTTCATGTGGAAATCATGTGAGACAGTGCCCCGCTTTCCTCCCCTCCCCTCCCCCTCTTTCGGACTGGTTTTGTGTGAAATCGAACATAATCAATCTGGTGAGAGATCACATTGTCTGAGACGCTCACACGGTAGGCTCTATGTCACTGACTTTAACTTAGTACATTTAAAAGTGCCAGATAGTTACATTCCGTAGGCGAAGCGGAGAGATGTTTGCCAAACACTGATTTGGGTGGGTGTTTATTTCTTTTTTGTTTTGTTTTGATTGTTTATCTTTAATCAGAAGTTCTGGCGTAAAACAAACAAGTACGTCTCAAAAAAGTAAAGCTGTGGGGGAAAAGGATGTGTGGAAGGGGGGAAAGGGGAGGGGGGGGGGTGGCGGTAGGGGGGGTGGGGAAGTTGGTTGCGGGGTTACCGGAAAAGAGCGGGGAGGGGTCTGTTGGTTGGGGGGGGGGGGGGGGGGGTGCAGGCGGGTCTATGTTGCCATATATTTTTTGCGGGTGCTACAAGGACGCAGTAGACCTTTCTCTTTTTTTAATTTTTCCCTTCTTCTTCTTTTTTTTTTCTTTTTTCTTTTCTTCTTCTTCTTTTTTCCCTTTTTTCTTCTTTTTTTATTGTTTCCTTTGAACATTTCCCTTCTTTGTATCCTTCATCTTTTTTAATGGGGGGCCCTAGCCCAAAATTTTGTCCCTTATTATTTTGTTTTTATTTTACTTTCATTTTTTCTCTTCTTTTCTTCTCTCTCTCTCTCTCTCTCTCTTCTTGTTGGACGTCCATTTCCTTTTTTTTCCCACTTTTAAACAAAATTTTTCCCCTTTTAAAAGGGCTCATACAGATGCATGGTCTGTGTTTTTTCATTAGGATGGGATTGGCTTGCTTTTTATTTTTTGGCGTTTAAAACAAGGGTCTGGGTGGGTTTGATTTTCCCACTCTTTGAAAGAAACATTTACAAAAAAAGGCAGGACTACAAAGTACTGTGATGAGAAAACCGTGTTGTGGTGTGTGTGTGTGTGTGTTGTGTGTGTGTGTGTGGGTGTGTGTGTTTGTGTGGTGTGGTGTGTGGATTTGTTGGTGGTTGGTGAATGTCGACGCGCGCGGGGTGTGTGTGTTGTGTGTGTGTGTGTTGTTGGTGTGTGTGTTGTGTGTGTGTGTGTGTGTGTGCGCGCCGTTGATTGCTTGTGTGTGCGTGGGTTTGTGTGGGGGTTGTGTGGTGTGTGGTGTGTGTGTGTGTGTGTGTCTGTGTTGTGTCGTGTCTGTGTGGTGCGGGGGGTACATATGCGCGCGCGTCGCGCGGCATGTGGGTGTATTTTTTCTGTCTTTTGCCTTGTGGGTTTTGTGTGTCTGGCGGTGTCTGGTCTCCATTTTTGTGTGTCTGTGTATTGTCTGTGTGTGAGAAAGATTTTTTGGTGGGTATGTGTTACGTTCGCGCTGAGTGGTGTATGTGTGTGTGTGGGGGTGGTGTGTGAACGTAAAACGGAATAAAAAAAGAGTGTGGGAAGCAAGGGGACGTTCGGGGAACATCAAGCGGGTGTGTACAGCCTTATCACTCCTCACCCACCCCCCCAAACCCTCCCCCCATTTTTTTTTTTGACCCTGGCCCTTTACCCCTTCGTAAAAATCCGAAAGGTTTTTCCCTTTTTTCCCTTTTTTTTCTTTTTAGTTATTGGTTCCCCTATTGAAAAGGCCTAGCAACGGTGGAGTATTTTCCCTCAGTGGAAAAACAAATTTGGGACCCCAAAGCTTTCCTCGACAGTAGCTTTGAACCCCACTTGACAGACATTTCCGAACAAGGGAAGAGGGAAACGGGGGCATGGAGTAAAGAGCGGTGGGGGGGGGGGAAGAGGGGGGGAAAAACATCTTTTGCTTTCCCTTTCCAAACTCCCCCATTTTTTTAAAAACGTAGAGGTTAGATTCTCACGTGGTGGATAGATTTCCTATCCGTTGAGTTTGCGCTTAATGTATATATAATTAAACCAGGAAGAGAGGAAAAGAGAGAGAGGAGAGGAGAGAGAGAGGGGAGAGGAGGGACGAGAGGGAGAGAGAGAGAGAGGGAAGAGACGAGACAGAGACGAGACTAAAAATGAAACTTTGGGAAAACAGGGTTTTTGGCAGTCAATCAGGGGCCTCGGAAAAATCCACAAACTTTAGGAAAGTGGATATGGAGGGGGGGTTTTAAAAGACAGAGTCGATTTTTTGTGTGATGGCAGTCTAGGGAACATTAATTTGATCTGATACACGTCCTCCGTTTCCGATGACACCCCCCATCCCCTCCCCCCCCCACCCCCCCCCCAGTGTAAAACACAAGATAAAATCTTAGCCTTTTCT
>CM031597.1:93825764-93843264 GCA_018398815.1 Conus ventricosus | reverse complement strand
GTGAAATCGAACATAATCAATCTGGTGAGAGATCACATTGTCTGAGACGCTCACACGGTAGGCCCTATGTCACTGACTTTAACTTAGTACATTTAAAAGTGCCAGATAGTTACATTCCGTAGGCGAAGCGGAGAGATGTTTGCCAAACACTGATTTGGGTGGGTGTTTATTTCTTTTTTGTTTTGTTTTGATTGTTTATCTTTAATCAGAAGTTCTGGCGTAAAACAAACAAGTACGTCTCAAACAAGTAAAGCTGTGCGGGAAAAGGATGTGTGGGAAGGGACGGAAAGGGGAGGGGGCGAGGGGTGGCGGTATGGGGGTAGGGAAGTTGGTTGCGAGGGTTACCAGGAAAAGAGCAGGGAGAGGGTCTGTTGGTTGGGGGGGGAGGGGGGGGGGGTGCAGTGCGGTCTATGTTGCCATCATCATTTGTTGCTAGGATGCTACAATGACGCTGTAGATATTTTCTCTTTTTTTAATTTTCTCCTTCTTCTTCTTCTTCTTCTTCTTTTTCTTCTTCTTCTTCTTTTTCTTCTTCTTCTTCTCTTCTTCTTCTTCTTCTTCTTCTTCTTCTTCTTCTTCTTCTTCTTGTTGTATTGTCTTCCTTCTCGCACACTTTCCCTTCTTTGTCATCCTTCTCCTTTTTTAATGTGGGGCCTCCAGCCTCCAATTTTGTCCCTATATTATTTTGCTTTTATAATTTTCATTTTCATTTTCTTCTTCTCTCTCTCTCTCTCTCTCTCTCTCTCTCTCTCTCTCTCTCTCTCTCTCTCTCTCTCTCTCTCTCTCTCTCTCTCTCTCTCTTAGTTGGACGTCCATCTTCCTCTTTTTCCCACTTTTAAAAAAATACTTTTCTCCTTTCAAAGGCTCATACAGCATGCATGGTCTGTGTGTTTCATTAGCGATGGAGATTGGCTTGCTGTTTAGTTTTTGTGCGTTTCATACAAGGCTGACAGAGATAGAGACAGAGAGAGACTTTGATACTTTGAATAATTTATTGTCATTACCAAAAGGTCTTAGAGAGAGAGAGAGAGAGAGAGAAGAGAGAGAGAGAGAGAGAGAGAGAGAGAGAGAGAGAGAGAGAGAGAGATATCCTCATCCTGTTTCTTCTCTAAGATCAATGCGCGCAGAGGTCTGCCTTCAGGACTAAACAGGCGGTCCACAGAGACTCTTCAGACCCCGTACACCTTCTCTTGCAGAATGGTGAGCATCAATCATGTGTCCTTTTTTAGCCCCTGGAGAGCACCAACGTCTCGGAGAATGTGCCTCAAAGAGTGTGTTCTTTTCAGTGGGTATTCCACGATCGCCCGGCCACGCAGACTGTTCAGCTAAGTAAACGTACGCCTCATGCTAATGGTTTAGCTCTGGTTTTACACCCTTATCTGTCTTATGTGATACGGCAGGCAGGAACAGATATCCCAGGAGCGTAAGTGTCTGTGAGCGATGTAGCACTAAACATATGACAGCAGAAAGAAGATGTGCAGCGCGAGCTGGGCATTGCTGGTCACTGAACTGAATGTAGATAGCATTTTGATCCTTGGAACGTTATAAGCTGAATCATGATCCTTGGAAAGCCAGACCTATGAGCGAGATTTCGATTTGTCACCTGCGCTTCGACTTCAGTCGCAACACTCTTCCACCCACAAGTATATTGTACTCTCTCTCTCTCTCTCTCTCTCTCTCTCCTCTGTGGCTTAATGGGTTGACTGGATGGGGGAGTGAGGGGGGGGGGGGGGGAGCAGGGTCTACTGTACTAACCTGTGAAATACTCCCCAGATGATTGTAAGTTAGAAAAGTGCATTTCCATACCTGGCCTCCATCCCTCCTTCCTCTAACACCATCGTCACTCTCTTTCATTCATTTTGAGCCATCATTCTTTCTCAGAGTGCACACGCAGAAGACCACAATGAACTGAAAACGATGCAGTCTCGCCAGAATGTGTGACTCCACTCGCTGGCTCGTCTCGAGCGCAAAAAATGGCCACGTCTTCCGTTCAGTGTCGTTCACAATAGCTAATGGTGCGTATGTTTAGTTCGCGCTAATTGCTCTGGAAGGTAGAGTGGTCACGATTGGAAGGCTATATTCCGACCTGTTTGGGACAAACATGACTTATAACATTGCTGGTTGATGCGCGCAGTAGTTTTGAGGTGATGTTGTCAGTACTCCGTCACCTCTATTCCTACCCCCGCTTACTTCCTTATAAACTCTACTTAGAATAAGTGCCTTAATGAATGGTCACCTGATCTATTTCCTGTGCTTCCCTTGCTGAAAATAACCAGAGGTGGGGCGGGCGCACTGCTTCTTATTGCCACTCCTGTTTCATACCATCTGTCTTCTATCTGGTCTTCCTTCCCATCCTCGGTCCGATTTTACCACCCACTCGTCCCCGTCATCCGCTTCTCTCTTACTGTTTTTATAATCCTGAATCCCCTTGGTAGTTCTTCATTTCTTCCAGTTTTTCCCCCCAGATAAAAAGTGGTCGTTTCTCAGCTTGCGTGCCTGTAAGAGGGCATCGTGTCAACAAAAGCGCATGGACGCTGTCTATCCTTATACATCTTATTGTTTTGACGGGTCTTAATCAGGAACGTTTTTCTTTTTAACCTCTCGCCATTTTAGACAGTTTCTTATTGTTACTGAAAATAAAGAGAATTTCAAATGTAAAGAAACTTATTTAGAAAGCAGGAAAATGAAACAGACAGCAGTGTTATTAGTCAAAATAGACATAAACACACAAGACAAAATGCATTGGATTGCTTACTGAATACGCATGACAAAACGGAACAGTTCATTTTCGAAAATAGTGTTTTTCTTGTTTTGCGTAAGCTAGGTTGTTCGAACTTTGTCTTTTTCTTCTGTCTTTTAATACTAATCGCGATGAAAACTGAACACAGTTTTACGTGTAATTAATGTGTGTGTGTGTGTGTGTGTGGTGTGTGTGTGTGTGTGTGTGTGTGTGTGTGTGCTAGGTTAAAGTGTCGGCATGCGCTTACGGTCAAAATATGACCTTACTGACGTTGGAGTACGGGTAAACTGACGCTAGCACGCGCGACAACGAATGATGCGCGCTTATCATATGTCACTTTCAACGTCATTGCATGTTTTATTCACAAATGCGTCGTCTTGTTTCCTCGCCTTGTTCTTGCACTTGTTTTAAACTCAGATCTGCTGTCCTTCCCCTCCCTTAAACCCTGACACCCATAAACCTGTTCACCCATCGTCAATCCATTGCAATTTTTCCCTCCATAAACCTGTTCACCCATCGTCAATCCATTGCAATTTTTCCCTCCATAAACCTGTTCACCCATCGTCAATCCATTGCAATTTTTCCCTCCATAAACCTGTTCACCCATCGTCAATCCATTGCATTTTCCCTCCATAAACCTGTTCACCCATCGTCAATCCATTGCAATTTTTCCCTCCATAAACCTGTTCACCCATCGTCAATCCATTGCAATTTTTCCCTCCATAAACCTGTTCACCCATCGTCAATCCATTGCAATTTTTCCCTCCATAAACCTGTTCACCCATCGTCAATCCATTGCAATTTTTCCCTCCATAAACCTGTTCACCATCGTCAATCCATTGCAATTTTTCCCTCCATAAACCTGTTCACCCATCGTCAATCCATTGCAATTTTTCCCTCCATAAACTGTTCACCCATCGTCAATCCAAACCCTGACACCCATAAACCTGTTCACCCATCGTCAATCCAAACCCTGACACCATAAACCTGTTCACCCATCGTCAATCCAAACCCTGACACCCATAAACCTGTTCACCCATCGTCAATCCAAACCCTGACACCCATAAACCTGTTCACCCATCGTCAATCCATTGCAATACCTGTTCACCCATCGTCAATCCATTGCAATACATGTTCACCCATCGTCAATCCATTGCAATTTTTCCCTTCCTTCTGTTGCACTTGCTCGATTAAGTAACGAATAATGTGGGCTGGATCGCATCCTGTCAATTTCCTCTCTTTGTCTGGCTAAATATAAGGGAATAGGAAATGGAATGGGCGCGTCCATAAACCTCTTTGCCTCTCCAGCAGATCGCTGACGTCAATTCATTCAACTGCATAGTAAATTCTTTTGATCCCATTGACAGTCTGATTTCAAATCGATATATCAAAACGTTCCTATTTGGACCTCTTCTCTTTCGGTTCATTGCATTTCCATCCATCTCCCCGTTTACGACTACTTTTCATTACATCTTCGTATTTTTGTTAATCCTTCGTTGTTTTTCAGTGTGCGTTTTTTTTTTTCTGCTCAAAATGTCTGTAAGAAAGCGAACGTGTTGTAGGCTATTACAATCGCCGAAGAATAATGATCCATGGGGATATTCCCTTAGCGTAGTCAAGTGAGAGCCGCTGTTGGAGTCGATCAAGGATGTTCCTGGCTATCTTGCCACTGAAGACCAAAAGGTCATGCACGGAACTGATAACTGGCATCATTAGTAAAACTCGAAATTGCGTTATTGGTTTGGGGGGTTTTCGCATTATTCCTTATAGATTTGGAAGACTTTAAAAATCAGATGAAATCATACAAACATATTGAATCAAATGAAATTAACAATACAAACATATTGAATCAAATGAAATTAACAATACAAACATATTGAATCAAATGAAATTAACAATACAAACATATTGAATCAAATGAAATTAACAATACAAACATATTGAATCAAATGAAATTAACAATACAAACACATTGAATCAAATGAAATTAACAATTGTTTTCAATTGACCCCTGCCCTGTGTGTTCCTAGGGCCATGAAAAAAGGAAGAAAGAAGAAGAAAACAGAGAAGATAAAGAAATGGATAAAAGATAATTAGCAAAGAGGAGAAATAGTAAGCAAAGAACAGATAGATAGATAGATAGATAGATAGATAGATAGATAGATAGATAGATAGATAGATAGATAGATAGACTCTGTTTACCCTCTCCACAAGTAAATAAATAAATAAATAAATGATTAAACAACAAACAAACAAACAGAAAAATGATTCAACAGCAAACAAACGAACAAACAACAAATAAATAAATTTATAAATTCGACTCAGTTTTCCCTCTCCAAATCCGGGGAGACAGCTGTCCCATACTTGGTTTGTCCAGATCACCTTGACTAGCGACTGGAAGAGATACTGAGGGAGACTGCAGCAGAAGCCTGTGAAATATGGCCACTAGGGTTTTACTGAGAAAAAATATGTAGACCTGGTGTAAAATTGTCCAAGTTTATGATTCATTTATTTCACTTGGCGGTGTGAGTGTCGAAGGAATCGACAATTATTATGGACGGACAGAATCTCATGTGCTGTAAAGGACCCCATTGTGTATTTTTCTTATTGTGATTAGCAGACGCCTCACGGTGTGTGTGTGTGTGTGTGTGTGTGTGTGTGTGTGTGTGTGTTTCTAATTTGTACACCCGTCTTGCAGTGACATCCATTCAAAGAGACATTCTTGGAAGTATACATCCATGTTCTGTTGATAATTACTTTGAAGAGACATTCTTGTGGGAAGATGCTTTGTAATATGATCTTTGTTGTGTCTTTGTTGTCCACTGATGGCTATGCGCCCGTACTGAGATAACAGCTAAGAAGAGAAACTGGTTAATAACATCAAAGTGAAAAATTACGCGAGAGATTGTGCTTGATAAGGCCAAGCGTCGGGAATTTTTTTGTTACCTTCAGTGGCTCGTCCGCCTTTTTTTCCTGTTTCGCTGTCTTACTGAATTAAGAATGTTTTGCATGAAATATTCCCTGGTGAACGCGCAGCCATCTTTTGCCTCTGGAACAGGGGAATTATATGCTTGGATTGTTGCAATGATCAAGTAAAATGTTTTTATTTTGGAAGTCCCTTTTAACATGGTTTTAGGGACGATGTTAAAACTTCGTTCAGGAAGCCATACCCTTTGTGAACAGTGTTAACTCTAGGCTCCTTTCCGATGGACTATACAGCTGGCGACGTGAGAATGTGTGGCACATGAACCATGAATGATTGTTTAGAAACTGTGAATTGTTTGTTTTTAATTTCTGTCAAATCAGATCGTCACTTGTCTGGGCACTGCAGACTGTTTTGCGTTTGTTGTTCTTTGTTTATAATTTTTTTCTCGAACTTGTCTTTTTGAGACAAGTAAGTGTGCTTTCATGTGCCCACACGAACAGCGTCTCTCTCTCTCTCTCTCTCTCTCTCTCTCTCTCTCTCTCTCTCTCTCTCTCTCTCTCTCTCTCTCTCTCTCTCTCTCTCTTCTCTGCATGGATCGTGACAGGCATTTAAAATATTTTATCACTAATTTGTGATTTGGCATATCTGATTTGTCAATTCACTACTATTGGTATAGAAACCATAGGCCACTAGACTTAAGTTGTAAACTACGTAAAGTTGCTGTCGAAAACGAAATGCACTTCTTATTATGTTGTCAATTTTACAATAGTATAAGAGAAAAGTTCATTGATCATAAGTTCTTTCATAATCCAAATGTTTTTCGTTTATCTTGTTGGCTTCAACGAACAGCATTGCAGTCAGGAAATTAGCACTTTATATTTATCAAGCGTTTAAAGATTGGCAGATTGCTATAACTTGAATGTATATTCATGTATGTGTATGTAATTATGTTAATATATTTGTTTTGTTCCCCTCTTCCAAAGAGGGCCTTGGCCTTATGGAATAAAGATTTCATTTCATTCCATTTCATCTCTCTCTCTCTCTCTCTCTCTCTCTCTCTCTCTCTCTCTCTCTCTCTCTCTCTCTCTCTCACATTATTGCCCTTTCTCATACTTTGCATCATTCATGCCCACTTACATCGTCATGTTTTGTATTTCAATCCAATACTAGTACTGCTTTGTTACTCTCGCTTTCTCTCTTCTACTTCATGTTCACTACTTTCATTTCCCTCCTTCTACTTTTCTCTGTTTGTCATTCCCTCTTCATCTTATCGTGTTGCCTTGCTTTTCCCAATCATTCCCATTACCCCCCTCCAACCCCCCTCAAATGCTTTGCCTTAATCTCCACTTCCACATTCCACCGTTTTGCCATTTGAGGTGCAACCTTTGCCCCTCTACAAGTAAAATACGGCCATTGCAATTTTACTAACACCACATTCCTTGCTATCATTCGTTATCATTCACACACCCCACACACGTCCCTTCATAATCCTACAATTCTTTCATTTAATCACTATTTCAATTGTACCCTGCTATGTAAATTCATGCCCTCTTGCCCCTTTCCGTTCGTTTGACTCTGGCTTTGATTTCAACTTCTCTAAAGGTTCAAACACAATTGACTCTACCGTTTCCCTTGTTACAGTCTTAGTTAGTACCTTTACATCCCGTATTCTCCGGAAGATTTCCGTTTGACGCCTTTCGTTTCTGTCAACTCTCTTAATCAAATACACTGAATCAAAATGTGTTTAAGAAGCCCTTGGATTTGTTGTTAGGTGTGAGAGCAATAACTTTAATTTGAATGAGGAAAAAAGATATGTTGATTGATTGCTAGGTAAACCCAACTGTTATTCCATCTCTTTGAAGAAAGATATTGAAGATGAGCGTGTAAATATTTAAGAACAGTTTTTTCACAATACGCTGACTTTTAAAATAATTAGTGAAAGACAGAAAAACCTGTGCCACTCGTACAAATGTCGTGGCACACGCAAACCCTTGTCTTAGCAAATTTGTTCAAAATCCTCCCTTCAGGAAGATCATATCAGACAGTGAAATAGAGAACGGTCCGATTTGAGAAAAAAAATATCCGCCACGCAGTTCAATTTCTGAACTGCAACGCGAACTCTTGTCAAAGAAGGGTAGTTTTGTAAAAAGAAGACACGAAGAAAGAGAGAGACTGAGAGAGATGTAGAGTGTATGTGACGATGGAGTATAGGTACGGCGAGGGAGCATCTGTGCACGTGTTTGTATGCGCTGAGGGGAGGGGGAGGGATGCATTCGTCGTGCGTGAGTGTGCGTGTATGGATTTATTTCACTATACAGGATGTGCTACTCTCTCTCTCTCTCTCTCCTCTCTCTCTCTCTCGAGTGGTCTCCCTTGTCCGGCTCCCGGCGAGACGTATTTCAGCCGCTCCAGTAAATTTCTACTTCTATTAATTAACTGTAAGTCGTCCAGCATGCCTGTTGGAGATCTCCCATCCAGATTAGAAGCCACACTCAACGCTGCCGTGGAAGAAATGACATTGTCGTCATACAAAATAGAGGGCATAGGAAAACGAACTGTCGTCATTCTACGGTTCACTACAACTACCGAACGGCACCCTGCCACGCAAACTCAAGGCCAGCGCATTGCGCATCGTTAGTGCCCGTTATAGGTGAACAGGGATAGTCACAGAGCACAGACCTACAGAAACAATCAAAAGAAAAAGACAAGTCACCGGATTATTTTTGCCGACACCTCCTACTTTATTTTACAACGTAGACAAAACCAGCAACAGTTCTGCTACATATGATGAGATTTTTAAGAGTGATAACAGTCTCCCTGGCACGCCTCCTCATACGTTCGTACGTATGCACAGACACATATGTGTGCGCGCGCACACACGCACGCACGCACACACACAAAATGTGGGACATTTTGGATTTCTCTCCCATGTTTTTATTCGACTAAATTTGTAAAATGTTCTCTATAACGTTAGTATACTCTCTTTATATGGGCAGGGTGAAAACAAAATCTGTAGAGATTCGCCTTTAATCCTCAATAAAGACACTTTTGACTTTATTTGATTTGACAGAAATTTGCACACAGACGGGGAATCCAAAATAGATGTTTACACAGATTCATTTTGTTTACTCTTGTGAAAAGCACACACACACACACACACCACACACACACACACACACACATTTTTAGTGTCTATTCAAAGCAGTTTTTCCCCACTCTCCTGGGAACGTGGTTATTTGCCAGAAAGGATGACACACAGCCCCCACCCCCCTCCCCTCCCCTCCGCCCCATCCGATGAAGCGCAGACAATCAACAACTCCGTTGGCTTGAAGTTGAGCTATCCTCTGATTGTGCAGTTACTTCCCTTATTCCGCTCCGCCTTAGCGTCCCCTCCCATTTCTCTGGTCTCCTCTCCAGCTGTTACCGAGTCGTTCGCTCTTCCTCCTCCTTTGTGCGTCACAACAGGTCAGAGCCTGTTGAGTCGTTTGGCATATTAACCTGCATTTTGAGAATACGTCCTCTCCGGGCAACGTACTTCTCAGTATTTTGTGAGGCAGGTAGCACCTGTTCTGCTCTTTACAGCAATTTCTAGTCGCCGACTTCGTCTGGCCTTCAAACGTTGAAAATGCACCTGATACAGGCGCTGATGACTGTGTGCATTTTTTGTTGCTTGGCTGTGGTCTTTCTTCTCCATGTCTTGGAGTCATACCGAAATCTTGTTGGAAGAGACATGTTCTGGTTAACGCCTGATTGTTGATTGCATGTTTGGTGGTGGTTGTTTTTTCTCAGTTTACAGGTCAGACGACATAGATCAGGCGTCAAATATTTGTTTGAAGGGCACGTCAAGGTAACGAGCGGGATGTTGACTATCTGCATGATAAGAGCACCGTTTTACACTTATGTCTTGGCGCATTCTCTGTCTCTGATTCAACCGTTAAGTTAACTGATTGCGTGAAACTGCTTTGGCCGCGGCATCTGTCGCGTGAGAATTTGGGGGTCGCTTTACGGTCGAATAAAAAGCTTAGTGGATCACTTTCATAGAACGCGAGCTCAAATACAAATTATCTCCCTTGCACACTTCCAAACATTGTTGAAAATGAATGGTAGTATGACTGTGCCGATATCTCTTGAGGCTCAGATGTTCCATAGCTTGACAAAGACCGCTCGTGTCTTGCCTATATTGGCAGTAATGTCTTGGTCTGTGTTTCCCGCCCCAGCCCCAGTTAAGCCATTTGTTTAATGACTCGTACTCCTTGGCTGACTCTCCACCAGTAGTAACTAAAATGCTGGCTGTGGTGTTTATCTCTAGGAAAGGTGTACGATATGTCTGAAACTGATCGCCGATGCATGCTGTCTACTTCACGTCCCCCAGTTTCTATGTGGGCAGCTCCCTCTTTTATATATATATATATATATATATATATATATATATATATATATATATATATATATATATATATATATATATATGTGTGTGTGTGTGTGTGTGTATGTGTGTGTGTGTGTAGGCCTATGTATATGTTATTTATATTAGAGAGAGAGAGAGAGAGAGAGAGAGAGAGAGAGAGAGTGCGCACATGCGTGGAAGTGGCTTGTGTATATATGTGTGTTGGGGGGTAGGAGGGGTGGGGGTGGAGGGGGACGGAGGGGGGGGGGGGACGGAGTTGTGTTCAGGCACGACAGGTTTATGAGTGGTTGGGGGGGGGGGGGGGGGAGGAGGGGGGGTATGAGATTTGTCCGTTGCAGGAAGGTTTGACCTAAGTGAACGATTTTCACATTTTTTTGTTGTATAGAATGTTTCAGTGTGACTGCTTCCTTACCAGTAAAATAAACTCTCCCAGAGGAAGGCCCAATGGCCGAAATATTGGGAAACTGCAGCCTGCTTGTTGTTGTATGTTCTTCCCAAGTTGTCCTCACACACACACACACACACACACACACACACACACACACACACACACACACACACACACACACACACACACATCCAGGGGACAACGTCAGTTTTGTCTCCCTGATGAGTCTGATCCAGCGGACGAAAGGCATAGGAGCAAGCAATATGAATAGTTTTATCTTCAAATGGGTTACGATGATTCCATAGGTTGCTAGTAAAGGATTTCATATTTATTACATAGTTCCCTGACTTTTCATTCTCATTTTCTTAATCCTCCTACCCAGTTTTCCTCTTTTTTTTTTTTAACCGTTCGAGTCTTTTGTCAAGTCATTATTAATACAATGATGGAGGAGTTGTGTTAGTCTGCAATTGTTTTCTAACACTATTAAACTGTTCTCTCTCTCTCTCTCTCTCTCTCTCTCTCTCTCTCTCTCTCTCTATATATATATATATATATATATATATATATATATATATATAGCTGAACAATTAAACAGTGGGAGAAAACAAGTGCAAGTTATTTTTATATATCTCTGAAGAACATGAGATGCATTGTGGTGGAAAAGGTCCACAGCCTGAACAAAACCGCAAGACAGAGAAGAGAAGATTTCTGGAAGAATAAACTAAAGACAGTTTATCCTTTGGGACTCAACGGCCTTCATTCCGATGGACACTGATTTGGAGAGTGGAGACGGGGGAGTCTTGGTTAACTTATGGGAAGGGTGGGGCATGATGTGGTTGGGTGGAATTCTTTATGTGACCTGCACGTGTGTGTATAGATCTATGTGTGTTTGTGTAAATACTGTTATGGAATGGTCCCTGTGGCAGAGGGACTTGGTTCTCTGGCGGTCTCGGTGGCAGAGAGACACGTACATGTGTGTGTGTGTGTGTGTGTGTGTGTGTGTGCACGTAAGTGTGTGTGTATGAGTGTGTACGTGTATGTGTGCGTCTTTTTTTTCCAACTTCATCTCTTAATCTCAATTTTTTTCCTTTTAAATAGCAGAAACACTGACGTCATAGCTATGACAACTATGTTCAAATGCGTCAATACTTATGACGTTCTTACCTTGTCAATAAACAAGCCCCAGAAGAAGGCCGCATGGCCGAAAATTTGTCAAAATGTTATGACACCAAGTGCGTTGTGTTTCCTTTTAATATATATATATATATATATATATATATATATATATATATATATATATATATATATATATTATATTTCTAGTGCATCATTCTAGTGCGTAATTTGTTTTGTATTACGTCATGTTGAAATCTTTATGTCTCTTCCCTCACAACCTTACCCGCTGGCACTCAGGGAGGTCATTTGCTGATGAAGGCAAATAACGGCGAAAATTTCGACTATAATCACGGCAACTTGTTGTTCTTGTGCCTTTTTTTTAGTTTATGTGGATATATATTATATATATATATATATATATATATATATATATATATATATATATATATATATAGTGTGTGTGTGTGTGTGTGTGTGTGTGTGTGTGTGTGTGTGACACGCTGAACAATTATTTAGCAGTGGAGAATACAAGTGCATGCTAACAATTCTTCCATTATTACATTAATGACTTGGCAAAGGCCGGGTTTGTTTTTTCTTACAAAGGGGCAGGGAGGGGGGAAGGAACGGAGTATAAAAGAAAATTAGAAACAAAATTAGGGAAGTATATTTAAAATATCAAATCCTTCACTAGCAGTTTATGAACCCATCGTAATCCATCCTGAAGACAGATCCATTCATATTTTGCCTGCTCTGACACCTTTCGTCGGCTGGAACAGTCTCATCAGGGAGACACGGCTGATCGGGTCTGTGCTCCCTTGGCATCAAATAGGGATATACCATAGCCTATAATTTTGCGGTGTTCTCACCACGAAGGGTTAAAAAATAAAATCAAACAAGAGCCCAAAGCAGCCAGCGAAGGGTAGAAAGGTAAAACAAAAGAATGTGAGGTACGGAAATAAGTTCCTGAAAAACTAAAATTATCAAAAACCAATATTAAATTTAGGGGAACATCTTTGAGACTGTATATAAAAACGCACGTAAAACAAAGCGAGAAACAATAGACTCTTGAAATATTACCAATGATTCAGTCTTAACAAGGTCATCCTCCGCAGACTTTAATTACAAGAATGGAGCCAGGTATCCAGTCATAAACGCATGAAAACAAGTCTTAGCTAGTTACACACACACACACACACTCACTCACACACACACACACACACACACACACACACACACACACACACACACACACACACACACACCGCTTATGGACGCTGACATTGACAATGTAAGTAGACGCAGAGAGAGAGAGAGAGAGAGAGAGAGAGCTGACTGATCCCGAGACGCGGTCAAGCTTGATGATTTTACCGTGTCAAGGGAAAACACTCAGGTCAGAGACCTTCACAGGCAGACGCGGATAACTCCCCTTTCTCCACTGACGCGCATGTCACCAGAAAAGAAAACTTGGACAACACCGTCGCTCAGTCACGCATACGTCCTCAAGCAACCAATCAATAGACCAGTCAATTAATCATTGACAGCTATCAGTCGTTTAAAACATCATCGAGGGAGACTGAAGAAGTCTGAAGATGGATGATCATAAAGGACCACACAAACAAACGACTACTCAACTACTCCCACTGCAGTCTGTACCCACTCGGCGTGTGTGTGTGTGTGTGTGTGGGTGGGGGGGGGGGGGGGGGGGGGGGGGCTGTGCATCCATCAATATTTGTACATAATGTTTCTTCTGTTGGAATTAGTTGTGTTTAGAGCCATATGGCCCACAGCGTGTGCGTGTGTGTGCATTAATATTTATGGTGTAATATTTACTTTGTACATGATTTTCCTTTCTATTCCTTTGTTTAGAGCCATAACGTGTCTTCGTGGTGTGTGTGTGTGTGTGTGTGTGTGTGTGTGTGTGTGTGTGTGTGTGTGTGTGTGTGCAGATTTTTTTTTCTTCCCCCTTGCGCTTACAGTTGATTTTATCAAGATTTTGTGCATTATAAATACCATAATTATTTATTATTATTAAACACCTGTGAACTGGTGCGCACGGTTGAGTGCAATGGGATATGAATATCTTTGACTGACCAAGTGCCCGTTAGGACATCCTCATGATCTGATATTGTGAGACAACAATGGTTGATATAGTTTTCACTTCTCAAGGCTTTAAACAGACAATGACAGGATGAGTATTCATATTCGTGACACACTAGCCAATTTGTCACACCACATACTTATATCATACCTGCGCAGATCACGGGTGCACACACACACACACACACACACACACACACACACACACACACACACACACACACCAGGAACAGGGACAGGGACAGAGACAGAGACAGATCCGTCAAGTAACCTATTTTTTGTTTTGTTTTTTCTTTCTTCGTTCGATCTTTTTGCTTTACGATTTTGTTTGTATACTTCTTGTTGTGAAAATATATACTTCTTGTTGTGAATATTTTCCCCTCTGGATGAAGGCGAATGGGAAATTGTACCGGAATCCAGTAGATTCATCAAAGTTTTCTCTTCTCTCACACAGCTTCCACGTAATCCGTCTCTCCTCGATCAAGGAAGCTAAACCAAGTAAGGATAGATCTTCCCTTTCATCTTTCAGTTCCCGTCTTTTACAAATGCAGTTCATTCTAGAAGTCTTATTATAAGTTTGCTGTATTATTCCATTGCTCCATTTTTTACCCCCGTTTGTCTCTCATCTTTGTCATTTACTCCATTCGTCTGTCAGAGCTTCATTTTACTCCATTCGTCTGTCAGAGCTTCATTTTACTCCATTCGTCTGTCAGAGCTTCATTTTACTCCATTCGTCTGTCAGAGCTTCATTTTACTCCATTCGTCTGTCAGAGCTTCATTTTATTTCATTTGTCTGTCAGAGCTTCCATTTCCTTCGCCTGTTACCATTTCATTTTACTCAATTTGCATGTCAAAGCTTTTTTTCTTTTCTTTTTTCTTTTTTACTCCTTTGCCTGTCGCAGCTTCATTGTATTTGTCATAGTGACATTTTGTTTAATTTGTCACGGTGTTATCTTCCTTCGTTCATTTGTCATAGTTCTATTTCACTCACTTTCTCTCTCATAGCTTCATTTTACATCAAGTGTCAGCCATAGCTGCATTTTATTTCAGGTATCTGCTACAACGTCAGTTTGTTTCGTTTGTCTATCTCAGCTTTGGTTGTCTTGAAAATCCTGTCATTTCTTTGTTTCACATCATAATGTCTGTTACAGCTTCATTCCACTTTGTTTGCCTTAGTTTCATTTCAATCTACCCTGGATTTTCATTTTGTGGGAGATGGGGTTGCACAGGGAACACAATAAGCTAGCTGAAGTTGGTGCTATGGTGGTTAAAGTGGGTGTGAGAAGGATTCGCGTACGTTGGTGCTTTTCATGCCAGCTGTTTCAAACGGTTCAGCGGTGCGAGTGTTTGGGGACATTTTGATTTGAAGCCTGGTGCAGCGTTATGGGGGAAGGTGAAGCCCCAGTATTTTCCAGTCTCAAACCACTTTTATGTCTGTGTACATAGGCGAGAGACAGATGGATGGGCAGATGTGTGTGTGTGTGTGTGTGTGTGTGTGTGTGGTGTGTGTGTATGCACATACACACTCAAATGAGCGCACGCACGCACACATACATGCATATGAACACACACACACACACACACACACACACACACACACACACACACACACACACACACACATACACACACACGCATGCACGCATGCACGCATGCACGCACACACGCGCGCACCACACACACACACACACACACACACACACACACACACACACACCACACTGATCATACGAGGGTCGATCAAAGAACAAAAATACCCAGCTAGGGAACTTGCAAGCAATGCCACGTACACACGATCACTGACCCCTTCGGGTTCCTAAAGTTCCCTCTCGGACCTTCCCTACTGATCCTCCTGGGTTAAGTGGGCCCTGGAGGTGACTGCTATCTTCAGTGTCCTCCTCCCCCAAGGCTACCAACTTCTCCATTCACTTAACCCTGGCCAAACGAGCACCCCTACTCTCTCACTCCTTCTTCCCCTTCACCACCCAACTGTGTCAAATAAGGTAACAAGATGCCGTCTGGATTCCCCGCCCCCCTCCCCCCGGGCTAGAGTTCTTTTCGATAAAAACAGCAATTGATAATTCAAAGAGAAGACGCCGTGAGGAGAAATGAGAAAGCCTGGAAGAAAGCGAGGAGAAAGAGAAAAGAGAGAGAAAAAAAGACTCTGTGTGTGTGTGTGTGTGTGTGTGTGTGTGTGTGTGTGTGTGTGTGTGTAAGGAAAGAGACACAGTGAAAAAAGGACAAAATAAAAGCAGACAGAACAAATAACTGAGTAAAAAATAAGATGCTGAAGAAGAAAATAAAAAAAAAGAACACGACAACAACAATGGGCGATGAAGATAAAGACCAGCGACAAAAGAGAAAGAGGAGGAAAAAAGAAAAATATATGAAAACACAATGAGAAAGAAAAGCCAGAAAAGCATTAACCTGGTCAATGAAAACGGCTGTCATACTGGCTCGCTCTGCATCCTAACTGACCAATCAAAAACTGTCCCTATTACAATTATATTGATGAGATGAGAGGAATTATCACGGTTATCATGATTATTCTAATCCCATTACAACCTGGATGTACCTGTTCTGGACAGGCACTAATCTCAAAACAACAATCCTGATGTTGCTGGCTGAGTGTATTCACCGCAGCGTTTCAGTGGTCAGCGCTGGTGAAGTTGCCAGAGGATCTTTCGGAAGTCTCGGCAGCTCCTGTTACACTCATTAACTTTGCCCTTTTGCCCTGTGGTTTTTCCCTTTACTGTCATTCACTGATGCTTTTCAGTCTTTGTCAACAATTTTCCTGTCTTTGTTCTACTATGCATTTGTTTTAATGGACAATGCATGAACATTTTTGGTTAAAAACTAGTGAATAGGTGATAGAAATTTAGATACCCTCTAGAAAAGCTGAATGGCCTGCGCTTTCTGCATGGACTTTAGTATTATTAACCTAAGGGTTGTCAAAAGGTCATTCATGGTATCACATATTGTATTTGTTGCCGTTTCTTGGGGGGTCAGACTTTTTCCATGCAGAGTGACAACCTGCGAAAGGGACTATAGTGATCGCCTTGGTTTGTTGTTTTTCTTACACTGAGACCGACCAGTAGTCAAGAAGTAATGATTTACCATGCTTCATGTATCCTAAAATTATATGTTGAGTATACAGAAGACGTTTTAATCATCAGTTCCCTTTGAAAAAGGCTCTTTGAGTCTAAACGACGTATTCTTTTTCTTGAAAAGATCTTTTACAAACAAGGTTAAAAAAATTTATTCTAGTGTTCTGTATTACATGTTGAGTATTGACATGTTTCTGTAGTTTACTCATCATCAGTGGAAACTTTCACATGAATGAGGTCAGAGCAGTCAGCCAGTGCACTGTGATGCTGGTGCAGAAATTAAAAGAAAATGGCAGCCCTGTCCATCACTCTGCAGGATATACTGGGGCTGAGAGAAGGGATGGACGAGGAAGAAGTCAGGCAGTGATAACTCCAAGAATCTCTGAATAATGAAGAGCACCTTCCTTTAAAACGTATTTTGTTTCTTTCTGGAACATGCCTTCTTTGTCTGAACTCGATTGGTTCCAAGCAGAGACTCCCTTTCTTTAGAGAACCATTTTTTTATGTCATTATGTCGTACAGGAAAGGAGATGTGGAGGGGGGGGGAGATGGGGGAAGAGGAAAGGCCTGAATCCCTGAACACTGCTCTCAACTCCATTATCCCTTTCAGCGCTGTCCCCTCCTTGACCTGGGTCTAATCCAGTTATAGAGTTTTGTTTACAAGTAGGGTGCTTTCACAAGAACCGAAGAGTGCAACAAGCAGTTATGGAGTTACAAG
>CM031597.1:93803264-93805764 GCA_018398815.1 Conus ventricosus | reverse complement strand
CCTCTGCAGCTTACATAATCAAGGTAAATTGCATTGCGTGTTTTTGTGTTTTCGGATGGTCTCTAAAATAAAACAAAAAACAAACAAACAAACAAACAAAAAAGCCAACAGCAAAAACAAAGAAACTATCTACATTACTGAAAATCACTAAAGATTCCCTGCTCCCTCCCCAACAAACATTTAAAAAAAAACAGTGTTAATATTACATGCTAAATCAGTCACGCCGTTGAAACTCCTAAACTTGATATCGTTTTAACGTTGTCTGAAATTGTCCGATGGGGCTGATTTCATGGGTACTGGCGGTGGGGCGATGAACCTGTCCCCAAATCACTAAGGGACGAGACAGGGGGGCTCACTCCGTCTGACCCCTTGACTTTAATCAATGACTGTGGGCAGCAAGGGGCTTAGTAGTTACTGCCATGCCATGTAGCACAGCACAACGGGCAAAATGAACAATAGAGGGTCTGACTGGCTCAGTGGTTAGGGCAACGAGTTCGTAGTCAAGTTTTGCGAGTTCAAAACCCACAGCAATATTCCGTTTTGCTGTCCATCTTAACGGAGTGTCATTTTAATGATGCAGTATAAATTTAGTGCAAAGTTCCTTCCATCTTTCCTGTCTGCTACTATGGTAACGGCCGTATCAGCAATATCACCCTACATAGATGTCTGTGTTAAAGGACTATCAAAATGATATTCAGTTTGGTCAATAATTCATATTAAAATTGGCTGCATCCTGAATTTATTCGTATGTATTGCAACTGAAAGCAGAAAGAGAAAATCTTTACAGAGGAAAAACAAGTTTTGATTTACCACATATCTTTTCGTCTGGTTTTGCTGACTTCTCGTACGACTTCGCCGATTTGTCAGTTGACTCTTGGGGCCTACGGAAGGAAGTAGAGTGCATATCTACGAACGCTATTGGATGAAAAGAAAGCCTGTGGTCTGGTCGTTTACCGTAACAGTGAAGCAGCACTGCCACTCTGAGGACAGATTTTGCCTCGGAGGCATTAGATTATCTTACTCATAATCAGACCATGCAATGCGGTTTCGAGATGAAATACTCCTCTTTCCCACGCTTGGCTTTGATATGGCTAAATGTCAGGCCCTTTAGATACTCGGGTATGCGCAACAAAACAGGAAACTTCAAAACAGAAAAAATGTCTTTGTTGTTAATTATTTCCCGTTTACGTCTCTCCCAGCTCACAGGGGCAAACAGAACAATTAAGGAAACCTCCATTTTAAAAACGTTGTCTCCCTAGTTAATTATTTACTGTATACGTCTCTGCCGCCCACAACATCTTGAATTAAAAGGGAAAGTTTGAACGACATCAGTGTCGAAGTCCGTTTCCTTTTTGTTACAAGATTACGACGATTCAAGCAAAAGAAATGGGTTGCAGGTCAGAAAGGACATCGGTTTAAATTGGATGAGCGCTCGCAGGAACGTAGACCAAGGCCAAGGTTGAACTGTCCCTTCAATAGAAATGTTCGGGGGGGGGGGGGGGGGGGGAGGGGGGGGGAGATAACGCCAGTCTCTATTTTGGAAACAGAATTACTGTTATCAACTTTTTTGATCAAGTAAACATTCTAGAAAATCAAACATTTTATTTGAAGCGTACGCTAGGATATCAATCAGAACATTCACTGTCTGCGTTTCGGGGCCATCGTTTCACACCCATGTTTTCGCATTTTCTCTCTCTGATTAAATTGTTGAGCTGATTAATGGTGCAAACTTGCTTTAAGCGCGTCCATTTGAGGTATCTGTCCCATGAGAACGACGAAGTCATTATCACAGAACGCCAGCTCTAACACAGATTAGCTCCCTTCCTGTCTCAGCAACAGGTTGGTAGTATAGTTTGTTGCTGCATTGTGAAAGAATTAACGCTCCCTCCTCTTCCCCAGTTCCACTTAATCGATGTTACGTTGACCACTGTGTCCAGGTTCAGTCCAGATCTTTATCAAATCAAAAAAAACCTCATGGATATGAATACATTTAGTATGCCTGATTTTTTGTGCTAATGATATGCATGCGCACTCTCTCCAGAAAAAAAACCCCGTTCAAAACACCTTATCTTACAGAGCTATGCCTTCTTTCTCGGAGAAATTTACGAAAATGTCTACAGTGCCCTATCTTACACATCCGTGATTATTCCCTGGGGAAAGTCACAAAAGAATGTCCAAAATGCCTCATCTCACAAAGTTGACTAAAGGGGAACAACTGTCCAGAACTGCCCTTCGATCTGGCTCTGCCTCAAAATTTGGTGGGCTCGTTCTTCGGACATGCGAGTATCCCATCTCTCCAACAAGTTTCATTACAATAGATCCTGTGCTTTTCACATAAGATTACCGACAGTCAGATATGCCGTCAAACAGGAGTGAATCATAACACAGTTGGTGGAGGTAATTATTCGCTGCTTTCCCGTGTTTTTTTTCCCCCAGTAGACTAAACATAGACAAGTCCTTCGATCTGTACACATTTTTTACGGGAGTTCACACACTTGCC
>CM031597.1:93778264-93798264 GCA_018398815.1 Conus ventricosus | reverse complement strand
GAGAGAGAGAGAGCAACGTAGGAAAATTCTCTGCTGTACCTGAATATGTGATGCCCACCCGAAGCAAGCGTTGATCCGTGCATTAATCAATACCTTCATCATTACCATTACTTTCATGTGCTTATTGTCACTGTCAAACAAACGTTTTGTTGGCGCTCTACACGACCTTCTGAAGTAACTGGATCTTTTTTTTAAGCTATATCACATGATTTTTTGGTAGCAAATAACATGTTCAAATTCACCCTAGCACCGTACCGAAACGTTGACGTATATATATATATATATATATATATATATATATATATATATATATATATATATATATATATATATATATTATATAAAATGGTCTGTTGGTCTTACAAGAAAACAAGGCATGAGATGGGAACCACATGAAAAATAAGTTATATAAAAAGCAAATGACATACTGACACTTTGACAATTTTATCAAGCTTATAATTCCTTTGCGTGCATGGTATTTCCTTTTCTTTCTGTCATTGTTTTTCTTTGTTTTGTGTTCCTTTACTGTTCTCTTATTGCTTTGATTCATTTTCTGATTTTATTGGTTTGAAAGGAGAAGACAAAAAACAGGGACCGTGGTCTGAGTGCGCTAAACCAATTTCAGTTCACCCAATGCTTGTTGAATCCTGACAGGCTTCTGATCTGCTCCTCTTTCCTAGCATTCTTCCTTCCATTGAAATGTGAAGGAAAACCACTCTTCTACCCCCATCCCACCCCAAGGCCACACCACCCATTCACCCCGCTTTTTAAGGCCAGTTTGTTTTCTGTGAACGTGTTTCTTCGTTCCTTCCTTTAACCCCCTCTCTCTCTTTCTCTCTCTCTCTCTCTCTCTCTCTCTCTCTCTCTCTCTCTCTCTCTCTCTCTCTCTCTCTCTCTCTCTCTCTCTCTTTGTTTTACTTATTTCTTTCTGTTTTTAGTTCTCCTTTATCTATTTCTATCATTTATCCTGTATCTTTTTTCTCTCAGTTTTGTTTTCTTTCAGACTTTATCGTTATTTGTTTCCCTCTTTCTTTCACTTTTTTAAAAATTCATGTCCCTTTCTCTGTCTCTGTCTTTCTATCTCTGTACGTCTGTCTGTCGCTCAGTCTCTCGATCTCTAATAACTGGTAAAACCCTGTCATCTGTGTGCTTTTATTTGTCCTTTGTCGTCAGTCTGTGTACATAGCTCTCTCATGTATTTATCTGCTTGTCTACGCCACCCCACGCACGCACGCAACGCACCACACACCCCACACGCAAAACACACACACACACACAACACACACAAAACCCACACAAATATATATTATTATATATTTTATATATATATATATATATATATATCTGTATGTCTCTCTGTCTCTGTTTCGTCTCTGTTTCCCTCACAACACACACACCACACACACACCACCAACACACACCACACACACAACACACACACGCACACGCACAAACGGGCACAGTCAGATAGACAGACAGACGGCAGATAGAAATATACACACACGCGCGCGCGCGCGCGCCACACACACACACACCACAACACACACACCACATCACACACACCACACACACACCAGAAACACAAATCCATGATCTGCACTTTCTCTGTCGGTTGTCGTAGACAAGGCAAAGCTGCAGACGCACTCTTCGATGAGAGAGAGAGAGAGCGAGAGAGAGAGAGAGAGAGAGAGAGCACCAGATAAAATATTAATCCACTGGCTATCCTCCCGTGTCTGTGTCAACAAGTTTTGTCGTTCCCTTGACGAACTGGCCAATAGGATTTCTTCCAGCCTAAAACTGTCTTAATGGAAATGGTAGTGTGTGTATGTACGCGCACGCCCTGAATGTATGTGATTATGACTGCGCGCACCGAGTGTCTCTCCCCTCTCCACCCCCTCTCTCTCTTTTACGAGATGTGTGTGTGTGTGTGTGTGTGTGTGCGTGCGCGGGTGTCGTGCGTGCGCGGGTGTCGTGCGTGTGTGTTTCCGTGCGCCGCGCGCGCGCGCGCGCGCCGGGGTGTGTGTGCGTGTGAAAGAAACGAAACACCTGGAAAGCCGAAAGAAGAAGAAGAAGATCATCAACAAGAACAAGATGAAGAAAAGAGAAACAAATTCCTTTCCCTTTCAACCCCCCCCCCCCCCCCCCAAAAAAAAAAAGGGGGGAAAAAGCCCTAGAACATACCCTTCTATGAGCAGTCAGTTGGCTCACACACACCACACACACTTATATATTTATTTATTATATATATACTGCTGAACAATAAATAGTGGGAGAAAACAAGTGCAGGTTAACAATTCTTCTTCATATATATAATGACTGGCAAAGTTTTTGGGAATTTAAAAAAAAATAAAAAATGAAAAAAGGGGGGGATATATATTATAAATATGAGAAACCCTTCACTAGCCCCCTGAGGGAACCATTGTACTCCCCTTCGAAGGCACACTATTTGTATTGCCTGCTCTAGGCCTTTCGTCCCTGGTTTCGGACTCATCAGGAGACACGGCTGATTGTGTCTGTGCTCTTGGTGTCAAATAGAGACACACCAAAGTCCTTAATTCTGTGGTGTTCTCATCACCAAGGGTTCAAAAAAGAATCCAACAGCACCCCCAAAGCAGCCGGCGAAGGGGTAGTAAAATGGAACAAAAGGAAAGTGTGGAGAGGAAAAAAGTGCTTCAAAACTAAAAGCATATGCAAACAGTATAAAATGTAGGGGACAATCTTTGAGCCTATGCTTGAGGATCCTTCAAGGATGCAAGGGGATCAAAAGATATGGAACAGTGTGAGTGGTCAGCTCTGCTGTTCAATAACCCAAGCACTGCGAGGGTAAGAATTGTACAGAACAACCTTTACTTGGATCTCCTAAGAGATGCAATCTCCCACGGGATTGACCAAAATTAATGCTGAAAAATTTAAATAGTGGGAGAAAACAAGTGCAGGTTAACATTCTTCAGTCATTATAGTAATGACTTGGCAAAGATTTGAATTTAAAAAAAAAATGAAAAATGAAAAAATGGGGGGAATATATTAAAATATGAGAAAACCCTTCACTAGCTGCCTGAGGGAACCATTGTACTCCCCTTCGAAAGCACATCTATTTGTATTGCCTGCTCCTAGGCCTTTCGTCCGCGGATCGGATCATCAGGGAGACCGGATGATTGTGTCTGTGCTCTTGGTGTCAAAAAAGAGACACCAAAGTCCATAATTCTTGGTGTTCTCATCACCAGGGTTCAAAAAGAAATCCAACCCAGCACCCCCAAAGAGCCAGCATTTTATAATATTTATATATATATAATATATTTTAATATATATATATAAAATTTTATAATATTATTATTGTATATATATATAGGTCAACGCGCTCGAAACAAATTTGTAGAGAGTTTTAATATTCCTTTTAAAACTTGTTTTAACAAATATTTAATATATAACATAAATATATAATATATTTATATATATAATTATTTTTTTTTTTTCCCCCACATGTTGGCATTGCATGCACTGGTGGGATAGAATACCCAATCATTTACAAAGGAAATCATTTGAAGCAGCGCACTTCGCGACAGTAACTTTGGTAATATAAGTAAACTGTATGACGATGAGGTAATTAATAATGTACATGTGGATACGCATTGGTAACATGAATTTTAGCGTGTATCTACATAATATTTGAGAGTATGCTAAACGTGTAAACAAATTCTTCTGTGAGATTTTGAGCTTCGATGGCTTTTAAGTAGGCAGAAGTAAGTCATGATTGAAGAAGGCATGTAGAGAACAGGAAAACACCGATTCTAACTCACCCTAGCCCTCACCTAGGTTCGGGCTAGGGCGACCTAGAATCGGTTTTTTTCCTGTTCTCTGACAATAAGACTTCAATAACCAAAAAATAACGATTATTTACAAACAACATACTGGGGTTGGGGTTATCGGTTTTAATACTAATTTACTTAACTTTTCAGTTTTATTTTTGTTTATCCCTGAGTTTTTCCGGGTCATTTTCAATAACATCTTTTTTCACGCAACATTCACAAATGCATCTCTGTCTTTCATGTGAAATAAAACTACAGTTTTTAACTGTTCTCTAAAGTTTTTTAAAACCGAGTTATATATTTTTGACAAAAATCCCAAAACTTATCCCAGCATGTCTTCCACTGAAAGCTAGTTTTGACAAAGTGTTTCTCTTTTTAACTATGTCTCTTTCTGCTGAACAGTCATCTATAATAAATAGTGTCTGGTTCCTTCAAACAATATAAAAAAGCGTTCTAGCCCACTCACTTAGTTTATTGCTAGGATTAACAAAAATATGTTATCATCGACCTATAAACCTTCTATCTGATATGCTTTGTCCATTTAAGTGTTGGGCAGAAAATCACAATATGATCAAAATTAAAAACGAAAACTGTTTGTAACAGGTTGAGGATAAAAAATTGTTTTCCCACAACCAGTTTGTCCACAAATTAATGAACAATGAGGGGTTTTTTGTCATAAAGTTTAACTGCCCTAGTTTATAACAGAACTTAATCTAATCCAGTTATTATTTTTATCATGCTCTCCGTCAAAACCTGCCCAGTAATAAAATCCTATGAGGCCAAAATGTTTTAACATTATTCCAATTCAGTTCTGTAAAATTGTTTCTATTTAAGTCAACATTGATTTTGTCGCTGTTGTTACGACCTTAACTTTCCTCACCATTATGAAGAACGACGAGGGTTTAAACTTTAAGATGTTATAACGTCTAAGTTTTGCCAGCAAATTTTAATTCCTTTTATAAGGTCGTCACTAACGCCCACAACCCCGTCCCTCCTACATCTTTAAAGACAGAAATTTCAAATATCATTGTGAACGCATCTCCTAATTTTCTGCTTGGAAAGAACTGTAATTTTGTAGAAGCTTTCTTTAAAACTGTTTCTCTTCTGTGGGGGATGTACTGTTTTTTTTCCCTTTAGGGCTTTATTTCAACTCTTTCCGACAGGGTCGTCCGGCATAAGACTTACAGTAAAGGGCCAGATTGAATGCTTTTCTGAAACTTTTTTGACGGCTAAAAAATGTAAATGGGCTTTATGAATTCAAATTTTATTTCCCATTCTAAATATGGTTCTAAGTGCCTTTTGAGGTCAGGTTTCGAACTATTTTATATTCATACTGGCCAACATATTTCCCTTCTAGATTGCGCAGTTGTTCTAGTTTAGGAAACTTTTGTTTTCGGGCCAATCTCTTTGCGTTTATAATCCCCATCTTTGTGTACTCAAACCATACAAGCCCCTATCTCCCCGTTCTGTTCAAAGTCTGTAACGTCTGCAAGGTCTTTTAATTCTAAAGTTATACACCTCACAGGCGCTAATGTAACCCCGGTTTCTTCTGGCCCACGCGACATTTTTTAGTACAACTTATTATTTTATTTCCAAAACAATGTGCAGGTTACACATTTTACGAGTTTCCCCCCATTTTTGTCTTTGATCTTTATATTAAATGATCCAACCCTCCCACAAACTAATCTTTTAAACTGTAAATTAGGGAATTGTAATAATTCATAATCGCAATATGCAGCTTTCCCTGACGGAAGAGCTCTTAAAACAGTTGAGGGCCTTCCATCATATAGTTTTCATCAGTGCTTAGCTCATCTAAATAAACATAGAGTAATGAATGTAATGCAAGATTGAGCGGACTTTCCCCCTCATAAGTAGTTTTGTCTGGTGTAACAACTAAAACTATGAGCGCCTGATGTCATTTTGCAAAGCCAACATTTTAGCTAGCTCGTTATCAAAATCGTAACTTGCTGCTTCAGGCTTGAATGTTAACATTTGTTTTTAGTTTTGCATTTTTTAAAGTTTGAGAGTAAAGGGTCTAAGTTATCCATTGCTTCTTTTTAGTGAGCAAAACCCGTAATAACCATCAGGTATTGTTAACTGTTTAACTTCGTCTTTTCCCCCTTTCTTTATTTTTAATCTTATTATTCCCTTGGCTTCAGTTATTTTAAAACCCATACAACTTTGTAATATTTCATGGAGCGCGACATTTGGTTCCACAATCTTTAAATCAATAGCATGTTCTAAAAGACGGAGGACGGTTTGAGTTGTTATTGTTACAAACTTTTTTTTAAACAAAATAAAAAATGAGTGCGTTCAAATATACTAAAGATGCAAATATTCTGTTGGGGCCGCACAAAACAATTTTAAAAATATCAACTGATACTCTTGACATTGCTGTGACCCAGACGGGTCACTTTTCATAAAAAGGGAGTACTCCATTAAGCAGATATCTTAACCCCCCTATTAAAAAAGACTACATCGCAAAAGTGTGGTTAGCAATCCGATGCAGTTTTATCAGACCGTTAAACTTTGCTGTGTTTTGTGCAACAACGGGTGTGGAGTATCGTATGCTAATCATTTAAATCATCCTGACCCTTTTGGGTGAGGTCAGTGTATAGATTTCATTTTTATTACACTTCAGACGTATTTTGACTGAACTGCGAGCCCCATTACCAAAATGACAAACCGTTTAAATCCTTTTAGCAACCATAGACATGAAGGCTTTTTGAAAGGATCTGTAATGAATTCAATATTAATGTTAAAGGGAAGACTTTAGACAAAAGTCAGATTTTAAATCATGGCTTAGGCACCCCTATTTGTGGGGCGTGCACAGAAAGTATAAACTATGACTGGAATCCTCCTTACACATCTTTCTCTTCAGGCACAGGTGTTCACCTTGGGTCCAAGAGCAAGAGCATAAAACGCATGGACAACATTTATCTTAGACATACTGAGGGCTTAACTAAAGCGGGAATAGAACGAATAAACGACTCTATTCGTACTTACGTTTGGTGTTTGCTAGGTTCGCAAGCACAGCGGATCGAGCATAACTGATTCTTCTACTGGCCTTGATGCACAAAAACAATACTTAGCAAATTTAGGGACGCCATTAATTTCTACAGTTGATTTACCTTCAAGTATTAAAAGGACCAAAATGTTTTTACAATACGCAAGATCGAAAGTAACTTTGCTGTTGGCCTGGTTTATACACTGCTCCCTTCTGACCTCAGACTCCAGGTAGGAACAATAAAAAACTACAACATGAATCCTTTTTAGCAGGTAATGAACAGAAGGTTGGAAAAACGATATAAATTCTGAGCCAGTAATATTACAAACAATAAAAAAACACCCAAGAAAAATTTCATCCAATCCCGAGGTTCAAAGCCCAAAGACGGGTTGAAGACGTGGACTTTGTTCGCGATGACCATAAATATGAAAAGACAGCACCTTGTTTTTGGATTAACTGGCCTAGGTTACTTGGTCTTTATCTTACTATTAGTAACCCAACTATTAAGAGAACTAATGCCCATAAGTGCTCGGCCATAAAGCCAAACTTTTGCTTGCGTAGACAAAAGCCAGTAATAACACCCCCTAATATACCTGGCAAAGTCTATAGCTTTACCGGTAATTTTTTTAATAAACTCGCAAGATGATCAAGCTGTTCTTTACCCATGATTTATCAGGCGAGGGGCGATGGAGGCACTAAAATTTTGCCCTCCACCACCCGCCGTAATAGCCATCACCAACGACTTATTGCAAATCCAAGGCCGTTATAACGCCCCCGCTAATGTGACACCTTGCTCTCTAAACAGTGTTCGTATTCGTTCTGCTAGCGTTGTGTCTTCATATAAATTTTTCGATAGTTCTCTTATTCTATTCACTTGAGTTCGTAAAGGTCTCGGTTAGTAGTCGCACTTCTAGTCTTGTGATCTTTCTTGCTCAAGATTTTTTAGTCTTTGGGCTATTCTTTCTTTAATATCACGCCCTAGGGATGGGGGCGTCAGTCTCAGCGAGCTTTTCTTTTTCTTTTTTATATGCCCATCTAGTTCACCTAGTTTTGCTACATTGTTTGTTAATTCGCCTTTGATGGTTGTTAAAAGTACGACAAAGGGCTAATAATTCTCTCTTGTGCATAGTATTTAATGCTGCTTCTTCTTCTTCAGTGAGTTCTGCTACTGTATTCTTACTTTGTCCACTGTTTGAATTAAATCTCAGGTTTTGTTTTTGCATTTGGTTATCTGTTGGGAGTTCTTTTGCATGTTTTGAAGGGGAGCAACTGCTTTCCTTTAATTTGGTTTTGGTTTAGGAATGTCAAGGCGATTTTAGATCTTTGCCTTAAGTTTTGGTTAAGTGTACTCAAACCTACAAACTTTGATGGGTTTCGTTTATCTGTAAGCTGAAAACGTTTCCTCGATTGTCTTTAAAATACAAATGGTCCCATCATCTATCAAATCTCAGGGGCTATAAATTGGGGAGGTTCTTGATTTAACTTTTATAAAAGATATGACCTTAGGTTCTGTTATTCATGCCACATTGAGGCCATTGAGGATGCTGTGTTTAAAGGAGTCATTTCATCCATGTTATTTTCAGCATCACGAATATCATAATCTTCTTCACCACCAATTCCTGCCATGTTTTTAATAATTAACTTTTTATTTTGTTTTAAAAAAATGTACAAGTATATGGCTCGATTCTTGACCCGCATAGAAAGCTGAAAGAACCCCATGGCGTGAAGGAAATAAAGGGAATATTACTGTTCCAAATAATCCATCAATATTGATGCGGATCAAATTTTACTGTTAAATTCCGGGACCTAGGAGCGGATAAATTTGATTGTGCCAGGCTCTGCACGGCTTACTTTCAAAAATAGAACTCGCTTCAACAACAACCCAAAAAGAACAGTTGTCCAGAATCTAGGGCGGGCAATCGTAAAAAAATTTCTATAAAAACTTGAGGGAAAGAAGTATTTTCTTTACACAATGCAGAAAATTTTTTTTTAACCTATTCTGATCTAGGCTAACCCGCGAATGAAAGGGGAAGATCTTGCTTTGCAAGGAATTGGTAATGAAGAAGCACTAAAACTTAAAATAGACGCTGAACTCGACTCAAATGATAAAAGCAGAAAAAAGGCTTTAGCTGTAAGTTATGCGTTTGGAAATCGCTTTTCCATCCTTTAGATTTTGATTTGTTAAAAGCGCATCCCCCATACCTTAAAGGGGGCATTAAAAGACAGATTGTCATACGAACTAACTTTTAATGACTACAAACGTGTTATCAATCAACAGACACGAAGCAAAGTACAGCATTTCTGACATCTCGTTAGAGTTTGATGTTGTTAGCAACTCTAATTAGCAAGGCTGATTGAGCAACAATATGAGTCACAATTAGTATATATTACGAAAACGCGCGTCATCATTCAACATATCCTAAAAGCAGGGCAACGCGATAGGGAAATTTTAATCTTAGTGTTGCAGCAAAATCGCTTAAAAGGTATTTTATTGCTGTGTGAAGATGAAGAACCATTCGCAAGAGCAAGTGAAAAGTTTTTTTAATCCAAAAATAACGAAAGTGCAATGTAAAATTGATGGTAGCCTAACCAATCTATGCTAGGGGACTTAGACCTTATCATCATTTTGACGAAAAAGAAAATTGTTTGGGGGTGGGGGGGGTAGAAGTCCAACAGCAGACCTTGCGTCTAAAGATCTACCCCTTCACAGTGTTAGGCTTGATGATTATTTAACATCAAAATACGTTTATGGATTGACCTAAGGTAAAACAGGGGATAATCATTTGCATGGAATGGGAGAAGGGTTAAAGACGTAAACATTCAAATTGAGAAAGAAAAAGAAGCCGATAAACCACTTAATGTACATTTGTTTTTTTTAAATTTGATGCACAGCTGAATATTAAAAAGAAAGATTAGACTTTGTAGAATACTAATTATTTTTTCATTTTTAAAAAAGCATGTTCTGTTCAAGTTTTATCCAAATGTGCCTACAGCGCCAGAGTCGCCAAGAGAAGAGATAGTAGAAACCCCGGCATAAAAACCTTGAGATTAACCAACATTACACAAAAAGCTAAAAAAAACAGAGCAGGACCTTTCAAAATAACAGCAAAACCAAACGAAGGGATTCTGCTGCCTTTAATGCTGTTACCTTATGTTAATACTGGAGCAAACGACTATAAGCGCCGCATCAGCAAGGAACGAGTGTTGGTCTCTTAGCATCAGGCATAGGCGCACCCGCAGCTTTACCTCTAGGCGGTTTGTCTTTAGCTCTTGCCTATGTTCATTAGCCGTAGGTGCTGCTAGCAAAAAAATAAAAACTAAACTCCAAAAGCACACAGCTATGGTTCAACTAATAACAGCTAAACTTAGTTCCTTTAAGCGATTATAATAAGCACTAGCTGACTCAAACATCACGGATGAAGAATTTAATCGTTTACAGGCCGATTTTGATGACTACAAAAGACAAAAGTTTGATCTTCAAAGAAAGGCGAGGACAACTTTTTCTCAACAGCCAGACGCCGACAGATAAAAAAGGAATGCTTAAAAAAAGTAAACGAGACATTAAAACCTGCTCTAAACAGCTCACATTAACAACGCCAAGGGTGTTTATACTTTAGTTTATGAGTCCAAGCGCCAAAAGACTGTTGATATTTATTAATTATTTTTGATTTAATAAATATTTTGAGTAGAAAAGAAACTCAGCATGGATAAGATATATGAAGGTCCCGACGAATTGTTTGAAGCAATGCAAGAAGATTTATCAAGAGCACTGAATGATATTTATTTTGAAGTCATTGATCCAGCAAGCGTACGGGCAAGTGTTGCTCATGCTATTTCTCAAGTTCCGGGTAAACTAACAATAGACCTCCAGTTAAAGTAATGTTAGCTGTTTTAATCGGACTATATAACAATAAATGAAGAAAACTAGAAGTCTGGGTCTCGACGAAAAACAAGGGCTATCTTTCTCATAATGACTTAACACCCGGTGGGCAGACCAGCTGCTTACACAGTTTGATGTGGCCGCCGAAGAAGCCAAAATGAGAGGCTCTGGTTGGTCAGAGGTGAAGTCTTAGAGATTAGATTAAAACAGGGTAAGTATGCCCGATTGTAGGCAAGTCTTTCATCCACTACCTCCAGCATTAGTTGCGAAAAAGAGCAGTTCTAAACATAAAAATACAGACGACAACAAATGTTTTAGTGGTGTGTTCTCGCAAGGCTGCATCACGCCGCAAAAACGCAGAGAGGTGTCTAACTATCACCCTTACATCAATGATCTTAACTTTAGTGGAAATCCTTTCCTGTTAGCGTGGACACCATTGATCAGTTTGAAGAACAAAACAAACCAATAACTGTTAATATCTACATATTTGGGAAAGGGGAAACAAATCTACAGCCTATTAAAGTGTCCAAGAACAGTCCAACAATAGGCGAGCCAGACCAAAAATCATGTTGACTTACTACTAATGTTTCACCAGCAGGGCTACCCCATTACACATTGATACGACAATGAGTAGATATTGGCTCATACTTCAAAAATTGGGCATAAACAAGAATTTTTGTAGAAAATTTTAACAAGAATGCCATCCGTTCCAGCCGCGAGGAACATAAGAAACATTGTATTGGCCCAGTTGACTGTAATACAGAACTAATTACGCCCCCACCGGATCTAAAGTTAGTTTTAAGAATGGAAAAAGGATGCAAAATTCTCCATATGTTTTTACCCCCAGACTTCGAATCACTCATTGTTCCTTATGAGGGGCCAGCGCCACAAAAACTTCGAAAAAAAGTCTTAATGAGTAATTTATCAGATTTGTTCATTTGCCTTCATTATTGTCAGTCGGATGGCGCTCATTCAACGCCAGAATTATACAGAGGACCAAATGCGGCTAGAAGATTTTACAGCGCATGCAGCAAGTTCGTAACGCCTGTTCTAATAAACTAAATTACTGAAATCATGATGACACCTAAAGACCAACAACAGTATGACTCAGCCACACATTGTTGGATTTGTGGTTTAAAAACTCAGTGAAAAGCCAATCCAAAAGTAAGAGACCATGATCACATTAGTGGAAAGTTCAGAGGAGCAGCGCACAACAACTGCAATATCTTTAACTAAGTTTGAACCAAAGAATGGAAGCTGCCTGTACTTCTTTCCCTAAACTTTGCGAGGTTACGGACTCTCACCTTATAATGGGAAAACAGTGGGCGATGCCTTCAGGGTGTCATGCATTGCACAGTCATCAGAAAAAGTACATGTGTTTCACTTTAAATAACAAAGTCTTTTTATGACTCTATGCAGCACATGATGGGATCATTAGAGTCACTAGCTATGTCCTTAAAGTCCCGCCCCAAAAACGGAAGAATATTTTGACCCCACTCTCGTTAGAAAGGGCGTTTTACCCTTATGAGTACATGAACAGTTGGGAAAGGTTTGATGAAGATACACTTCCACCTAAAGGCGCGTTCTTTTCTAGTTTAGGGAAAGGACATCAGCGACTCCGATTACCACATGCTCAAGAAGCGTGGCAGAAGTTAGAGTGTAAAACGATGGGAGACTATCTGACTCCTATTTTATGGGAGATACATGTTTGTTGGCGGACGTCTTTGAAAATTACAGAAAGACCTGTATGAAACATTACAGTTTGGATCCCGCGCATTATATTTTTTGCGCCCGGATGAGTTGGGATGCTTTTTTTAAAGTTTACTGGAGTACAGATTGATTTATGTCTGACCTACCAATGATTCAGATGATTGAAAACGGATTGCGTGGGGAATTAGTATGGCGTCGCATCATTATTGTAAAGCAAACAACAAATACTGGGACGACTATAATCCGAGTAAAAGGGCTAACTATCTCATGTATTTAGATGCAAACAATCTGTATGGTTGGGCTATGGCGCAATCACTTCCATTACGCAAACTTTAAAATGTACACAGAAGACAATCCGAAAAATATTTAAAAAGGGATTAAAGTGTTGGGCAGTTTGATGCCGGGTCAACAGCGTGGATACATCTAGAAGTTGACTTAGAATATCCTCACAAACTCCATGACCTCATAATGACTTCCATTAGCAGCGGAAAGTCTAAAGATGGCAAAACAGAGCCGCCTAAACTTGTGCCTAATCTTCGAGGGAAAAAAAATTATGTTGTCATTACAGACTTCTAACAATTTTATTTAAGGCATGGTCTGAAGTTGGCAGCTGTTCATCGTAAAATTGCTTTTGATCAAGAACAGTTCATGAAACCAACATCATGAAGAACACTGATCTCCAGAACTAAATCCCCAGATGCTCAGAAAAAGACTTTTTCAAGCTATGAACAAACAGCTGTTTCGGAAAGACTATGGAGAATCCGCACAAGCGTAAAGATGTCAGATTGGTCACCAAAGAGAACGAAGCAATAAGCTGACTTCAAAACCAAATTATCAGGGCTTCAGAAGATTTCATGATCAGCTTTTTGGCATAATGATGAAAAAAAGAAAGTCAAATTGGACAAACCTGTATTTATTGGGTTTACTGTTTTAGAATTATCAAAGCTTTTAAGTTAGAGTTTCTTTTGACTACTTTAAACCCCCGTATCCAGAGTCCAGAGTACATTTAAAACGATACAGATAGTTTTGTTATAGATATCCTAATGAAGACATCTATAAAGACATGGAATTAGAAGTAGCTAAAGGGCAAGCAGGATGGTACGACACATCCGATTACCTAAAAATTCGCCTTTACATTCAATTACTAACAAGAAGGTTTTAGGAAAGATGAAGGATGAATTATCTGGAAAGGTGATCAAGGAGTAGTTGGTTAAGGTCGAAAAGGTACAGTATTTCGAGCCAGGAGAAAACCATTAAGAAAGCAAAAGGAAAAATCTCGCAGTGTTGTGCAGTCAAACTATCACATGACAACTACAAAGAAGCATTGTTTGACATAAGAAATTTTCATCATGACAACGTAAAATGCCCATCTAATCTACATGAGATCAACACAACGTTGTAACAAAAAAGTCATTAGATAGAACAAAAAAAAACGTGTGTTTGTTAATCCAGAGTTTTCATATGCATTTTGGACATTGGAGAACAGTATAAACAGGGGGTTTACATTTTCCAATCTCTTTAAACGAAAGTTTAATTATAGCTTCATCCAATTCATCAAAATCTTTTCTATGTTTGCTTGATGTGCTTGAATTTTTTTCTATTATTTCAAGAATATTTCCCTTTTTCCCCCAAATTTGGGGTTTTGATTTTATGTGAAACTAGATAATAACCATGTATTGATTAATCTCCGTAAAAGTTTCCCTAATAGCAGAATTTTTTCAAATAATCCTGTATCAATTCTGCGGTCTCTTTCTTTATCATACCTGTTTCGGTTCTGCGCTTCCTTCTGAGCTTCCATTTTAGACTAAATAATTTATGTAAATTTAAAAATTTAAATTTAAAACGGGGAAATGTGTCTGGTGGGATTATCTAGTTTTTTCTTTCACAAAAAATCTTTGAGGAGCTGGTTGTTTTGTTGTGTCAGTTTCTCGTAAATAATACACGGGCGGATTCATCTTTACAATTTTTTATTTCGTATGGATCAACACTCCAACTGGATCATTTGCCCTGATGCGAGTATCCCCTTCTGCTTCCCCCGGAAAATAAAGGTACCTTACTTTCAAACCAAACGGCAATAGTTTGCTGGATGGATTCCTTCAACAACATTTATTGTTTTTCTTTTGATTGCTTGTACTGGTTTTAGCCCTTTAAATTCTTCATTATTCATTGCGCGCAAAACTGAGGGCAGTCTTTCAAACCCATTTGTGTTGCGAGAATTGTCAATCAGCTCTCTATGATATGGTAGGGAAAAGTCCTTTTAGATAACTGTTTGTTAAAATTTTCAACCAAAGCCTGTGATCTGTGAACTCCTGGAATGCCTCTTTTAATAGTAACTCTATGTTTTAACAATAATTGATTCACTTGGCCTTTAAATTCTTTTCCATCATCGACTTGAATCATGCGAGGTAAGTTAGTGGACCCCGTTGGTATATCAGTGTATAGCAACAGCAACAGCAGAAGCACTCTTTGTGTAAAGGTTCCGCATCTTTGTATCTTGAAGCTATGTCAATGACTGTGAGTGGTACTTAAATCTTTTTCGTCTAATCGTATCAGAGGGTAAATATAGAGGTCCATTTGATGGGTGTCGTTTGGAGTTTTATTACAAAGTTGTGGTCTCTGTATCGTCTAGGCGCAGGTAAAATAAATTTGCCAAATCGCTTGTTTAGATAAACCATTCTTTTGCTGGTTTGTTCACTAACATCCGCTGTTGGCTTAGCTTTTTAATTGCTGTGATTCCCTTCCAATATCCTTTTGGTGAATAATAGATTTTGTTTTATTTTTTATTCAGCTGATATTATGCGCAACAAAATACACGACAGTCATACCAACAACAATAAACGCGATTTCTTGCATCTTTTGTTTTTCTGATGGTTGATAAAAGTTGCGGGAATTTTGGGGGGGGCAATGTCTCGATTGGGTTTTTCCCCTTACTAGATAATACTCTTTTATTGCTTGATCAACATCTTTAAAGTGTAAGCTGCATTTTCCCTGTTTTTTCAGTGTGTTTTAATAAAATCTAACTGCTCAATCTCTGCTTTCATAGCGATCTTGTGCTGCAGCTAGTTGCTCCACAGCTTTGTTATGTCTTTTTCTCTCGCCGTCATCCCGTAGTTTACTAAATGCGTAAATTTCTTCCCCTAAAAGCAAGGCATTCACCACAGCGCCACCTATCATCATTACGGTGAAGCCATTTTTTTATAAATGTATTTTTTACATATTTATATTCTCTGGAATTATTCCTTGCTTAACTAGAAAATCTTTCGTAGCGAGCGAAGCTGTAATAATAGCGATTAGCTTTGCTGAATCCTCAAAGTCTAGTTGCCAAGATCTGCCGGTTTTATTTTTAACAGGCTTTTGCCAAGCATCGTGTATCCCCACACTTAGACCTCCAATAACAGCAGAATGGTATAAAGAGGTTAGTAATATTTTTTTCGGCGCTCATTTAAAAAATAAAATAATTATAATTAATAAAAAAAAATGAACAGCGATGATTGCTAGAGCTACAGAGCGGCCTACACTGTCTTGGACTTACAAATGAAGAAGTTGATGACCAAGCTATTATGGCCCAAAAGGAAAGGTTGTATTCTTTGGCAGCATGTGGGAAAACAAAACAGTTCCTCGGAACTGAATTCAGCATAGAAAACAGATTCAACAGATGTCTCCGCAAGACATTATAAAGTATCATAACAGGTATGAAGCGCAGCTGGGGTCGAGAATGGTAAAAAGTGTAGGACAAAACGGTTCTTAGTTTGTACACTAAACTAGTCAGTAGATTTGCCCCATTGATTCTGAACAAGATCTTACGTATGATTTAAAAAGCAAGATCCAGTTTTAAAAAAAGTCATTAGGAGTCTCTAAGCTGCGATCTATATTACAGATTTGGGAACATTGTTTCGCCGTTAATCATGGATTAATTACTTTTAATCATATAATTTTATTTCCCTTCCCAAAATGAACGAGTCGGAAATCAGCAGAATCAGGAAACATTAAATCAGAAAACACTGAATCAGGTAGAGGGTAGTGACGAGTGAAAAGCTAAAGCATCCCGGGCGTGTTGCAGCAGGAAAAAGAGTAGCAGAGTTGAACAGACAAGAAAATTAAAGTTACAATCACAGAATAAACTCATAATGAAAACATAACACCTCCAACGCCAACATTGATCCAATGCCAGCTCCAAAACAGAGCAATTAATTCAAGGGCACCAAAGTCTTCAAGGGAAAATTGAACTTAAAACTGTTGCCATTTTTGGCGCCCTTGCGCTGCGGGGCGGGTTTTTACGGTTAAAATATATAACCAATGGCAACAAAAACAAAAGCAGTCAAAAAAATCTGAACCACTAAATACAGAAGAAGACAACAGCACGCCAGCACCGCCAATAACAAAAAATCATTTTGATCCATTTAAAATGCAATAATATTTTAAGAACTTAAATTTAAATTTTTTTGATAAAAAAGATATGGCGGATTATTATTTGTTTAAAATGATGGAGTCAATAAATAAAGACATGGAGTCTATAAAAGACATTTCCATGACCAGAATTGTAATCCCAAAGCGGTTGCTTAGGATGTAAGAAAATTCATTAAAATCTATGCTGACCGATCTCACACCAGGGCGTTAAGCAAAACATCCTCAACGATGACGCGTTTTTTGAGGGGGTGTGTACTATATTAGACATCTACTATTTAAGATAAAACATAAATTGTATTGTTTTTTGATAATTATAAGATAACTTGAATAAGAACTTTGGGTTTTACTTAAAGGACGACTTAATTTCAAATCTTGAGGTAACTTAAATAAGAACTTAATTAAAAACTTAATTAAGAACTTAATTAAGAACTTGAAGTAACTTAATTAAAAACTAATTAAGAACTTAATTAAAAAACTTGGGGGTGACTTGAAGTGACTTGAGGTGACTAAGTTAAGAACTTAAAAGTGACTTGAGTGGTGCATGCGTCAAATAAGGGTAAAGAACTTTAAAGTAACTTAAGTAAAAAACTTAAAAGAAATTAAAAGAAATTAAGGCAACTTAGTTAAAACCCTTTCCAGCTAAGCGTTCAAATGTGGGTAACAGGTTTCCCCTCCTTGAGGCCCAAGTCCAATCCAAAAAACACTGTAAAGATTCACAGTGCCCGATCTGTCTTTACAGACATACAGAAAGTAACACGAACCTCCTGCTCCCCCCACCCCCCCCCTTACCTCCTCCCTCATTTTTCCTTCTCATGGAAAATGTTGGAATTTTTTATGTTCCCGTTGTTGGTCGTGGGTAACACGGTGTGTATATGAAACGGTCCAAGGGAAATTTAAACGCTGTTTTGTGCTCTCTTTTGCTAGCATATTCAAATCTCTCTCTTATTGTCTGTCTTGTTTCTGTCCCGTCTGTCTTACCGAGTTCTATATCCATGCTCTGCCTTACTGAAGTGTGTTTTGGGGTGCGGGGCGCGCCCGCGCTTGTACAAGGGAGTGTATGTAGTGTCCGTGTGTGTTTATGTTTTGTGTTCTTTTCAGTTTTACGCGTTTTTGTTCGGGTGGTATTGGACTCTCTCCTTTCTCTCTGCATGTGTCTGTTTGCTGGGTAGTGGGTGGGCGCGCACCTTTTGATTATTTATAAGAAACAGATGTTTTAAATATAATATAGTTATTACCAGTAAAAATGCTAAAAATTTTAAAAACAATACAAATTAAATAAACTTACCTTAATGTCTTTTGAAACCTCTGCCACTTCCCCTTGAGTATTTATTCATCAAGAGCAGCTTTTTAAATTTTTTTTTCTTTATCAGTCAATGTTTTTAATTTTTGTCCTTCTAGTTTTACTCTTTCTTTTGTTTCACTCTTTGTTTCTTTATTTTCTCAACTCTTTTTTCTTTTTCACTATTTGCTCTTCCAAATGTTCTTTTTTAAATGGAATGTGGCTAAAAAACTTTCAACAGTTTTTTGGCGTTCCCGATGTTGTTGCCTGATCCGTCATTTTAAAAAATAACTGCATATCTCCAAGAACACAAAACTATAAACTGTGTCAATGCCTTTTTATATGTCAACGCTAAGAAACAATGTCACAGGTCAAATCAAAAGAAACAATGTCACGCGGGTAAAAATATGTCACGCGGGCAGAAATATGCCACACAACTTGCTTTAACATAAATATTCTTTGAGCTGTCAACGCTAAGGAAAGACTGTTTGGTGTCGCAACGAACCTGGCCAAGTGCGCCGCGAGCCCAGTAGGCTCGCGAGGTGTGTTTTATTGAATTTTTGGTCACAGTTTGTAAACGGGCCGTGCGCTCTTGTCTGCGCTGGCCGTGCCTAGCATAAATTAAGTGATCAGGTTTCAGCCTCGTATCTGTTATACAAAGTTTTGTAGGTAGAAATTAGTCAGAATAAGTGTGCGGATTTTATGTCAAAAATATAACTTAGTTTTAAAAGACAAGCAAGTTTAGTAAATTAGTATTGAAAACGGATAACCCTACACAGTATGTTTGTTTGTAAATAATCGTTATTTTTTGGTTATTGAAGTCTTACTTGTCAGAGAACAGGAAAACACCGATTCTAACTCACCCTAGCCCTCACCTAGGTTCGGGGCTAGGGCGACCGAACCTAGGTGAGGGCTAGGGTGAGTTAGAATCGGTGTTTTCCTGTTCTCTCATGTGTACATTCAGGAATAATTTTCTGGCATGAAAGTCCAAAAGGTGCTTAATCCTGCGTAACTGATATATTTGTCCGTCAGTCTGAGAGAGAGAGAGAGAGAGAGAGAGAGAGAGAGAGAGAGAGAGACAGACAGACAGACAGACAGACAGACAGACAGACAGACATAGAGACGTGACAGATACAGAGAGACAGAGATAAATAGAGACACGGACACATAAAGAGACGGAGACAGAGAGAATGAGACAGACAAACAAACAGCAAACAGACAGAGAGACAGACAGACAGACAAACAGACAGACAGACAGGCTGACAGGCAGACAGACAGACAGACAGACAGACAGAGAAGAAAAAGAGGATGTGTGTATATTACACTCACCAGCACCTCTTGCTCCCTTTACCCTCTACTTGTTTTTCGTTTTGCTCATTTTTTCGCATCGCTTTTTTCCATCGCCATCGTCTCTCCCTTTACTTTTTTTTGTTTTTGGACTGTCCTGTTCTCTCTGTCACCTCAGTGGCATTGCACCCACCCGCTCATTCTGACCCCCTGTTCACAGCCATAGTCCGGCCCGTCAACACCGCAGCCTCCACTCTGGCAATCCACAGGGAGCAGTGAATGTGAAATCAAGACAAAACCCACCATAAGAGACACTGCTGTGCTGCCGAGTCTCTTCGGTTGAGTTCAGTGGTGGCTGTTCGGATGCGACATACCAGGATACCACATATTAAGCCCCATACTGATGATAATAATTGTTAAGTCGCGGAGCCGGTGTGAGTGAGCTCTCCCTTCGAAGTGTGCCACCACGTCTGTCCAACGACAGCTCCCATGAATTTGTCGATACCAGTGACCCCAACTGAATGAAACCAAAGCCATAGATGTGAAGAGGACATCGAAACTGACGTCACCATGAGAGGAGAGGACGATGTTACAAAATTTGATACCTTTGTTTAAATACCGATC
>CM031597.1:93774352-93776888 GCA_018398815.1 Conus ventricosus | reverse complement strand
CCAGAAATTAATGGCTCTGATGGGAATCGAACCCACGACCTCCCAACCTGCAGTCTGCAACGCTAACCACTTCACCATGGTGGTTGGTCACCACCACTACTCTTGCCTGTTGTCTGATCTCCTCATCAAATGTTATGTCTATTGAATGCAAGTTGATAGAACATTAATGCTATCTCCGGCAGATTTTGTTTTAAGCTCACTGCTTTTCTTATACTAATGTACAGTCAGGAATGGTACCAGCAATAACATGAAAAGAAATAGCACCATGGATAAATACGTAGTAAAGCCCGCTTCTACCCGTCAGCACCATCAGCCACTGTTGAAAATGAAATATACCACTAAACAAATAAATACCAGGAAAAAACTGATTGATTGTTTTCTTATTAATTAAGTACCAACAGACGGTGGGTAACAATGAAGAAATACAACACTGGCCAGAAGTTGATCAAAATTATCGAGCTATTGTCCGAGGAGAAAAACGCAACTTGAAACTTGTTTCATCCATCGGTTTGATTCTGTCGAGGCTATCTCTTCTCAACTTCGTTCACATATGTTGATCATATAACGACAGACGCCCTTCGAAGACCACAGTGGTGCAGTCTATAATGTTATTGGAGGACAGACCGTCACAAACTTCAGATTCACTGATAGTATCGATAGCTGGCTGAAGGTAAAGAGGGGCTCGCGAAGCCAAGGAACCACCTGGATGGAACATCTGCAAGAATGATATGGGAATTAGTAAAGAAAATGGCAAAACAGGCCACGAAAAGCACACGGAAAACAAAATCAATGACAAAAAAGAAGTTTCTGTTTGTTTGTGTCTTCAATATCAAAGAGTTACGCTAATCATCAATAAAGGTCAAATGTTACTGTGTTTCTCACCGTTCTCTTTGCTGTTATTGTTGAGTGCATGTGTTAGGTAAAGATAAATGACAAACTTTGAACTTCCTTTTTAAGATAAGTGTCGCAGTTGTTGCTTTTTTCCTGTTTGCCTTTCGTCTGCATATGTCACAGTTGAACAAGTACTATAAGTTGGCTTATTCAGATGTATCTCCATGTAATGCTTTATTATGGGAGAAAAAGTGACCTTCTTTTTGTTGTTTAGAAGCACAAAAAGCAAACAAACCTGATGGCCCAGCGGCGGTTGAAAGAAGACATAGACATGGCCATCCAACTAAAAGGTTTTCTGTATTTTCTCTTCGGGAATCATAACCGTCCAGTCTGGTTCAAAATGGCTGTATGGTGCAAGTCGTTTAGGCCCGGGGCAGAGCAGGGTACTGCGTGGGTTCACAAACAATTTACCTCCAGGGAAAAATGACAGTTCTCTCTCTCTCTCTCTCTCTCTCTCTCTCTCTCTCTCTCTCTCTCTCTCTCTCTCTCTCTCTCTCTCTCCTCTCTCTCTCTCTCTCTCTCTCATCCATCTTCCATCTCACCTCTCCCTTTGGCTTGACAACATTGCAGACACATAAAAACTGAAACTCCCTTTCTCAAAGAAACGATCAATCCCTAATTAAAAACTCACTCCCTCTCTCTCTCTCCTCTCTCTCTCTCTCTCTCTCTCTCTCTCTCTCTCTCTCTCTCTCTCTCTCTCTCTCTTTTTTCTCTCTCACTACGATTACGATAATGTTACGATTTATTTGTTTTTGTTAACCTTTGATTAGATACACACTAGGAAGGAAGTGTACTATTTGTTTGCAAGGAAAGGAAGAGGGAAATGTTATTGTTTTGTTACCCCCTCTCCCCTTGTCAAAAGATCTCTTTGGTATTGACAATGAAATATCAAAGTGTCAAAGTGTCTGTGTGTGTGAGGGGGGGGGGGGGGAAGAGACAAGACAGACAGACAGACAGACAGACAGACAGACAGGCAGGCTGACAGACAGACAGGCAGGCAGGGAGGGAGGCAGACAGACAGACAGACAGACAGGACAGACAGACAGACAGACAGACAGACAGACAGACAGACAGACAGACAGACAGAAAAGTCCATCTATGCTAATGATGTTCATTTTCTCTCTTGCTTTTTGTATGTCATTTTTTTTCTTTTATTCCAGCAGAAAAAGACCCCATAGACCAAACCAACAGACACACAAAAACATAAGGAAACCAAAGAAAGAGAGAAAGGTACACAAAAAAAAATGAAGGAATAAAAGCCAGGGAAAAGCCAATTTCATCTGTTCAGACGTTTTTCTTCCATTCTTTCATCAATCTTTTTGTTGTTTCTTTATGTTTCTTTCTGTCTTCTCTATTATAATGGCATCAGATTACTCTACTTTCTCTCATTTTCTTTTTTTTTCTCCCTTTGCCAATAACAGCATAAACTTCGTCTAGTTTCTTGTCTAGTACATATTCTCATTCCCGTGTACAATTTGTATATTCTTTCCTTCTCTCATTCCCGTGTACAATTTGTATATTCTTTCCTTCTCTTTTCCATTTTCATTTGTATTTTCCCCTTTCCTCCTTGTGTTTTTCTTTCTTTCTCTATTTACCATGCAGTGTCTGTTTGTTGCTCTTTTCTTTCTTTTTTCTTTTTGTCTTT
>CM031597.1:93766852-93769352 GCA_018398815.1 Conus ventricosus | reverse complement strand
CAGATCGGTTGTCACACCCTCACCAAAGGCCGTCCAATGGTTGAGAATATCATCAGATCGTCAAGAGGTAAACACCAGAATGGACACTGCCCTTCGGTTGAGTACCTGTAATGGTGTTCAACGGTACTAATTCTATGCATTAGGCTTGGTACCCAATCTATTTTTTTTATATACTTGAATGGTTCACAAAGCGCCCTTAAAGTAGACTGTAGCCGTAATCAGATTTGAAATGTATGGTTTCTTTATGTGTGAGAAAGGGAACATGACTGTTTCTCATCAACCAAACCACTCTTTTGCCGAGAAATGCTACAGCTTTTATTTATTCTTTAATTCGTTTTTTCCAAATGCATTACATCTACTGCAGTGATCAACAAGGGTGTTAAGTAATCACTCTGCTATCTGGAATTAATCAAAAGTGGCATTACTAAATGCAAAGCAGCGCTGGGTCTCCTCGGTGTGGTGGCTTTTTGGTGATCTTACGATTATTCCTTAGTGTATCAAGAAATTAGAGGGAAGTAAGAATACGAGGCGTGAAATGGCAACAAAAGGTATGAAAGAGAGGAAGACCATGGAGATGGAGCGTGGGAAACGCACACGGAGAAAAAGGGGAAGAAGTGGGGTGGATAGGGGAAGGAAGCAAAACCACGCGGGCAAGAGAAAACTTAGGCCCAGACAGAAACGTTATACACTGAAAAAAAAAAAAAGAGACAGGCGCGGTATTCAGAATGATGGACGTTGCAAATTTGGGGAAGTCTGAAGTTCCCTGACGTCTGATAATTCAATAGTTATTCTGCATTCCTGACAGACGTAACGAATTAGAGTGCTTCATCTCTGAAAAGAGAGAGGGATAATCCATATTCTGTCTCTGTCTCTCTCTGTCTCTCTCTTCGTCTGTCTGTCTGTCTGTCTCTCTCTCTCTCTCTCTCTCTCTCTCTCGCTTGCGTGCGCGCGTACTTTCCAGGGTGTGGAATGTTCTTACTACACCAAGGAGTAGAATGCATGAAATTAGATTTGTATTTAGAGATAAAGTAATACGGTGAATAAGCAAAAGTGGCAGTCAGAAATGGACAGTGATTGTGTTAATGTCGCGCGCGCTCGCGCGCGAGTTTATGTGTATCAATATATATATATATATATATATATATATATATATAACAAACTAATAAATTCCAAGGATAAGTACCGCACCGTTCCAGCAACTTACAGAGCAGTTTGGTGTTGCAATGACTGCAAGAAATATTGAATTATAAACAAAGCTTGCTCTTATGTCTTAGATTGAAGAAATAGGGGGAGATACGCATTCATATCTGCAGTGGTAGATGATTCTGCCTAACTAACAGTATATGCTTGAGTGGGTGAATGGGGAAAAATAAAATAAATGCTTCTCAAAATGAGCCTTCAGCAAGCTTATATTCTCCAAGGGGGAGACATCCTCCAATAGGGAGGGAAACTCACTAACATATAACTCCTGGTCATATACCGATATTTCGAAACTTGGTGGTTTTCCTCAGTGACCGCGGAAAGTGATAATTTGACTCCTCTGCCTTTTCAGTTTTAAGAAGAATGCAATCCCAGAAAAGGTTGGTGTGCAATACCGTAGTATGTTTGTTGAGTTTTCAAAAAACCAACCAAAGGTGCCATCTAAGAAGCAAAAGAAAGTCATAAAAGAGCAAAACAAGCTACATTTTCTTGTGAAAAGTAGAAAATATAAAAGGATATCCTCTAAGACACAAGTGCTGAGGGCTAGTTCTTGGAATGAATCCGCAAGGGACTAAAATACAACAAACTAATAATTCCAAGGATAAGTACCGCACCGTTCCAGCAACTTACAGAGCAGCTTGGTGTTGCAATGACTGCAAGAAATATTGAATTATAAACAAAGCTTGCTCTTATGTCTTAGATTGAAGAAATAGGGGGAGATACGCATTCATATCTGCAGTGGTAGATGATTCTGCCTAACTAACAGTATGTGCTTGAGTGGGTGAATGGGGAAAAATAAAATAAATGCTTCTCAAAATAAGCCTTCAGCAAGCTTATATTCTCCAAGGGGAGACATCCTCCAATAGGGAGGGAAACTCACTAACATATAACTCCTGGTCATATACCGATATTTCGAAACTTGGTGGTTTCTCCTCAGTGACCGCGGAAAGTGGTAATTTGACTCCTCTGCCTTTTCAGTTTTAAGAAGAATGCAATCCCAGAAAAGGTTGGTGTGCAATACCGTAGTATGTTTGTTGAGTATACCGTAGTATGTGTGTGTGTGTGTGTGTGTGTGTGTGTGTGTGTGTGTGTGTGTGTGTGTGTGTGTGTGCGCGCGCGCGCGCGTGTGTGTATGTGTGTGAGTGCGCTGCATGTGTGTGTGTGCGTGCGTGCGCCCGCGCCCGCGCGTGTGTATGTGTATGCATGTGTGTGTTTCCTAACTGACTAGGTATCTGACTACCTGCTCCTTCGGAGAAGAACACTGTGAACACGTATTCATCTTGATTAGTAGAGTTTGCAC
>CM031597.1:93734352-93761852 GCA_018398815.1 Conus ventricosus | reverse complement strand
TTTTCCTGATCATTTTCAAAAAACATCTTTTTCCCCAACTTCATCAAATGCTCTCGGTTTTTCCCTTTTGAAAATAAAACTACAGTTTTAACTTTTTCTCTAAAGTCTTTTAAAACGAGTTAAAATTTTTGGCAAAAAAATTTCCACCCCACTTATTCCCCCAATTCTTCCACTGAAAGAAATTTTTGATAAAGTTTTTTCTCTTTTTAACTTTTCCTTTTTCCCTGCCGAACAGCCCATCTATAAAAAATAGTTTTCTTTTTTCCCTTCAAACAGTCTAAAAAAATTGTTCTAAACACTCACTCGGGTTTATTGAAAGGGATCAACTAAATATATTTAATTCTGCCCCAATAAAAAACCTTCTATCATGATATGTTTTTGTTCCATTTAATTTTTGGGACAAAAAACCCAATTGATTAAAATTATAACAAAAAAAACTTTTTTGGTAACAGGTGGGAGGATAAATTTTTGTTTTTCCAAAACCAGTCTGCCCCAAATCAAGGCAATGGGGTTTTTTTTGTCAAATTTTAACTGCTCCATATTTTTTATACCCAAAATTTTAAAATCTAACCCAGTTTTTGGTTTTTATAAATGCTCTCTGTTAAAATTTGTTAAATAAAAATTAAAACCCTATGGGGGCCAAAATGCGAAAGATTAATTCCAATTCAGTTCTGTAAGATTGTTTCTATTTAGACAAAATTTTGTTTTTTGTTGTTTGGGTTTTTTGACCTTAATACCCTCCCCATTTTTGAAAAATGACGAGGTAATTTTAAATTTTTTTCAAGTCTAAGTTTTGCCACAAATTTTAGATTTTCCCTTTTTAGAAGGACGTCACAAAACGCCCAAAAACCCCCATCCCTCCCCTTTATTTTTTAAGGGACAAAAATTTTAAAAATTCATTGTGAACGGGGTCCCCCTAATTTCATTTGGGGAAATGAACTGAAATTTGTAGAAGCTCTTCAAAACTGATTCTCTTTGTGGAGGATTACTGCTTTTTCCCTACGCGTTATTTCAATTTCTTTCCGACTGGGGGGTTTTTGGGGCAAAAAGATTTTACAAGAAAAGGGGCCCAAAAGTTGAATGTTTTTTCTAAAAATTTTTTTTGGGGGGCTAAAATATGAAAAAAGGGCTTATGAATTAAATTTTTTTTCCCCATTCAAAATATGGTTTAAGTCCCATTTGGGTCGGGTTTTTCGAACTATTTTATATTCTTTATGCCCAACATTATTTCCCTCTGTTGCGCAGTTTTTTTTAGTTAAAAAAACCCTTTTTGCTGTCGTTAACCTTTTTGCGTTTTAATCACCATCTTTAGGTACTCAAACCCATACAAAGGGGGCCTACTCCCCGTTCTGTTAAAAGGTCCGCAACGTTAAAGGGTTTTTTTTAAATTTTTCAAAAAGTTAAACCCCTCACGGGCCCGCTAAGGTAACCCGGGTTTTCTTCGGGCCCACGCGAATTTTTTTTTAGTAACGTATTATTTTATTTCCAAAACAATGTGCAGGTTACCCCCATTTCACGACTTTTCCCGGGTTTTTTCTTTGTTTTTTTATAATAAATGATCCGACCCCCCCCACAAACTAATCTTTAAACTGAAAATTAGGGAATTGTATTTTTTTCATAATCCCCAATTGCAGCTTTCCCTGACGGAAGAGCTCTTAAAACAGTTGGGGGCCTTTCCCAAATTAAGTTTTCATCAGTGCTTTTTTCGTCCAATAAACCCATAGAGAAATGAAGGGTAATCAAGATCGAGGGGGTTTTTTTCCCTCATAAGTATTTTTTTCGGGCACAACTCAAAAATCTATGATTTTCATCTGCAAACCCCTAACTTTTTAGCTAGCTCTACATAAAAAAAAGGTTTAATTGCTACTTTTCTTCGGGTTTGAATGTTAACATTTTTTTTTAGATTTGAAATTTTTAAAGGGTTTGAGAGTAATGTCGAAATTCCCTCATTGCTTTTTTTTAGCGAAAAAAACCCCTAAAAAACCTTCGGGGAGGGTTTAAACCCGGGCAAACTCCCTTTTCCCCTTCTTTTTAACTTTTGGGACTGCATTATTTTTCCGGGTTTCATTTTATTTTAAACCATACACTTTGTAAAATTTTTCATGAATCCCAAACCATTTTGGCCCCGCTTTCTTTATCAATAGCATTTTCAAAAAAACAAAGGGCATCGGGGTTTGGGTTATTTTTAAAAACATTTTTTTAAACGAAAAAAAAATGAGTGCATTCAAATATACTGGCGAAAAATTTATTCTTTTGGGGGCCGCACAAAAATTTTAAAAAAATGAAGCAAAACTGAAAAACCTTGACTTTGCTGTGCCCCCAGCCCGGGCCTTTTTTTTCTTTAAAAAAGGTAAGTACTCCATTGAAGAGCTATTTTTAACCCCCCTATTAAAAAAGAACCCCATCAAGAAAGCGGGGTTTAGTCACCCAAAACAGTTTTACCAGAAACCATTAAATTTTGGGGCTGGGGTTTGCGCATAAACGGGTGGGGAGGGTCGTTTGCTGACATTTAAAATTCCCATGACCCTTTGGTGAGGTCGTGTACAGTTTTCATTTTTTTTTACCCTTCAGGGGTTTTTTGGGACGAACCCCAAGCGCCATTCCCAAAAAATTGAAAAAACCATTTAATCCACCAGCAACAGAATAGACATGAAGGCTTTTGAAAGGATCCTGAAACGAATTAAAATTTTTAAAAAACCAAAGGGACAGGTTTAGACAAAATTTGGATAAATAAAGGCCTAGGGGCCCTTTTATTTTGGGGGAAACCGCACAAAAGTAAAACATGAGGGCCCATCCCCCCTTTCAAATCTTTTTTTTTTGGGGCAAAACTGTTGACCCCCGGGGCCCTACAGCAAAAAGCTTAAAACAGCAGGGGACAACTTTTCTTAGAAAATTTTTCAAAGGGCCTAACTGGGGCGGGAATAGAACAATAAACGACTCTATTCGATTTTACCCCGGGTTTTTTGTTTGGGGCCCGCAACAAAAGGCAAGATCGAGCAAAACTGATCCTTTACTGGTTTTGACGCGCAAAAACAATACTTAGCAAATTTAGAGGCCCTTTAAATTTCTAAGTTGATTTCCCTTAAAGTATTAAAAGGGTCCCAAACACTTTTTCAATAGGGCAAGATCAAAAGTAGACTTTGCTTTTGGGAAACGGGTTTATACATGCGGGCCTTCTGACCCCCCAGACTCCAGATGGGTTTCAATAATAAACAATAATAATAAAATTCTTATAGCAGGCAATAAACCCAAAAGGTTTTGGGAAAAAACGACAAAAATTCTGACCCATATAAAAAAAACAAAAAAAAGGGAATTCCCCAAGTTAATTCACCCAACCCCCGCGCCCCAAAAACCCCAAAGGCCATTGAAGATCAGCAAACCCTCGCGGATTTCTTTTTCGCGAAGACCTGAATATGAAAAGAAAAGCGCTTGTTCTTGGTTTTAACGGGCCATGGGATTACTTGGTCTTTATCTTATTTAAATAGTAACCCAACTATTACAAAAATAATGCCCTTTAATGCTGGGCCAAAAAGGCCAATTTATTTTGCTTGCGGGTAACAAAAGCCACTGCAATCCCCCCAAAAATTCCCAGGTAAAGCGCCCAGGGCCCTTTCCCGGCTAATTTTTTAAAAAACTCGCAAGATAAATCAACCCTGTTTTTTTACCCATGATTTATCAGGGGGAGAGGAGGCGATGGGGGCGGGGGGCACTGAACTTTGCTCCCCCACCCCGCCTGAAAATACCCAAACACCAGTGTGTTTTTATTGCAAATCCTAAGGCTGTTTTTAACGCTTGCTAATGTCCCACCTTGCTCTCAAAACAATGTTTTTTATTCGTTTTGTGGGGTTTTGTGTCTTCTTTAAAAAAAATTTTTTTGAATTTCCCCTTATTCTTTTCATTTGATTTTCGAAATTTTGGTCTCGGTTGGGTAGTTAGCGCTTCTACCCTTCCCGGGATCTTTTTTGGGTTCAAGTTTTTTTAGTCTTTGTCTTATTCTTTTTTTAATATCAGGCCCTAATTGGGCGCCCCATCAGCCTCAACGATTTTTTTTTTTTTCTCTTTTTTATCTCTCAAAAAAAAAAAAAAAAAAAAGTTCCCTATTTTTGGGCTAAATTTTTTTGTTAATTCCCCTCGATCCCTTTTTTAAAGCATGATAAAGGGGCCCGTTTTTTTCTGCATGGGTGGCGGGGGTCTTTTATAGTTTTTAAATGCGTTTCTTCAAAAAAGGGGGTTTTCCCTGCTTCTATTGCTTTTATTTTTTTCATCTGCCGTTTGATTTAATTTTTTAATTTCCCATTTTTTGGGTTTTTGGGGTTGGGCTGTTGGTATTTCCCCTGCAGGGGTTTTTTTAAAGGGTTTAGAAAAACCTGCCCCGCCTTAATTTCGGTCTAACAAGACCGGGCCCCCGGTTTTTTGATCTTTCACACTGAGCCCCTTTGTTTTAAATTGAAACTTTTGGGCAAAAAATTTTGAGGGGTTCTTTTTTTAGGGGGTAAGCCGAAAAAATTTTGCCCTTGGTCTTTTTCACGGGAAAAAATGACCATTTCTAATTCAAAATCTTTTGGGGTCTATAACCGGGAGGTTTTTGGGCCCTAAAACTTTTGTAAAATGTTTCGACCGAAATTTTTCTTTAAATTTCCCCGCCGCATTGAGAGCTTTGGGCGATGCTGTGAAAGGGGGATCATTTCATCATGTCGTCTCCAAGATCAAAAACATAAATTAATTTTCTGCATCTTCAATGCCTGCCAGGGTTTTAAATTTAATTAATTTTTTTTTTTTTATTTTTGTTTATAAAAAAATGTACAAGCACAGGCTTGATTCTTGACCCGCATAGAAGACTGAAAAAAACCCTTTGGGGTGAAGGGAAAAAAGCGGACTATTACTTGTTCCAAAAAATCCATCACTATTCTGCAGTTTAAAATTTTTTAATTTTTTTCCCAAATTTTCCGGGACCTAGGAGCAAATGACGTGTTTTGTGCCAGGCTCTGCGGTTTAAATTTTCCCCAAATGGGCGCTCGTTTAAACCCAAACAGCCCCAAAACCGGGCCTTTACGAATCGGGGAGGGGAAATTCTTTTAAAAAAAATTTCTATAAAACTTGGGGGGCAAGAAAATTTTTTCCCCCACCCCCCTGCAGCCATATTTTTAACCTTTTCTCCCCCAAAGGGCAAACCCGGGGGCCCCTAAAAGGGGCTGATTTTTGCTTTAAAAGGAATAAAAATAAAAAGAAGCACAAAACATAGAATATTTTTGGCCCCCGAATAAAGACCGGAAAAAAATTTATGTCCTGTAAATTTTGCGTTTGGAAAAATCGTTTTTTTCCATTCCCTTAGATTTTGGTTTTTTAAAAGCGCATGCGCCATACTTTCAAGGAGCATTAAAAGACAGTTTGTCTATGAAAACTTTTAAGGGAATACAAAGGGGTTATAAAATTTCATCAGACCCCCGGAAGCAAAGTACAGCCATTTTTTAAATCTCGTTAGGGGTTTGGGCCCTTTTGTTACCCCCCAAAATTTAGCGGCTGATTGAACAACAATTTTCAGTCAAAATTAGCAATTTTAATACGAAAGAGTGATTTTTAAAAACAATTTTTCCTAAAGCAGGGCAGACACTTTTTATGGAATTTTAGTTTTAGGGTCTCAGCAAACGCTTAAAGGTATTTTTATTGCGGGGTGAAGAGGGAAGATCCATTAAAAAGAGGAAGTGAAAATTTTTTTAAACCAAAAAAACGAATGTACAATTTTCGTTGGGAGGGCGGGTCCAAAACCAAATCTAGGCAAACCGGGCTTAAACCTTAAAAAGCATTTTGATGAAATAAAAAAACCTTTTTGGGAGGTGGGAGGTGTAGAAACCCAACAGTTGCCCTTTTTGGTAAAGATCTACCCCTTTCCCACGGGTTTAAAAAGACTTGTGATTTTTTAAACCCAACAAAATAGGGTTTTTAGGGGATTGACCTAAGGTCAACGGGGGATAATCAGTTCAGGGAAGCGGGGGGAACCTGGGAAGACGTAATAAAATTAAAAATTGATAAAGAAGAAGAACCCGATAAACCGTTTAATGAAAAAATTTTTTTTTTAATATATGATGCGCAGTTAAAATTTTTAAAATAACAGTTTAAAAAGTTTATACAATACTAAATTTTTTTTTATTTTTTTAAAAAGAAAGTCTGTTCACGTTTACCCAAAAAAGGTCCCTTCCACCCGCCAAGCCCCCAAAAACAAAGGGGGCCGCAGGCAATTCTGCTTTTTATAAAAAACCCCGCCATAAAACCCCTTCAGATTAACAAACTTTCCCACAAAGCAACAAAAACTCAGCGGGACCTTTCAAAATCCAGCAAAACCAAACGAAGGAAATTCTGCTGCCTTTAATGCGGGTTACATATTTTAATATGGAGCATGGGACTAAAGCGTCTATCAGCGGGGAACAAGTTTTAGTCTCTTAAAAGGGCATAGGCGCCCCGCAGCTTTACCTTAGGAGGTTTGCCCTTTTAGCTCCGGCTGGGGTTCATTAGTGCAAGGCGGTTTTGGGCAAAAAATTAAAAACTAAACCCCCAAAAGCACACAGCTATGGTTAAATTTAAAAAACACCCTAAACTTAGTTCTTTTTAAAAACTGACAATAAATAAAGCGTAGTTATCAAACATCACGGAGGGAAAAATTTTAAAATTTCGTTTACGGGCCGTTTTTGATGACTAAAAAAGGGACAAAAGTTTAATCTTCAAAAAAAGGGCGAGGGCAAGTTTTTCTAACAGCCGGGGACGCCGAGCAATAAAAAAGGAATCCCTTAAAAAAAGAAAAGGAGCCCCTTCCCCCTCTGTTCAAAACACCCTCACATTAACAACGCCAAAGGGTGTTTTACTTTAGTTTATGATCCAAGCGCAAAAAAGAGTTGAAAATTGGTTCGGGTTTTAAAAATTTTTTTTTTAAATTTTAAAAAAAAATTTTGAGTTAGAAAAAAAACTCAACAGGATAAGATATATAAAAGGACAGCCAAAATTGTTTGAAGGAATGCTGAGAGGAAGCTTTTAAAAAAAGAGCACTGAATGATATTGTTTTTAAAAGGGTCATTGCCCCCAACAAACGTACGGGAAAAAAGCTTTTGAAAAGCTATTTTTTAAAGTTCCAATTTAAACTAACCATAGACCCGCCAGTTAAAGTAATGTTACTTTTTTTAATGGGACTATGAAAACAATAAATGAAAAAAATCTAGAAGCCCTGGGTCTCGATTTAAACAGCAGACTATTCTTTCCTCTAATGATTTAAAACCCCCCGGGTTTGGGCAACAAAACTGTTTGCAAGTTTCCCCCCCCCTGCCCTGAAAAAGCCAAAATGAGAGGCTCTGGTTGGCCCAAGGGGGGCGAAGTCCTAGAGATTAGTTTAAAACAGGCAAGTTTTGGCCGTTTGGGTAGGAAAGGGCCCTTTACTTTTCCACTCCCCTCGAGATTTGGGTTAGCGAAAAGAGCATTTCCTAAACATAAAGAATTCGGGACAAAAAATGTTTCATGTGGTGTTTCTCGAAGGCTGCTTTATATCCCCCAAAAAACGCAGAGAGAGTATCTAACTAACAGCCTTACATTAATGACCTTAACTTTAGTGGGGTGTCCTTTCCTTTTAAAGGGGAAAAACCAAAATTTGACGGGTTTTAAAGGGAGAAAAACAAACCAATAACTGTTAATGTCTACCCATGGATGGGGAAACAAATCTACAACCGATTAAAGGGGTCCAAAAAAACATCCAACGTTTGGGCGAGCCAGAAAAAATAAATGTTGACTTACTACTGATGTTTTCACCACGGGGCTACCGTTTTTACACATTTTTTTCAAACCCAATTTGAAAAAATAATGCAGCATGCTTCAAAAAAAGGGCATAAACAAAAATTTCTGCGGGAAAATTTTTTAACAAAAATTTCCTTTCTTTTTTCAAGCCGCGAGCGAACAAAAGAAACTTTGTATGGGCCCAGTTGACTGTAAAAACAGAACTAAAAAACGCCCCCACCGGGAAACTAAATTATTTTTAAAGGAACGGGAAAAAAATTTGAACTTCTCCATACGTAGTTTACGCAGATTTTCGAATCACTCATTGTTCCTTATAAAGGGGCCCCGGGGCCAAAAAAAACTTCAAAAAAACCAGTCTTAATGAGAAAATAAATCAATCTGTTCATTTGCCTTGTTTTTTTTCAGGTCGGTTTGGGCCATTCAGACCAGAATTTTTAACAGAGGCCCCAAATGCGCCAGAAAATTCTTAGAACGCATGCGCAAGTGCTTTAAACCCCGGGTTTCTAAAATCTGAATTTAAATCTGAAACTAAGACCCCTGAAGCCCAAACCCAACGAAATGACTCAGCCAAACATTTTTTGGATTTGTGGTTTAGAACCCCAGTGAAAGAAGCAAAAAAAACCCAAAAATAAGGGAACCTGTTTCCTTTTTTAGGGGAAAGTTCAGGGGAGCAGAAACACAGAAATGCAATTTTCAACAAAAGGGTTGATCCTAAGACATAAAGCTCCCCTTTCCCTTTCTAACTTGCGAGGTTACGATTCCCCTTTATAATGAAACAGTAGACGATGCCTTTAGGGGGGTCATGCATCGCACAGTCATCAGAAAAGTTTCCCGTGCTTTTAAACTAAATAAATGTCTTTTTAAAGACTCTATGCAACCCATGATGGGGGGTCATTAGAGGCACTGGCAATTTCCCCTTTAAATCCTGCCCCAAAAACAGAAGAATTTTTTGACTCAAATCTTTTAGAAAAGGGCGTTTTTTCCTTATATTACATGAACAGTTGGGAAAGGTTTTCTGAAGAACCCCCCACCTAAAGGGGGCGTTCTTTTCTAGTCTCGAGGAAAGGACATCAGCGATTCTGAAATTCCACATTTCTCCCAAAATGCGTGGCAAAAGTTTTGAGTTTAAAAAAGATGGGAGACATCAAACTCCTACTTGATGGCAGATTTTATGTTTGTTGGCGGAAAATTTTTTAAAAAAATTTTGAAAGACCCCCGCATGAAACATTTTTAGCCTTTGGGGCCCGCGCATTATATTTTTGCGCCCCGGGGTGAGGGGGGCGCCCTTTTTTTAAGTTTTAAAGGGGGTTTCAGATTGAATTTTTTGTCTGACCTACCAATTTGAAATTCAGATGAAATTTAAAAACGGATTGCGTGGGGAAATTTGTATGGCATCGCCCCCCATTACTGTAAAAACAAAAAAACAAATACTTGGAATTATGATCCGGTAAAAGGTCTAAAATATCTCATTATTTAGACGGCCCAAAAAATTTTGTAAGGGGTTTGGGGAATGGGGCAATCACTTCCCTTACGTAACTTCCCAAAATGTTCACAGGGACAAATAATATTCAAAAGGCATTTTTAAATGGGGGGGCATTTAAAAGCCCCCCCCAACCGCGTTTGGGGGTTTATTCTAGAAGTTGACTTAGAATTTTCCTCATGAACTCCAAGAACCTGCATAATGGGGCTATCCATTACAGAGAAAGTTTTAAAGAGGTCCCAAAAGGGGCCGCCAAACTTGTGCCCAATTTTGTGGCAAAAAAAAATTTTGGGCTGCCCTTACAGGGCTTCGGGAATTTTATTTTAAAACATGGTTTAAGTTAACAGCCCGTTCATCGCATAATTGCTTTTGATCAAGAACAGTTCATGAAACCATTTCATCAAAAGAAGAACACTGAAACCCCGAAAATAAATCCCCAGATGCTTCAGAAAAAGACTTTTTTTAAGCTGATGAACAAAAGCTGTTTCCCCGGGAAAAATAAGGGGGAAATTTCCCCACAAGCGCAAAGATCGATTAGTCACCAAAAAAAACGAAGCATTAAGCTGAATTCAAAAACCCCAAAATTAAACAGGACTTTTAAAAGATTTCATGATCAGCCCTTTTTTGGGATTAAAGATGAAAAAAAAGAAAGTCAAATTGGACAAAACCCTTTTTTTATTGGGTTTACTGTTTTAGAATTATCAAAGCTTTTGATGTTAGAGTTTCTTTATGCCCACTTTTAAGCCCTCGTATCCTTTATCCAAGTACTTTTTCACAGATTTCAAAAACAGTTTTGTGATAGATAAACCTAAATGAAGACATCAAAAAAGGGCATGGAAATGGAAGTAGCTAAAGGGGGCGGGTGGATGGTACGACACGTCCCATTTCCCCAAAAAAGTCCCCCTTTTCATTCATCCCTTAAAAAAGAAGGTTTTAGGAAAGATAAAAGGGTGAAAATTTTCGGAAAGGTGATCCAAAGGGGTATTGGGGGTTTTAAAGGCAAAAATTTCAGTAAATTTTGAGCCAGGGAAAATCAATTTAAAAAACAAAGGGAATAACTCGCAGCGTTGTGCATAAACTTTTCACATGACAACTCAAAGAAGCAAATTTTTTTGGAATAAGGAAATTTTTTTTAAACATGAAAACGTAAAACCGGGGAACTAATCTTTCAAGAAATCAAAACAACAGTTCGGGAAACAAAAAAAATGTTTGATTTGAACAAACACCAAAAACCCCGTGTTTGGGTTTAAACCAGAGTTTTTCATATCAATGGGCCCCTGGAGGACCGCCTAAACAGGGGGGGTTTTTATTTTTCATCAAATTTTTTTATGATCAATCATTGCCCTTTATCCAATTCATTTAAATTTTTTTCCATGTTTGCTTGATTTTCGGGTTTGAAATTTTTTTTTTTTTTTCAAAATTTTTCTTTTTCCCAATTTTGGGGGGTTTTGGGTTTTGGGGAACTGGATTTATTTTGCATGCATTGATTAATCCTCGAAAATGTTTCCTTTTTAGCATTACACGCATTTAAATTTATTTTCCCTTTTCATTTTTAAGGGGTTTTTTTCCCTTTACCAAACTTTTTTCGTTCTGCACTTCCTTCTGAGCTTCCTTTTAAAAAATCAAATATATTTACGTAAATTAATTAAAACGGGGGAAAAGTGTCCCCTGGGATTATCTGCAGTTCCCTTTTTTCACAAAAAAATTTTTTGAGGAGCTGGTTTTTTTTTTTTGGTAAATTTCTCGTAAAAAATACACGGGCGGAATTTTTTTTTTTACAAATTTTTTTTATTTCAAATGGGGTCAACCCCTCCAAATGGATTTGGTTTTCCCTGATGCCCAGTGTCCCCCTTTTGTTCCCCGGAAATAAAGGTACCCACTTTTTTAAAACCCAAATTTTGGGAATAGTTTCCGGATGAAGAAATTTCCTTCAAAACCCTTTTTTGTTTTTTTTTTTGGGTTGCTTGTTTCTGGTTTTTTTAAACCCCTTTAAAAAATTTTTCATTTTCATTGCGCCAAAACTGAGGGGATCTTTCTAAAACCCCTTCTGTTTGCGAGAATTGTCCCAAAAGTCTCTGTGTTTCTGGTTGGGAAAAAAAACCCTTTTCCCATAACTGTTTTTTTAAAGTTTTTTAAATAAAGCCTGTGATCTGTGAAAATCCTGGAAAGCCTCTTTTAATGGTAAATCATTTTTTAACAAAAATTATTCACTTGGCCTTTAAATTCTTTTCCTTTATAACTTTAATCATGCGAGGAAAATTAAGGGGCCCCCGTTGGGTTTTTCGCTGTATAGCAACAGCAACAGCAGGAAGCGGCTCCCTTTTTTTTAAAAGGTTCCGCATTTTGTATCTTGAAGCCATGTCAATACTGTAAGTGCGGACTTAAAATCTTTTTCGTCTAAACCTATCAAAGGGGAAATTTTAGAAGATCCATTTTATGGGGGGCCCTTTGGAGGTTTTGTTTAAAAAAAGTGCGGGCCCCTGTATTTTTTTTGGGCGCAGGGTTTAAAAAAATTTGCCAAATCGCTTTTTAGATAACCATTCCTTTGCCCGTTTTTTCACTGCCCCCTGCTCTTGGCTTAGCTTTTTTTTTGCCGTGTTTCCCTTCCAAAAATTCCCCTTTTGGGGGAAAAATAGATTTTGTTCATTTTTTTTTCAGCCAATTTTTTGCGCAAAAAAATACAAAGCGGGCATTCCAAAGGCAATAAACGCGATTTCTTGCAAACTTTTGTTTTTTTTGATGGGTTTATAAAAAATCACTGAATTTTTTTTGGGGGCAATTTTCTGAAAGGTTTTTGGGCCTTTTTACAGATAATATTCTTTTTTTTGCTTTTTCCAAAATTTTTAAATTTGTAAGCTCCCTGCCCCCGTTCTTTCATGGGTTAAATTTTTTAAATCAACGGGTCAAAATCTCTGGGTTTTCATAGGCGTCTTGTCAGCTGCTAAATTTATCCCTAGCTTTGTTATGTCTTTTTTTCTCGCCGTCATCCCCCAGTTTACTAAAACGAAAAATTTCTTCCGTAAAAGCAAGCGCATTCACCCCAGGCCTCCTATCATTAAAGCGAGTGAAACCAATTTTTTTTTAAATTTTATTTTTTTTTTACATATTTAAAAATTGTCTGGAATTATTCCTTGTTGACAGAAAAAACTTTGTGGCAACCGAAGTGCAATGAAAGGGAACACTTTGCTGAATTTCCCCAAAGTCTAGTTTGCCAAGTTTTGCCCGGGTTTTTTTTTTAAAAAGCTTTTAAACCCAAACATTTAGTACCTACACTTTGCCTCCCCCAACAGCAGGGAAGGTAAAAGGTTAGCAAAATTTTTTCGGGGCTCATTTTTAGAAAATAAAAAAATTAAAAATTATTAAAAAAAAGGGAAAGTGATGATCTCCTAAAGTACAAGGCAGCCCAAAAACCTTTCCCGAAAATTATGAAAGGGCCCCAAGGGGATGACCAAGCTATTTGCCCCCCCAAAAAGGAGGGGGTTTTATTTTTATTTTTTCACAGCGGGGTGGAAAAACAAAAAAGTTTTTCCTCGGAAAATGAAATTTTGCATTTAAAAGATTCAAAAGATGTGCCCCCAAAACATTTAAAGGGATCATAACAGGTTTGAACGGGATTGGGGTCTAGAATGGTGAAAAAATGGGGGCAAAAAGGTTCTTTGTTTGTACACTAAACTAGTCAGTTTTTGCTCCCATTGAAATTTTGAACAAGATTTTACGTATATTTAACGCCCGGATTTTCCCTTTTTTTTAAAAAAATCATTAGATCCAGGGGGTGTTTATACAAAGATTTGGAACATTGTTTTCGCATTAATCATGGGATTAAAAACTTTTAATCATATAAAAATTTTATTTCCCTTCAAAATGAACGAGCTGGGAAAAAACATCAAAACCAAAAAAAACTGAAAACAGGTGGAGAAAAACCAAGCCAGAAAAAACCCCGGAAAAAAGCTGAATCAGGGGGAGACCCTTAAAATCCTGGGCGTGTTGAAGCAGGAAAAAAAAAATTTGCAGAATGGAAAGAAAAAAAAATTAAAAGTTACGAAATGACCCCATCATGAAAACATAACCCGCCAACGCCAAAAAAAAGTTGATTTCAATGCCCTCTATAAAAAAATCCAGGGGATTTCAAGGGGGCCCCAAAAACTTCATGGAATTTTTTGAACTTTTAAAATTGGGTTTTCCATTTTTGGGGCCATTGCTGCTGTTGGGGGCAGTTATTAAAGGTTATAAAATTATAAACAAAGGGGGCAAAAAAAAAGAGCCCAAACAAATCCCAAACCCCTAAATACAGAAGCCGAACACACCCGCCCCAAAACCCCCCAAAACAAACATCATTTTGAAACCATTTATAATGGGAAAAATATTTTAAGAACTTAATTTTTTAAATTTTTTTTTAAAAAAAGATCATGGCTTTTTAAAAAATGATAAAGTCAATAAAAATAAAGGGGCCCGGAAATCTATTTAAAAAACATTTCCATAGCCTGAATTGTAATCAAAGCGGTTTGCTTTTGGATTTTAAAACCTTCATTAAAAAATCTATGCAAAAAACGCCCGGCAAACACCTTTAACGATACGGGGGTTTTTTTAGGGTGTGGTTTTTACTATTTAGACATTTACTAAATTTTAAAATAAAAAATAGATTGTTTTTTTGGGTAATTTATAAAACTTTAAAAAAGAACTTGGTTTTTACTTTTTTGGAAAGACTTAAACAAGAAAATTATCAAGAACTTGAAACAAGAACTTTTTAAAAACTTAAATTAAAAAAACTTGAAATAATTAAATTAAACTTTAAATTTAAATTCTTAAAGGGTGGCTTAATTAAGGGAAATTTTGAGTGACTTAATTAAAAATTTGGGAAATGACTTGGGGGTTAAGGGAAATTGGGGGGGGGCTTAATTAAAAATCTCTTTACTTAGGGTTTAAATTAATTAAAAAATTAAAAGGGGTTTCTTATTAACCTTTAAACCCCCAAAATCGTTCAAAAGCGGGGTTTAAAAGGATACACTTCCCTTAAAAAAGGTCCCCGGGAAAAAAAGCGCTGTAAATAATCTTGGGGAGGTTTAACCCAGTTACTTTTAGTGGCCTTTTTGGGAAATTTTCTGGTTCATTAGTGAACCCCTTGTTTTGTCGCTGGGGGGACAGTGGTCATCACACACGGGACACACACACACGTTACCCTTTTTCTAATATCCCTTAAAGTGAAAAGAAAAATTTTAAAACCCAAAAAACAAAAAAACACACACCACACCCCGCACGCCGCGGCATGCACACACAAAACCCCACATGCCCGCCCATGAAAAAAGTACGGCGGCCCCCGGGGGATCTGTGATAGGACTTAAAAGCACCCATCCCATTACTTTCTACGGGGCCAGCCGAGCCCAAACCCCACACAACCCCCAAAAGAGAGAGGAAAGAGAAGGGCAGGGGAGAATGAACCGGGAGTTTGACAGGGAGCATATAATTACAAAGGCAAACGGGAAAAGAACCCTGTTGTATGTGTGTTTGGGGGGGTATCAGGTTTTTTCCTTTCGGGTATTTTACCGTGTTGTGTTTTGGGTTTTAAACAATCAAAAAGCCACAAAAGGTAGGGAGGGTTTTGGGGTTAGGCCGGGGCCCTTTCTTTTCCCCACAAAACACACATAAACGTACGCGTGCCACCCACCCCAAAAACACACACCACACACGGGGCCCGCATGCCCAAAACAAAACCCCCGCACCCCCCAACACTTACACCCCACCACCACACATAAATTACGCCCGCCCGCTTTAAAAAGAACCACGCAGCATTTGCGCCCCAAAACGGGCCAAACCCGTCTAAGGTCGCCCCACGCCGCTTTTTCCCAAATTTCATCCCGAAAAATGTAATGGAGTGGCTCCCCGTAAAGCTGGATTGCACCCCACCAAAAGTAAGGGGGTTAAAAAAAAAGAAATTTAACTACTCGCAAATTTGGGGGTCGGGTTTGGGCCCCCGGGAGGCGTCCCCATTTCGGGGTTTGGGGTTGCTGAGTCGGGCTGCACTTCCCCCATTAGTTTGGGCACGCAGTTTTTGAGTTTTGATTTAGCCAAATCTTGGGGGGGCAAGTTCACCCCATCCAGGGAAAAAAGACCGGGGCCAGCCATTCCCGGGGCCAGAGGCCAGCCACCCCCACCCAAAAAAATCCCCGGGCCCCCCAAAATACTCCCGGGTTTTTCCCCCCTTTAAGGCATGGGCGACCAAAGTTTACGCCTTTCAAAAAAAAATTAAAACCCAAAAGTCGGCCTGCCAGGGGGGGGGGGTTTTTTCTATTTTTTTTTTTTAAAAAAATTTTAAATTTTTTTTTTCTACAATATAAATTTTTTGTAGCGTTTCTGTCAAAATTTTTTTTTAAAAATACAAATATTAACAAAGCACACAGCCCAAAAAATGTCCACACATAAAAGTTGTCCCCATCCAAACCAAAATTTTTAAAATCTCCGAAAAAATTTCCGTTCACAAATCAACAAAACCAGCAATGGAAAAGACGAGGGAAAGTGCGTTGTAAGCCCTGCAATTAATTTAATAAGACGGCGTTGGTTTAAAATCGCCGGGCCCCCCCACGCGGTAATAATTGGATGTTTCAAAGTCCTTAGGGAGGCCGTCACTACAATTAAAGGCTAACGTTTGTTAGGGCGCGTTCAGCCCCCAACTGCTTTTCCCCTCTTACTCTATGGGGGGGTGTTCCCGTCCCGGCTACGCCCACTCTTGGGAAAAATTTAGTAAATTAGTATTAAAAAAAGGATAACCCCGGGACGTAAAGGTTTTTTTTTTAGATAATCGTTATTTTTGGGGTTTTTGAAATCTTACTTGTCGAGAAATTTAAAAAGCCAATCCTAGGGCACTTTCGCCCAAAAATGGTTTTTAGGGCCGGAAAAATGGTTTTGGGGTTTGGGATAAACTGTTTTTCTCAAAGGGGTAAACATGCTAACAAAAAGGGCGTCAGGTTCATCATGTTATCTCTCTCTCTCTCTCTCTTTCTCTCTCTCTCTCTCTCTCTCTTCTTCCCCCCCTCTCTCTCTCTCTCACACACACACAACACACACACACACACACACAGCCCTCCACACCACACACGGGGGGGGGGGGGGGGCGGCAAGGAAGAAAGAAAAAACGGGGGGATGGCGATTATGGGGAAAGGGCATGCACACACAAATACTTTATGTACACACGCACACACACGGTGCGCCCCCGCGCGCACACACCCCCCACACACCCCCACACACCCACACACAAAAAGGAGAGAGAGGAAAAGGGGAAGGGGAAAGGGGAGAGAGAGAGAGAGAGAGAGGAAAAGAATAAAATACAGAAAGTGACCCCCCCCCAGGCCAAACCCCCTACAGTAAAAGAGGGGGAGCACATGGCAAAAAGAGACAGACATACAGACAGACAGACAGACAAACAACCCAAAAGACAAAAGACACCCGGTTTTCAGACAAAGGGGTGTCCAAAAAGTTTTCAGAAAACGGGGAAAGATAACCCCGGCCCACACATGAGGGGTAGGGATCACATGAACCCCCCCCCCAGGCTCACCCCCCGTGATCAAAGGGGGGTCTGTGCAGACAACCCCCCACCTTTCGTGTTTTTTGGGGGGGACTGGCCAAAGGGAAAACCCGAAAAAGATAATTGGGGGGTGGGGTTGGGTTTTGCAGGAGGGGGGGGGGGGGGGGGGGTGAGTGGTAGAGGGTTGGGAATGATAAAAAAGAAGAACAAGGGATGAAAGGGAGTGGAGGGAAGGCAGCCCGTGGGGGTGCTGTCCCGGGTCTTGGGAAAAAAGCATGCATTCCCTTTTTTTCTTGGTTTTTCCATGACGAGTGTGGAATCTGGTGGGCATAGAGTTTTGGGCTCTGTTTTCACAGTCTTAGGGTTAGAGCGCCGGACCGACCCCTGGTTCCGGTGGGGGAAGGGGAAAACCCCGGCGAGAAAGGGGAAAGGGGGACAAAAGACGATTGTCATATGAACTAACTTTTAATGAATACAACGGGTTATCAAATCATCAGACACCGAAGCAAGTACAGCATTTCTGACATCTCGTTAGAGTTTGACGTTGTTAGCACCCCTAATTTAGCAAGGCTGATTGAACAACAATATCAGTCAAAAATTAGCAATATATTACGAAAGAGTGATTCATCATACATACATATCTAGAAGCAGGGCAGACACTATATGGAATTTTAGTTTTAGCGTCTCAGCAAGATCGCTTAAGGTATTTTATTGCTGTGTGAAGATGAAGAACCATTCAAAAGAGGAAGTGAAAAGTTTTTTAATCCAAAAATAACGAAAGTACAATGTTCGATTGAGGGCAGTCCTAACCAAATCTATGCTAGCGGGCTTAAACCTTATCAGCATTTTGATGAAATAAGAAAACTGTTTGGAGGTGGGAGGTGTAGAAATCCAACAGTTGACCTTGTGGCTAAAGTATCTACACCTTCACAGCGTAAGACTTGATGATTATTTAACAACAAAATACGGTTTATGGATTGACCTAAGGTCAACGGAGGATAATCAGTTACATGGAAGCGGGAGAACTGTGAGAGACGTAATAAAATTCAAATTGATAAAGAAGAAGAAGCCGATAAAACCGCTTAATGTACATTTGTTTTTAATATATGATGCGCAGCTGAATATTGAAAATAACAGATTAAAAGATATACAATACTAAATTATTTTTATTTTATAAAAAGCATGTCTGTTCACGTTTATCCAAAAGTACCTACAGCGCCAGAGTTACCAAACGAAGGGATAGCAGGCAATTCTGCTGTTATAGAAACCCTGACATAAAAGCCTTCAGATTAACAAAACATTACACAAATGCAACAAAAACTAGAGCAGGACCTTTCAAAATACAGCAAAACCAAACGAAGGTATTCTGCTGCCTTTAATGCTGTTACATATGTTAATACTGGAGCATCGAACTATAAGTGCTGCATCGGCAGGAACAAGTGTTAGCTCTCTTAGCAACGGGCATAGGCGCACCCGCAGCTTTACCTCTAGGAGGTTTGTCTTTAGCTCTCGGTCTGTGTTCATTAGCTGTAAGTGCGGCTGGCAAAAAATTAAAAACTAAACTCCAAAAGCACACAGCTATGGTTAACTAATAACAGCTAAACTTAGTTCGTTTAAACTGACAATAAATAAGCGCTAGTTGACTCAAACATCACGGATGAAGAATTTAATCGTTTACAGGCCGATTTTGATGACTACAAAAGACAAAAGTTTGATCTTCAAAGAAAGGCGAGGGCAAGTTTTTCTCAACAGCCAGACGCCGAGCAGATAAAAAAGGAATGCTTTAAAAAAAGTAAACGAGACATTAAACTCTGTTCTAAACAGCTCACATTAACAACGCAAAGGGTGTTTATACTTTAGTTTATGAGTCCAAGCGCAAAAAGACCGTTGATATTGGTTCTGATTAAGATTTTTTTTAATTTAAATAAATATTTTGAGTTAGAAAAGAAACTCAACATGGATAAGATATATGAAGGACAAGACGAATTGTTTGAAGGAATGCTTGAGAGAGAGCGTTTATCAAGAGCACTGAATGATATTGATTTAGAATCATTGACCAACAACGTACAGGCAAGCGTTTGTTCATGCTATTTCTCAAGTTCCAAGTAAACTAACCATAGACCGCCAGTTAAAGTAATGTTAGCTGTTTTAATCGACTATGTAACAATAAATGAAGAAAATCTAGAAGTCTGGGTCTCGACTAAACAGCAGACTATTCTTTCCTCTAATGACTTAACACCCGGTTGGGCAGACGAACTGCTTGCACAGTTTGACGCTGCGCTGAAGAAGCCAAAATGAGAGGCTCTGGTTGGTCAGAGGGCGAAGTCCTAGAGATTAGATTAAAACAGGCTAAGTATGCGCCGATTGTAGGCAAGGCTTACATTCCACTACCTCGAGAGTTGGTAGCGAAAAGAGCAGTTCTAAACATAAAGAATTCAGACAACAAATGTTTCATGTGGTGTGTTCTCGCAAGGCTGCATTATATCCGCAAAAACGCAGAGAGAGTATCTAACTATCAGCCTTACATTAATGACCTTAACTTTAGTGGGGTGTCCTTTCCTGTTAGTGTAGACCAAATTGATCAGTTTGAAGAGCAAAACAAACCAATAAACTGTTAATGTCTACACATGGGATGAGGAAACAAATCTACAACCGATTAAAGTGTCCAAGAACAGTCCAACGATTGGCGAGCCAGACAAAAATCATGTTGACTTACTACTGATGTTTTCACCAGCGGGGCTACCGCATTACACATTGATTCGAACAATGAGTAAACTAATGCAGCATGCTTCAAAGAATGGGCATTAACAAGAATTCTGCAGAAAATGTTTAACAAGAATGCCATCTGTTCAAGCCGCGAGCGAACATAAGAAACATTGTATGGGCCCAGTTGACTGTAATACAGAACTAATTAAGCCCCCACTGGATCTAAAGTTAGTTGTAAGAAATGGAAAAAACTGCAAATTATCTCCATACGTAGTTTACGCAGACTTCGAATCACTCATTGTACCTTTGAAGGGCAGGCCACAAAAACTTCGAAAAAAACAGTGTCTTAATGGTATCATCAGATCTGTTCATTTGCCTTGTTATTGTCAGGTCGGATGGCGCTCATTCAGAGCCAGAATTATACAGGAGGACCAACTGCTGCAGAAATACTTCTTAGAACGCATTGCAGCAGTGCGTAACGCCTGTTCTAATAATCTGAATTTATTCGGAAATCATAATGACGCCTTGAGGACAACAACAGTATGGATCAGCCACACATTGTTGGATTTGTGGTTTAGGAACTCAGTGAAGAAGCAACAAATCCAAAAGTTAAGAGACCCAGATCACATTTAGCCGGAGGGAAAGTTCAGAGGAGCAGCACCAGTAAATGCAATCTTCAACTAAAGTTTGATCCTAAGAACCTGGAGGGCTTGCCATCTTCTTTCATAACTTGCGAGGTTACGACTCTCACCTTATAATGAAAGCTGTAGACGATGCTTAGGGGTCATGCATCGCACAGTCCATCAGAAAGAAAAGTACATGTGCTTAAATCTAAAAATAACATGTCTTTTTTATGACTCTATGCAACACATGATGGGCTCATCATTAGAGGACCTGGCAATGTCCTTAAAGTCCTGCCCAATAACCGAAGAATATTTTGACTAACTCTTGTTAGAAAGGGCGTTTATCCTTATGAGTACATGAACCAGTTGGGGAAAAGTGTGCTTGAAGATACGCTTCCACCTAAAGGCGCGCGCGTTCTTTTCTAGTCTCAAGAGGAAAGGACATCAGCGATTTGATTTACCAGCATTGTCAAGATGCGTGGCAAAAGTTAGAGTGATATTAAAACGATGGGAGACTATCATAGGACTCCTACTTGATAGCAGATGTATGTTTGTTGGCGGAATATTTTTGGAAACCTGTATAGGAAAGACCTGCCTGAACATTATAGCCCCTGATTCCCGCGCATTATATTTCTGCGCCCGGGGGATGAGCTGGGACGCTTTCTTAAAGATTTACTGGGGTACGATTGATTTATGTCTGACTAACCAATGATTCAGAAGATGGAAAACGATTGCGTGGAGGAATTAGTATGGCTCGGCCATCTTACTGTAAAGCAAACAACAAATGCCTTGGTCATTTTGATTCCGGTAAAAAGGTCTAACTATTCATGGTTATATGGACGCAAACCCATCTGTATGGTTGGGCAATGGCGCAATCACTTCCATTACGTTAAACTTCAGATGTGACACGGTACGACTAATATTCCAAAAGGCATTAAAGTGATGGGCAGTTTTTAACGCCTGACAACAGGCGTGGTTTCATTCTAGAAGTTGACTTAAATCTCCTCATGAACTCATGACTGCATAATGACTATCCATTAGACAGCAGAAAGTCTAAAGATGGATCCAAGAGAGGCCGCCTAAACTTGTGCCTAATCTTCGTGGCAAAAAAAATTATGTTCTGCCGTTACAACTTCTGCAATTTTATGTAAGACATGGTTTGAAGTTTAACAGCTGTTCATCGCATAATTGCTTTTGATCAAGAAAGTTCATGAAACCAACATCTGAAGAACACTGATCTCCGGGGGGGGGGGGGGTGGGGAACTAAATCCTCAGATGCTTCAGAAAAAAGACTTTTTTCAAGTGATGAACGACAGCTGTTCGGAAAGACACTTAAGGAGAATCGCACAAGCGCAAAGTCCGTCAGATTAGGTCACCAAAGAGACGTAAGCAATTACAGCTGACTTCAAACCCAAATTATTCAGGACTTTTTAAACGATTTCTGATCAGCTTTTTGGCATAATGATGAAAAAAGAAAGTTCAAAATGGACAAACTGTATTTATTGGGTTTACTGTATTAGAATTAACAATGCTTTAGCTGTTTGTGTTTAGAGTTTCTTTCTGAGACTACTTTAAGCCCTCGTATCCTGAGTCCAGAGTACTTTACAAGATACAGACAGTTATGTGATAGATATTCCTACTGAAGACATCTATAATGACATGGAAAATGGGAAAGGTAGCTAAAGGAGCGAGTGGATAGGTACGACACGTCGATTACCTAAAGAGTCGCCTTCTTTACATTCATCCGTTCCTAAGAAGGTTTTAGGGAAGATGAAGGATGAATTAACTGAAAGGTGAACTCAAGAGTATGTGGGGGTTAAGGTCAAAATGAACAGTATTTCGAGCCAGGAGAAAATCATTAAGAATGCAAAGGGAATATCCTCGCAGCGTTGTGCAGTCAAAGACTTTATCACATGACAATACAAAAGAAGCATTGGTTTGGCCAATATGACTTTTCTTCATGACAACGTAAAACTGCGATCTAATCACATGAGATCAACAAACAGTAGTAACAAAAGAAGTCGTTAGATAGACAACACAAAAACGCGTGATTGTTTAATCCAGGAGTGTTCATATGCAATCGGCGCGGCACTGGACGGACCCGATAAACAGGGGGGTTTATATTTTTCATACAACTTTTTTTATAAGATCAATTCCTAGCTTCATCCATTCATTTAAATCTTTTCTCATGTTAGCTTGATGCGTTCGAATTTTTTAATTATTTCAAAGATATTCTTTTTCCCAATTTGGGGTTTAGTGATTGTATTGTAGGTGAATCTGGATGATTTAGCATGATTGATTAATCCTCGAAATGTTTCCCTTAATAGCATTACACGCAGTTGAAATGATTCCGTATCATTTTCAGATCTCTCTTCCTTCACCATTCTTGTTTCGTTCTGCCACTTCCTTGGCTCCATTTTTAACTCAAATATTTACGTAAATTAATTAAAGCGGGAACTGAGTCGGTGGGATTATCTTGCAGGTCTTCTTTCACAAAAGATCTTTGAGGAGCAGGTTGTTTTGTTGTGTCAGTTTCTCGAAATAATTACACGGGCGGATTCATTTTTACAATTCTTTAATTTTCATATGGATCTCAAACCAATCCCCAAACTGGATCGGATTGCCCTGATGCGAGTGTCCCCTTCTGCTTCTCCCCGGTAAAATAAACGGTACCTTACTTTTAACCAAATGGCAATTGATTTCGCGAATGAAGGACTCTCCTTCAACAGCTTATTGTTTGTTATTGATGCATGTACTGCCGTTTTTTTTTTAACCTTTAAAGTTCTTCATTACTTCATTGCGCGCAACAACTGAGGCAGTCTTCAAACCCACAATCTGTGTTGACGAGAATTGTTCAATCAGCTCCTCTGTGATTACTGGTAGGAAAAAGTCTTTCCGATGAAACTGTTTGTTAAAAGTTTTCAACTAAAGCCTGTGATCGTGACTCCTGGAATGCCTCTTTAATGGTAACTCTATTGTTTTAACAATAATTGATTCACTTGGCTTTAAATTCTTTTCATCATCAACTTGAAAATCATGCGGAGGATAAGTTAAGGGGGCCTCGTTGGTATATCAGCCAGTATAGCAACAGCAACAGCAGAAGCGGCTCTTTGGTGATATGGTTCGCCATCCTTTTGTATCTTGAAGCCATGTCATGACTGTAAGTGGCGGTACTTCATCTTGTTCGTCTAATCCTATCAGAGGGATAAATATAGAAGATCAATTTGATGGGTGTCGTTTGGAGTTGTGTTCACAAAGTGCGGTCTCTGTATCGTTTGTAGGGCGCAGGGAAATAAATTTGCCAAATAGCTTGTTTAGACAACCATTCTTTGCTGTTTGATTTGTTCACTGACTCTGCTGCCTTGGTTAGCTTTCTTTATTGCCGTGAGCCCTTCCAATATCCTTTGGGCGGAATAATAGAATTTGTTCATTTTTTATCAGCCAATCTCTAGCGCACACAAAAAATACACGACGGTTCATACACAGGCAATTAAACGCCGCATTTCTTGCCTTCTTTTGTTTTTCTGATGGTTGATAAAAGTCACTTGCATTTTTGGTGGGGGGGCAATGCCTAACGGTTTAGCTGATACTAGATAATATTCTTTTATTGCTTGTGTCAACATTTTTAAACTGTGTAAGCTGCATGCCCTAGTTCTTTCAGTGTGTCATTAATAAAAATCTAATGCTTCAAGGTCTTGCTTTTAAAGGCGTCTTGTGCAGTTTTTTTTGCTAGTTTGCTCCATAGCTCTTGTTATGTCCTTTTTCTCTCGCGTCATCCCGCAGTTTACTAAATGGAAATTTACTTCCGCCTAAAAGCAAGCGCATTCCCACCACAGCGCCTCCTATTCATTTTGCGAGGGTGAAGCCATTTTTTATAAATGTATTTTTTTTTTACTATTTATATTGTATGGAATTTTTCCTAGCTTGACTAGAAAATCTTCGTGGCAAACGAAGTGCAATGATCGCAATCAAGCTTTGTGAATCCTCAAGGTTGTTTGCCAAAGATCTGCCGGTTTTATTTTTAACAGAAGCTTTTACAAGATTGAGTATCCTACACTTAGCCCTCCAATAACAGCAGATTGGTATACAGGTTAGCAAAGTTTTTTTCGGTGCTCATTTTAGAAAATAAAAATCTTATAATTATTAAAAAACATGAACATGTATGATGAACTACTAAGCTACAAGGCAGCCTAAACCTTCCTGAACTTATGAATGACCAAGTTTGATGACCAAGCTATTATGCCCAAAAAGGAGAGGTTGTATTCTTTGGCAGCGTGTGGAACACAAAAACAGTTCCTCGGAACTGAATATGATTGAAACAGATTCAACAGAAGTCGCCACAAGGACATTATAAAAGTTAATAAAGTTATGAAGCGCAGTTGGGGTCTAGAATGGTGAAAAGTGTTGGGGCAAAACGGTTCCATAGTTTTGTACACTAAAATAGTCAGTAGATTTGCTCCCATTGATTCATGAACAAGATCTTACGTATGATTTAACGCGGCTCCAGTTTTAACAAAGTCATTAGAGTCTTAGGTTATGTGATTTATACTTATAGGATTTGGAAGGACATTGTTATTCGCCATTAATCATGGGATTAATAACTTTTAATAATATAGATTTTATTTCCCTTCAAAATGAACGAGCTGGTAAAATCATCAGAACCAGGAAAACACTGAAAAGGTGGAGAGAATGTAACCAAGCCAGAAAATCAGCAGAAAACGTGGAAATCAGGTGGAGGGACCATTACAAATCCTGGGCGAGTTGAAGCAGCAAAAAAATTAGCAGTATGGAACCAGACCAAAAAACAATAATGTTACAGAATATGATCATCATGAAAACATACGCCGCCACGCCACAAAACAAGTTGATTCATGCCCAGCTATAAAACTCCATGTGATACAAGGGCCCCAAAGTCTTCTGGCACAACTTGCCCCCCCCCCCCCTCCCCACCCCCCCTCCCCTTAAAACTGTTGCATGTTTGGCGCCATTGCTGATGATGGGGGCAGATATTACGGTTATAAAATATATAAACAACGCTGGCAAAAACAAGAGCCCCAAACAATCTCCACGCTAATACAGAAGCCGAACACAACTGCACGCCAAAAACGCAATAACAAGCATATTTTGATTCCATTTATATTGGAATAATATTTAAAGACTAATATATTTAAACATTTTTTTATAAAATGATCATGGCGTCTTATAAAAATGATTAAAAAGTCAATAAAAATAACGACTGGAGTCTATAAAAAGACATTTTCCATTAGACCTGAATTGTAATCAATGCGGTTTCTTCGGATGTAAGACCTTCATTAAGATCTATGCCAAAGAACGTAGGAGCAAGACTCCTAACGAAGACGCGTTTTTTGCGGCGTGTGGTGTTGTACTATCTTAGACATTTACTAATTAAGTTAAACATAGATTGTATTTTTTGATAAATTATAAGAACTTGAATAAGAATTGGTTGTACTTAAAGGGATGACTTAATCAAGAAAACTTATCAAGAACTTGAACAATAACTTATTAAGAACTTACTTAAGAATTAATAAACTTTAATTAAATTAATAATAAGTTCTTAAGGATGGCTTAATTAGAAATTAGAGTGACTTAATTAAAAACTTGGAATTGACATGGAGGTTAAGAACTTGGGGGGTGGCTTAATTAAAATCTTCACTTAGAGGTAACTTAATTAAAAACTTAAAGGTTACATAATTAACCTTTACCAACATAGTGTTCAAACGCGGGGGGTAACAGGATACACTTCCATTAAAATGGTCCAAGGGAAACTAAGCGCTGTAAATAGTCTTGGGGATGTTAGAACGAGTTACTTTCAGAGGCCTATTATGAACTTGGGGCTGGTCTCATTATGTGTAAGCCCTGTGTTTTGTCGCTGGGTGACAGTGTGTCATCTCAAACGCCCACACACACACGTTACACTGTCTAATATCACTTTTAAAGTGAAAAGACGTTAATCAATGAACAACAACCCCCACACACACACACGTCACGCACGCGCGCATGCACACACACACACACATGCCCGCCCATGATACATGTACGGCCGGCCCGGGCGGGATCATGTGATAGGCTACGCCACTATCCGATTTACTTATCGGGGACCCAGCCAGAGCCAGACCCCACACACACAAAAAAGAGAGAGAGCAAGAGAACGACAGGTGAGATGAGACGGTAGTTTGGACAGGGAGCAATAATTACACGGCAAGCGGCGAACGAACGCTGTTATGTAAAGTGTGTGGGTGTGTATCAGGTTTACCTTACGGGCTGATTGTACCGTGTTGGTGTTTTAAGCTTTAAGCAGATCAACAGCCACGAACGGTTAAGAGGTTGGAGCGTTAGGCCTTGGCGTTGCTGCACCCCACACACACACACAAACGGTTCGCGGTGCTCACACACACACAACACACACACACACTGCGCGCGCTAGCACACAACACACACGCACGCACACACCTTACCACCCCCACCACACACCACAATACTTACGCGCACAGCCTGTAAAACAGAAACCACACGCAGCATTTGCGCCCGCACACAACGGCCACCTGTCTAGTGGTCGCGGCACGCAGCTTTATCAATTGATCACTGAAAAGTATAATGGAGTGGTCTCCCTGTACGCGTGGATTACACCACACAAAAAATAAGCTTAAATTAATTAGAATTCAACTACTCGGGCCTATTGATGTCGGTGTTGGCCACCGCAGGCGTCACACTTTCGGGTTTGGAGTTGCTGAGTTCAGGGCAGCCTACCCTCATTAAGTTGGGTCACGCAGTTTCGACGTTTCGAGTGAGTCCAGCGTCTTGGGGGTCAAGTTCACCCCATCCAGGAATGAAGACCGGTGCCATGCCCTTCCAGACCAGAGGGCCAGCCACCACCACCCAAAAATCCCAGGGCAAACATACTCCTTGGGGGATTTCCCCCCTGAAGGCATGGTCGACACAAAGTGACGCCTGCAAATAAAAATTAAATCAACAGTCGGCCATGCTCAGGGAGGGGGTTTTTGCTATTTTTTATGTTAAAAAAATTGTATTTTTATTTATCTACAATATATATGTTGTAGCGTGCTGTCATTATTTTTTCAAAAATATCAAATATTAACACGCACACAGCAAAAATATGTCCACACACTACAGTTGTCCCTATCCAAACCAAAGTTTTAAAGTCTCCAGAAAACACATGCCGCTTCACAACTCAACAACACCAGCAATGGAAATGACGAGGCAAAGCTGCGTTGTAAGCCCTGCACTTAATTTAATAAGACTGGCGTTGGTTCAAAATCGCCATGCCCAGTCACGCGGTAAGTAATTGGATAGTGCAAAGTCCTTAGGTAGGCCGTCAACTAGCAATTAAAGGCTAGACGTTTGTATATGGGCGCGTTCAGCC
>CM031597.1:93726852-93729352 GCA_018398815.1 Conus ventricosus | reverse complement strand
ACAGTTTTTCAAGTTAAGAAGATTCTCCAAACGTTTCTGTCTCCATAACTATCACAAGCAGCTCATGTGGGAGGGGAAATAACTTTTTTCCTTTCAAAATCTACAAGACGGTTTTAGGTTGAATGAGAAATGAATAGTTTGTACAGCTGTGAGTAACAAATACCTAAATACTTTTATTGTTTGATGACTAAGTGCAGGATATATGGATATTTCAAACTGTGTTCAGGTTTTACCGTCCTGAGTGGATTTTATTTTTCTAACAGCATCTGAATATATCACCAGCTTTGAAATATCCCCTTGAATATTCTTTGTGGATCACCATATTTCCTGATTACATATAATCTTGAACACTGTGGATCACCATATTTCCTGATTACATATAATCTTGAACACTGTGGATCACCATATTTCCTGATTACATATAATCTTGAACACTGTGGATCACCATATTTCCTGATTACATATAATCTTGAACACAATATCCGTTGACTAATTTTTCTCAAGTTTTCTTCTTAATGCTTTTTCACACTGTTATCATAGAAACAGCTTGCAGCAGGGTGGTATGATGAAGTACGGTTTTAGTGATAGCAAAACTCTTCCACGTTTTTCACATGCTGACCTTTTTTGTCTCTCCTACTCTCGATCTCTGTTTCATCATGGTTGAAAATTATCGTACATAATACGCCGATGACTCGTAACTGTGGTAACTCCCTTTTTATGTCACTACGCACACAGCACTCGGCAGAGAGTGTATGAACTGGCATCGTAACAATGGTTTTCTCCCAGCCATGGCCTCAAGAAAGCGGAGCCAGGATAAAAATGAGTTCGTTTCCACGCAAATGGCTCGGCATCCTGCGTGCTTTACGACTGCGGGTAAGAATCCTGTTTCCATTTCTAGGACAGCGAGGTTAGGTCTTTATCGCCGTCTGGATTACTTGTTCCCCCCTCCAGACAGCTAAAGTTTTCTGCTCAGAAGGTCTGCTTGAATGTGAAGAGACAGCCATTTGCCATTTACAGTGATGAAAAGTTCTGAACTTCAGCTGTGTGATTTCTTTCTTTGTTCGGACTCCTCGCCTTTTTAATGTCGTTTTTTTAGATCGTTATACAACTGTTTTTGTCCGTGTATAGACATTGTTTTTTTGTTATTGCGTTCTGTCGTTTCAGCTTTGATAATTAAATCTAGTACGATGAAATTAGTGTGAAGCTTCCGTACAATGATACACCAAAAATGATTTGTTAACTGAATATGGTTTTAATGCAGCATTTATTTATTCACACTTACACATCTTCAGCATTGTCTTTCAGGATGATGAGCATATTCTGGTATTTGTTTTGGAAACTCCATCAGTATTCCCAGTAGCTCATAACTGGCTTTTGTGATTTTTTAAAATTTGTTTGTGTAATTTTGCTTAAACATCACCCTCCTCCCACCTACGCAACACTTTTTCAAAGCAGAAGTAAGATTTGTGTGAAACTGTTGAACTAAAGACAAAAACATGTAAAGCGGGAGATTTTAATAAATTACCTCTGAGACACTGACCTTCCAGAAGAGGGACACTATTCCCAGTGGACCTAAAAACCTAGACGACGTAACCTTAACAACAAAGCCTGACGGATGTGTGGTTAAAATTTTAGCAAATGTACTTCTTTGTCCAGTAAATATTTCTTGGATAATCCTAGAAAGCTAGCAATTAAATACAAAGCACTCTGAAATGATTCATCACAAAACACTTTCTCCTGGTAACTAACAAGAGAACGTTGTAAATGACAGAACCATTTGATGAACTGAATGTTATAGCCTACATTGCCCTCAGACGCAAGTGCTTTGTCACAAGGTTCCAGAGGGACTTAAAAGCCTGACTGACACTATCTCCCAGATTTTCTATCAAACAGATGAACTACCCCCATGGCGCCGAGTAGTGTCACAGTCTGTCGGGTGACTCACCATTCATCCATTAAGGGGTACTTTGCTTTCTAATTTGTCAAGCAGGTCGAGCGATGCATCCTCTCTCAGTGAACATTCTTGCTGAATCAATGGATAAGATATAATAACCTGCTGTATGGACTTGAATCTGTGATGAATGACCTACTGCAACCCAAAGACATTTCAACTATTTAAGAGTTTTGAAGACTTACTGGACATGTTCTTATGTGGTATGTTGCGCTCAATGTCTCTATATTTGGACAGGTTGCAACTGTTTACAGATGGAGGGTTTGCAAAGAGACACGAAGCAAGCCTTGCATTTCGGGGGGGGGGGGGGGGGGGGGGGGGTTAATTTACCTCCAAGCATTTCCACTTTCTACGTACTTTCACAATCAGCTTTTCTTTGCTCGCCATTGCTTTGTTGCTCTTCAGTAGTCCTTCCAAGCCGCATAAAGAAGATTACGTGGGCCGTGACGAAGATGAGAACGGCAGCAAACAAAGGGAAGCCTTTCTTCATAATTACAGTGATGCTGAAACACTGACCACAGAGATGAATGCATGGAATGGAGTTCAGGA
>CM031597.1:93716852-93721852 GCA_018398815.1 Conus ventricosus | reverse complement strand
TCGTGAGTCCTTTCCGAAGATACGACTGTCGTTTGGAGCGATGGTCGATGCTGGAAGGCTAAGTGCTGAAGGGTCTATGATGAAAGAATAGTCCCTTGGAGCCACATTTGATGCTGAAGCATCTAGTTTGAAGGTGTTTTGACCAGATGACAGTGCCCTGGGGCCACATCTGATCATGGAACATCTGGTGTGAAGATGTGTTGATGAAATGACGGTCTCTCGAGGCCACATTTAATACTGGAATGTCTGGTATAAATGCATTTTGATATAATGACAATCGCATGGAGCTATGTGTGATTCTGGAATTTCTTGTGTGGAGGCATTTCGATGAAAGGGTCGTCAGTTGGAGCCAGCTTCGGTTCTGGAACTTTTCGTGAAAAGGACTTTCTGAAGAAATGATGAACAGTTGGAGGAGGGTTTCGTCCTACAACGTTTAGTGGTGACGACTTCATTTATTCAATTTATCTATTGCTGCCGCACATATACGCGAATATACAATCAAAATTATATTCACGTGAACACACACGCTCTCTCTCTCTCTCTCTCTCTCTCTCTCTCTCTCTCTCTCTCTCTCTCTCTCTCTCTCTCTCTCTCTCTCTCTCTCTCTCTCTCTCTGTGCGAAACAAAAGGTCCAACTAACTCCGCTTTGCCTAACACTTCAGTTGAATGTCACATGTATTGAACGGGCAGACGACCATCGTATTTTAGGGATAACTACAGATAAAGAATTGAAATCGCAAACTCATTTCAATAATTTATGAAAGATCATCTCAAAAGACCGTTTCCTGTTATCTCAATTAAAGCGGTGTCAACAGTACTGCGCTTAAACCTTTCTTCAACGCACACATGATGTCATATATCAATTACACTTCAACAGTATGGGACAGGAGTCGTATTATCCACACACACACACACACACACACACACACACACACACACACACACACACACCACACACACACACACACACGCACGCACGCACGCACGCACGCACGCACGCACGCACGCACGCACGCACCACACACACACACACACACACACACACACACACACACACACACACACACACACACACACACACGGCCGAACCCTCTCCATCCCGCCAGCCATATGTTTGACTACAGGTGAAAAACTAGAAGCAATGAATATACATCCCTAAGTAAGCAATTGGGATTCAACAAGGCATCATTTGTGTTTTCCGCAGTGATTTTTTAGAGCGGACAGGTCAGGCTGGGGTAGTGACAGATCGGAAACGAAAGGAATATACAGGGCTAGGAAAAATGGATGGCTCGCTGCAGGATTTGAGGGTGGAAGGTGATTGGGGGAAAATGAGGGAGGGAAAGGGGTGAAGGGTGGTGGTGGTGTTGCATTGGTGATGGAGGGTCAGTGCTTCTCTTTCGGCTTGTACACTGATGTGATGACCTATTGTTATAGAAAATAAAATCAGTTTCAACTTATTATGCATGGTCCAGTGTTGCAAGAAACATTTCAGGTACTTTTCAAGTTCTGTTCTGGTAACAACCGCATTTTTATTTCTTTTCCGTGTCCAGGCCAAAGTAAAGATTTTATTCCAAAAATAACTCATGAGGATAAATAGAGAAAAAAAATAGGGTAAAACAAATTTAAGAATGAATAGACATAGACAAACACGCAATAATCATACAAAGGTGGCAGGACACCACATACTAAGCCCCATACTGACGACCATAACGACTTTGTTCTGAGTCTAGTGTGGGTGTGTATAGCTCTCCCAGGCATCCCGTCTGTCCACAGACAGTCCCTATAAAATCGCCAGTACGACCTGGTCACCAGGGACACAGACGTGGAGAGGAAACCGACACTGATGTTTCCATGAGAGAAGGAAACGGAGAGCTACAGAGTTTGAGACTTTAATGCTGACATTATGAGGATGTAGGTTATACAGACAAAGCTAAGGAGTGCCATTGTCATCTGAGCCACTTGACAGGGCTGTATTAGACGCTGTGTTTACTTTCATAGAATATCTCAGCATTAACCAGGCCCGAGAGATGCAGACACCTGCAGTGTTCGTTAAAAAAAACACTCTCAGACACGCATCCATTAGGTGAAGGAACCTCTAATCTGTGTGTGCATTCGTGCATGCGTGCATGCGTGCTTGCGTGCATGTGTGTGTGTGTGTGTGTGTGTGTGTGTGCGTTGTGTGTGTGTGTGTGTGTGTGTGTGTGTGTGTGTGTGTGTGTGTGTGTGTGTGTGTGTGTGTGTGTGTGTGTATGTGTGTGTGTGTGTTTGGTTTTCCTCGTAAACACTATTAGTGTGTGTGTGTGTGTGTGTGTATGTGTGTGTGTGTGTGTGTGTGTGTGTGTGTGTGTGTGTGTGTGTGTGTGTGTGTGTGTGTGTGTGTGTGCGCGCGCGTATGTGTGTGTGGTTTTCCCCGTAAACACTATTAGGTCTCAGAGAGAAATCATGTTGTGGGACCACCACTGCAAAGCCACTGCCATCCCCACCTCCGTAATCCGCCCTGGTACCAGTCAAATGTCTGAAGAGTAACAGCCAAGCCACTGACTGCATTGCATGACACAGACAGGCCATTTAACTAAGAGACTTTCTGTGTTTGCTTATTCTTTAGTGCCCGACCGGAGAACGATCAGAATTTACTGTAATTTGTGGTTATGTAGACTTTATACAATTCATGCACTGATGGTGAACAGTCAGAGAAACATGAGAGGTTGAGGTCAAGAAAAACACAGAGAGAGAAAGAGAGAGAGAGAGAGAGAGAGGAGAGAGAGAGAGAGAGAGAGAGAGAGAAAGAGAGAGAGAGAGAGAGAGAGAGAGGAGAGAGAGAGAGAGATGTGGATGTCACTCATTTGATCATATACATGAACAGATTCTCTTCCTCTCAGTTACTCTGACAACGAAATGATAGCCATGCTAATAATAGCGCACTTTTTTCTTTTTGTTCCCTTGGTCATTTTCTTTTTATTACAGAAGAGAAAAATCCATATTGTCTTTTTATGTTCATGTATTGTCTTCTTCCTTCTCGTTTGTTTTAATTTTCTTTTTTTTTTTCCTTCTTTCTTTCTGTTTTAATTTTCTTTTTTTCCTTCTTTCTTTCTGTTTTCACACCCATGAGTATCTGTTTCGTTCCGTTCTTTCCTTCTTTTCCTTTTTTTTTTTTCTCCTTTCTTTTTATCGTGGATGTGGAAAATAAAGCGAGTGTCAGCTTCTGCCAGGAAGAATCTAGCAAACGTGTGGTAGGATCCTGCAGCGATGGCTTTGAATCATCAGAAACCAGAACATCCTTGTCAGGAGGAAACCATGTCTACTCGATTGTGTCAAAGAGAAATTGGAAAAGTTTTGTCATGTCCTATAGATCGCGAACGAAGCCCTACAACTTGCAGGATATACTGTTTGCCCTCTAACTTCCCTTTCCTTCTCTCTGCGCCTTATTTTTCAGGCAGCTGCTTCAGTGCTTTGTTCTAGAAAATTCCGTCTGTCTGTTTCTTCCACCTGCTACAGAGTGCATGGCAGGCAGATGAAAGCGCTTGCATTTCGTGAAAGAAAATGTAGATCAGAACCATCAAAAACTTTAATATCAGAGGACTGAGGAATGTATTCTGAACTGTATTCGAGGCTTCTGATATGGACCTCAATACTTCTATTCTTTTTAAGAGAGTTTATTATACTGGTGATGTCTTGAGCTTCCATTACAAACGGTGGTTCATTGTTTTCATCAAGCATGGTAGTAGGCCAGACTTTGTTCCTGAGCGAACATTTTCGCTGTTTGAGACTGTTGGTGGGTACGAATGGTTCTCCTATTTGTAGAAGTGTTCGATGTCTTTGTTTTCGTTTTGACCTACCGCATACAGTATAGAGGAGAGAAGAAGCTACGGTTTCCTTATTTCTTTAGTTTTGTCTGGTTTTAAATGGTTTGGATGTTGGCAGTGGAAGAGCTACGTAGAGTTTGTCTTGACTGGCTCATGGATGGACTTTTCCCTTTTTCCAATTCAGCTTCCCTGTACGCACATTAATGTTCCTGGCCTAGCTGCTCAGTGATGCGGACCACATTCAGTACTATGGTCAGCAACATACTGGTATCAAGGACAGGGAGCTTTAGGCTTTCACCGATAAAGGGATTCCCCGCTGTCTTCATAGTCCTAACCATCAGTTCAGTCTGCTTTTAAAGGCGCTTTTGTGGAGCTTTGCCTTGTGCATGATGCAATTCGTCATCAACGATGTCTGCATCAAAATGTCTCTGCAGTCCAGCCAGCTCAAGACCTGCGAGCATCCATCAGCAAAATGCAAACATATTTCCGTCCGTCCGACGACTTCTCCATTTACTTTACACCTGTGCGTTATTTTCTTTATGTGATTGATCAAAAGGGATCGACCCATCTTGATCTTGGAACAATCGATTTCTTGTTTCTGATAAATCGATCGTCTATACATATATCTGATGCACACTTCTGAAACTGAAGCATGTCGGTTTTCCATGTGACGCACTTGCACAGGCAGTCATATTGCATAACTGCATCCCATCATCAGCCATGGGATGATGACTTTCAAGATTTCTGCATACAGCTTGAAGCTTCCTTCACCGGGTTATCTGAAGAACATGAGAACATGCAAAGAAGCTCTAGATTTAGGATTGAGTCCTAATACAGACATGTTTGATACTTTCTCTTCGACTGCTGTCTCCAAGTTTCCATGTTTTTCTTACTATGTGGTATGTGTTGGGCACAATGCTTGTTTCTGAGCTTGCTGACGTCAGCTAAATGACTTCATGCGTGTTTCTTGTACCTTTGAGATTCGAGCGACGATCAAAAGTGTGCGCTGTTCCTGAAGATGTAGCACCCACCTGTTCCACCCACCTGTTCCACCCACCTGTTCCACCCACCTGTTCGAATTGCTCGTCCATGATTAATGCTATTTGTTTTTACGTGGTTGTTTTCATCAAACAGAAGTTTTCTTAAAACGGTACCTCCTTTGGTAATCTGATCTTAAAAGGAAAAAAACTTAAAAGG
>CM031597.1:93706852-93711852 GCA_018398815.1 Conus ventricosus | reverse complement strand
TAGAAATGTGTTAATATGTGTTATTAAGAAATTGTTTGTAGTAAATAATAATTTACTGGAAGTATTTGTCAGCACTTTTGATGTACAGATACAACCCATTGTGTAATATGGTTTGTGGCTATGGCGTTCAGATAGGAATGCTGTCATTCACTGTGAATCGGCGCACTGACTGGGTTACAAATACATGTATATAAAGTCTGCAGTTAAACGTATCCGCTACTAGTTATTGTTGTTAAAAAACAGATTGCAATAAATTGCCACGTACCGCGTAAAATACGTTATTAGATCTTGACTCAAGGGGGGGGGGGGGGGGGGGGGATTAACATGGTTTCAAATATACATATTTTGTTTATGTGAGCTGGAGTAAGGATGTGCATGGATACATCAAGGAGTAGAAGAAGAAACTACTAAGTTTATTTAAACAATTCGACAAAGATTGACCGACAGTGGCAAACATGTTAAAGTCATATTCTATCAAATAACATGTGTACAAAGTTATAGTTCCTCACATTTAGTTAAACACTATTTTGTTCTTAATATGAATAAGCATTTACAATGTACTTTGACTAGATTTAGATTTGGACTCTCCGAAATTAAAACAATGCTAATCGCTACAAAAATGTAAGTTACGATGAACTGCTCTCTTCCCTGTGTAAAATATGAATTGAGGATGGAGTTCATCTGGTTTTGCAGTGCCCTGCTTTTAATGATCTGCGTTTGTATCTAATACCTTGTAAATCTTACAATTAACCATGTATGTTTGGTTTCTGCTTTTGCTAATATTGACAGAGAAAGGGAGGGTTATTCAGAGATTAGTTCTGTACATACACAAAGCTTTCCAGTTAAGACAAGCAATGCTATCATGATTATCTGAATATTGTATTGTAAGGATTCGTGATACTGCTGCCTTTACGATAATTCTCCATGCCCGTAAATGAATGAATCCTCTGAATCTCTCTCTCTCTCTCTCTCTCTCTCTCTCTCTCTCTCTCTCTCTCTCTCTCTCTCTCTCTCTCTCTCTCTCTCTCTCTCTCTCTCTCTCTCGTCAGAGAACTGAATTTCTTCTCATCTCAAAGTGTTTTTCCTGCACCGATTTTGGCATACAAAGGTTCAAACCCAAAACAGTACCAGAGGTGGGGAATACGACACGCGCGCACCGACTCTTGCGCTAAGAGAGTTAAAATCTGACTGAAGAGGCAGAGAAGGAACGCGTGTTAGACAGGGGAAAGCGAGTAATAGGCATCCACAGAAAAACGTCAATCCAAACTCTGCGTAAAGTGCGAAAGCTTTAGCCGTTTGTTTGTGTAAATTAGTCCAAGTGGCGAGCCTTGGCAATCGACAGAGCTACAGGCTAATGCCAGAATAAATGCCAGGACAAAGGAATTCCTTCGCTCACAAACTGAATTACTTGCGCTAAATGCATTTGTGTGTATGGAAAACTTGGAATTCGCTCCGTGCTGCACACATTACTCTTCCATAGTTGATCAATTGCCCCCCCCCCCCTCTCTTTCTCTCTCTCTCTGTATGTGTGCGTGGGTACGTGCATGTGGTGTGTGTGTGTGTTTTGTGTGTGTGTGTGTGTTGTGTGTGTGTGTGTGTGTGTGTGTGTGTGTGTGTGTGTGTGTGTGTGTGCATACATGTGCGTGTGTGTGTGTGTGCATACATGTGTGTGTGTGTGTGTGTGTGTGTGTGTGTGTGTGTGTGTGTGTGTGTGTGTGTGTGTGTGTGTGTGTGTCTGTGTGTGTGTGTGTGTGTGTGTGTGTGTGTGTGTGTGTGTGTGTGTTTGAATGTGACGCTTGCTCTTGCACGTTTGCTCTTGAGCGCGCGCGCACGCTCGTGTGTGTGTGTGTGTGTGTGTGTGTATGGTGTGTGTGTGTGTGTGTGTGTGTGTGTGTGTGTGTGTGTGTGTGTGTGTGTGAGCGTGCGTGCGTGCGTGCGTGCGTGCGAGGGTGCGTGCGTGCGTGCGTGTGTGCGTGTGTGTGTGTGTGTGTGTGTGTTTTGTTTTCACGTTCACTGCAAATTTTAAGTGTAGATTCCTTTCAGCAGTAAACTTAGAAAAATGTCGTTCTTCCAGCCCAAGTGTGATTCTTCCCAACCAGAAATGAAGAGGGGGCAGGGTCAGTGTTTTTGTCTTTGCCAGTCAGTGTGCTACTGCGCACTTTGAAGGCATTCACCACATCCTGTTGTTCTGTTTGGGATTTTGTCTGCCTGCCGTCTTGCTTGGCTGGTTGGCTGTTTACCCACTCCACAGCCAACAGAGAGAAACTGTCAACCGTAGAACACACTTAGTAACTTGCGTGTGGCAGAGGCTGTGTCTATGTTCAGGCTGTAATCCAACCATTCTGAACAGTAGACAACAAGTAGTAAGCATACTTGCTTTTCTGAAAGGGCAGGCGGCCAACTGAACACTTTTCATATTCTTTTCTCAACTGGAAATGTTAGATATACCCGTGCGATATAACGAGACTCCGAGAAAGCAGAACGCTGTATAAGTGAGGCGAGTTGAACTGGCGACCCCTTTCCTTTCCATCGTTTCTGGATTTTTTTTAAAAAGAAAACTTTTTTGGATAAGAGAAATAAATCGGGAATAGGGAAATGTTATAGGCAATAACATACATTTTGATGAGTAAAACACACACAAGTGCAATGGTCAAAGGGAAAAATGTACTAGCTGAAGGTAAATACAATTTGATGGGTTAAAGAAAACATTGTCATAAGTACAGGGAAAATACGATGGATGAAAGGGAAATTGTAGTGAGTCCAGGAATGCTTTTTAATGGATGAAACAGTATTATAGAGGATACCAAGACCATGAAATGGGTAAGGAAAAAATATCATGATTGATTAAACTACGCTACGTAGCCCTGTAATGATTCCTGAATTTCCATTAAGCACATGATGATGGTTAACTTGTCCCAAGGTACTCTGCATTAACATAATTCATAGTGACAGTCGCAGCGGGGTGTAGTGATGAACTTGAAAGCTAGTGTGACTCTGCCACTATGCAGCTGTTCTCATCACTGACGAGCTTAATGGACAGTGCCCCCTTCATGGTGATCAGATCAGACGCTAACTGAAAAACAAACAAAAACATCTTAGTAAATCATCCATACGACAGCGTGTCCTCTTGTGAGACTGTGGAAGACCTGAATCTCATAATACAACTGTAACAGGACCAACCAGACAGTGGCTATCTATGTATACAAGAGGTGCATGAGTGGCATTTGGAGTTATAGTTGTGAGACAGATGGGATAGCAAATAAGGTCTATGATATGTTCAGTAGAAGATACACGTATTCAAATGGAACACGGTATGTGAACGATTCTCAGTTCTATCGATAAAGCTTTGTCCGTTGTATTGTATGAATGCAGTTTATAACTTTCTTATCAAAACATAGCTCTTTGTGTAGGGAAAAAAAGGTTGCTCCCTCCAACGATAAATATCACCATAAAAACACACCCACATATTTATCTTTTCCTGCCTGCGTTTCCAAATGAAGTTTTCCTAAAGTGTTTAATCGACGACAAGTTCCTTGTTACTGTAGTTCTTTTATCAGCTCTGAGTACATGCTGAACTTCAGTTCATCAGTGTGTGTGTGTGTGTGTGTGTGTGTGTGTGTGTGTGTGGTGTGTGTGTGTGTGTGTGTGTGGTAGATAGAGAGATAAATATCCATTTATAAACCACCCAAAAGTCAAATGGTATAACGACAGGGAGAGGGAGCAGGGGATGGGGTGGGTGGATAGACAGTACCCTGTATAAGATCCGAATCATAGCCTCTCTCTCTCTCTCTCTCTCTCTCTCTCTCTCTCTCTCTCCCCTCTCTCCTCTCTCTCTCTCTCTCTCTGGGTCAGAATCCATTCACTGTCAAGCCTGACATAGGTTGCGCGCGCGCACACACACACACACAACACACACGCACGCACGCGCGCGCGCACACACACACACACACACACACACACACACACACACACACACACACACTCTCTCTCTCTCTTCTCTCTCTCTCTCTCTCTCTCTCTCTCTCTCTCTCTCTCTCTCTCTGAATGTGTGTGTGTGTGTGTGTGTGTGTGTGTGTGTGTGTGTGTGTGTGTGTGTGTGTGTGTGTGTGTGTGTGTGTGTGCAACGTATGTCAGTTTTGATATGTTAGATCTGATAATTCTAATGGGAAAATATGTAATATATAAATGCAGAATTAACCAAACAAAACCTAACCTAAGATGTTTTTACTTGATGTTGTCGGTGTTTGAGACCCGTGGTTACAGGTCAGTTTTGGAGGAGCTGCACTATAGATATAAAATCGAGAAATATATGCTCTTGATGGAGATGAATTATGCACTCTATGAAAGAAAATGGGTCCAATATATCAAATTATTAGAGGGCTAATACTTACTACACACAATATATTTTTCCTAACATTTGCATGTTATCCATGACCTTGGAGCCTGATCAAAACAACGCAATGCTGAAAGTAGTCAGCGTAATTTGCATCATGACTTGATAGATTTATGATGAGTGTGTAACATGATCTATAACCTTGTATAAGTTACCAATGTTGATAACTGGAATTGTTTTTTCTTCGTGTGTGCCAATTACACACACAAAATCAAAACCAAACAAAACAAATAAACAAAAAGTAAGTATAGCCAGCGAAGTTTAGTCAGTTATCACCCACGGCCGATTCAAAACTGGAGCTGCCCATGTTACGGTTCCTGTGTTTGTCATGGTCCATATTATTGGCAGGAGTACTCAGCTAAAGTAGGAGTAAGGTGTGTCAGGTTCTGAGCGGACTGCTGCTGTCCGTGTGAAAGTTTGTGAGCCGGAGCAGTCTATGTTTAGTTGAAGGGTTTGCACTGTTCACAATTTACATTTCCTGCCAATCGTGAACGCTACTTAGCTGATACAGTCACATTGCCTCGGCTTTCTCTCTTTCTCTTTTCACCCTTGACAGAGCCTCTCATTCGTGACATCATGATTTCTACTCACCAAAAAAAGTGTTCTT
>CM031597.1:93684352-93699352 GCA_018398815.1 Conus ventricosus | reverse complement strand
TGTGTGACCTAGTCTATTGCCATATGAACGTCGAGCGTTCAGACCACCATTTAAGATTTTTTTTAAAAAGTGTATAAAACGAACAGATAAAACAAACAGATAAAACAAATAAAACAAATATAACAGTTATACTAACAAACGACTAAAACTGTGCGAGTATTCTACAGATCTTAGATGTTCCCTCCTCTTAGCTGTGTGTCGTCCACTCGCACAAACTCCCACACCCTGACAGGATTTAATGGAATTGTTTTAAGGTCAGTAAGACAAAGACGGTTGCACAGGAAATTCAGATTTAGCGAAGCGATTTCCTCCACCACCACCCCACCCCACCTCGAAAATCCTACCCCCAACATTCTTCCAATCCAATCTTTCCCATCCGCCAACCCTTTCCACCACAGACACACCCTCGTCCCTCCTTCCCTTCCGACCACATACTCCCTTCTGACGACTTGCTTGGGTTTGTTTTTTCCTGGTAGTTCAGCGCTTGACAGAAAGCTGGTACTTTTGATCTGTCTCCGTCGTTTCCCCTCAGACATCTATATAACCCATTTGGAATAAGTCGTTTTTGCTCCGCAAAACATTTTTGTTTCGGTTTGGGGATATTTCTTAATCTCCTATTTTTTACTGTCGTGGAGAATTCTTCTTCTGTCCTCCCTTTCACCAGACTGTCGTGGAGAATTCTTCTTCTGTCCTCCCTTTCACCAGACTGTCGTGGAGAATTCTTCTTCTGTCCTCCCTTTCACCAGACTGTCGCGAGGGAAGGAAGGGGGTGGCGAGGAGGTGGGGAGGCAGAGACGGAGGAAGGATGACGGAAGATGACGTAGTGTGTGTGTGTGTGTGTGTGTGTGTGTGTGTGTGTGTGTGTGTGTTGTGTGTGTGTGTGTGTGTGTGTGTGTGTGTGTGTGTTTGTGTGTGTGTGTGTGTGTGTGTGTGTGTGTGTGTGTGTGTGTGTGTGTGTGTGTGTGTGATTGTGTGTGCGTGTGTGTGTTTGTGTTAGTGTGTGAGTGTGTGTGTGTGTGTGTGTGTGTGTGTGTGTGTGTGTGTGTGTGTGTGTGTGTGTGTGTGTGTGTGTGTGTGTGTGTGTGTGTGTGTGTGTGTGTATGTGTGTGGATGGGTGGGAGTCCATTAGCTGGACAGTGTCTGCTATTAGTCCTCAGGAACACATTTATGTCACAGGCGTATTATGTCCTCATGAATGTCAATAAGGTGACTGCCTTCTTTCTACATATTTGGTTGGACGGTAATTGAAGGCGAGAGAGGGATGGGTGATGAGAGCAGTGTGAGAAAGAAGAATTCGTCTGAGAAAGTGCTTGGAAGAAGAAGAAGAAGAAGAAGAAGAAGAAGAAGAAGAAGAAGAAGAAGAAGAAGAAATAATAATAATAATAATAATAATATCGTTGGTGCTGCAGCTAGTGATAGATGGGGAAGTAGTAAAAGAGAAGTAGGCTAACATACTGTCATCATTGCCACTGCTAGAACAAGAGAAAGAGGCACTGAAATATAATGATGAAAACGCAACTGTCCTATAATGATTATAGAAAAACAGACAGACAGACAGGAAACACACACACACACACACACACACACACACACACACACACACACACACACACACACACACACACACAAACACACACACAGTGTGTTGGCGGGTGTGAGCACACATGTATAATTGAGACTATGGGCCTGATGTTTCGAACAAAGCAAAAGCTGTGAATGTTGTTTGTTTGTGCAAGACCTGATTGATTTTTGTTTATTTTTGGTGTTGATGTGATTAGTATCTGTTCTTAGATCATATTTGATCTGCGATATATACAATAACAGTTAAGGTAATTGAGAATTTAAACTCTTTATGAAGGTAACAGATTTTGAATGAATATATTTCTAGATGTATCAAGCGCTTGGTTTGTGCACGGGCTTCTGACTGTAAACCGTGCTTTGATCATGACCATTGCTTTTACAGTGGATGTCATGGCATTTGTGAAAATCGTATTGTGCGTGGCGTTTTTGTAGTAGCGTTGGTTTACCAGGACATTGGTTAAATTGTTAATGTTGTCTTCATTATGAATTATGAACGTCGTTTTAGTCTGATCTTTCAATTCATGAACGATGATTTCAGAGTGGATATTATTTTCTGTATGAGCTTCTCTCTCTCTCTCTCTCTTCTCTCTCTCTCTCTCTCTCTCTCTCTCTCTTTTTTTTTTTTTTTTTTTTTTTTTTTTTTTTTGCTGTCCCAACCTCTGCGCCACCACGCCGCTCATTCCGATACCCCGTCCACAGCCACAGCCCAGTCACCCCGCCGCAGCCTCGGCACCGACAATCCACAGGGAGCAGTCAATGCCAAGTCGTCAAGAGGCAACCCACCGGAGAAGACACTGCACTGCTGCCGAGTCACTTCGGTGGTGTTCAGTGGCGCCTGTTCTGATCTGACATACACAGGACACCACCTACTAAGCCCCCTACTGACGACAATAATTGCTTAGTCGCAGAGCCTGCGTGAGTAAGCTCTCCCTCCGGAGGGCGCCATCACGTCCGTCCAACGACAGCCCCCATGGACCCGCCGATACCGGTGACCCCGACGGAACCAAACCAAGGCCACAGACGTGGAGAGGACATCGAAACTGAGGTCACCATGAGAGCAGGGCATGAAGGGCCACAGAATTTGAGACTTTTTTTTCAATGCTGATCGATGAGAATGAGGATGATTAAGATGATGCTACGGATTTCCATTTCGGTCTGAGGCTACATGACAGGGCTGTACTCTACGCTTCCTTTCATAATATATCCCGGCGTCAACCAGGCCCCAGAGATACAGGCACCTGCACTGTTGGTCAGGAAATTTGAGCAACACTCTCAGAAACGCATCCATTAAGTGGATGAAACTCGACTGTGTGGTCCCAGTCTTCCCAACTGAGTCCGCAGCAAACTCAACTCTGGGTAGGAGCCGGTCGGGGCAGAAAAACCCACATGACTCTGATGGGATTCGAACTCACGACCTCCCAGTCGGGAGTCCGCGACGTTAACCACTTTGCCACGGTGGCTGGTGAGCTTCTTCTCTTAAAAAAAAACGTGTTGTACCAGGCATGTATGTTTCATTACTAACATTGTCTTCACTAGAAACGCTAAATTCGTTCCCATGCATTCGTCGGTGTGCTAGGTGATTGACAGCCACTAGCAGTAATGTTTGGGCATTTGATTTAAGTGCTTGGTTTGAATAATTCTTGAGTCATTCAACAGTGCATGTGAATACAAAACATAATCAATAAAAACGGAGCGGTAACAGGCGTTAAGCTGACAGTGCTCCCATACATTGCAATTCATTTTTTGCATGACGACTGGCGAACCTTATCAACACTATGCACCATTAACTCAAAACTGTTTCACAATGAAAGCAAAAGTTGCTGATACTGATTTATCATGAAATGTGTGTCCATTTTAAATGTTGTGCTTATTAGGTATGTTGTTTCTACCGTAGCTGCACGAGTTGCAGTTTTCATTATGCACGTTACTTTTATCACAAATAATTATGGTTTGCATTATGAATGTTGTTTTAAACTATGAACGTTGTTTTTATTGTGAACGTTATGGTTTGTTGTTGCTGTTGTTGTTGTTGTTGTTGTTGTTGCTATTGCTGTTGTCGTAGTCGTTTATAAGTTTTATCAATCGTTGTTTTACTTTAGAGATTTTTTCAGCTGAAATATCGGTGGCTTTTTGTTTGTTTGTTTGCTTTTTGGTGAACAATGGTTAACGCTGCTTTCAGCCTGAAGAACACCCAAAATGTCAAACTGTTTTTGGGTTTTGTGTGTGTGTGTGTGTGTGTGTGTGTGTGTGTGTGTGTGTGTGTGTGTGTGTGTGTGTGTGTGTGTGTGTGTGTGTGTGTGTGTGTGTTTGAGCCTGTGTTCTAACGGCCCAGTAATTCTGTTTTTCTCTCATTTCAATTTCCGCCTGCTGTCTTCCCACTAAAAAATAATTCTATTTTGTTATGAACGTGAATTTCATCATGAAAGTTTTGATCAGGTACTCATTATGAACGTAATTTTGTGGTGGACACATTAGGTTCTGTGAAGCATATTTCAGTCCCGTCATACAAAGCCAAACACAGAGCGTAAGGCAGAAAAAAACCTATCGCCGTAAAAAGACGTCTGACTAGAACAAAAATCAAAATAAGTCAGGTTGCAAACAAACAGTGTTGGATTTGTGTTGGTGTGAAAATACATAAGAAAATTGTCATGTTAGACTCCCACCCACCCCTTCTCCCACCCCTGTATGCCACCCCACCCTGCTTCCTTTCCCTTACAAGTTGACCATCTTTCACCATGACTATGTGAAGGTCTGTATGTTAAATAAAGAGTCCAGCGATACAGATTCATAATTGTCTTCACAGCGTTAACATTGGCACATAGTCAAGTCAGTTGAAACTGCACCACTCCTAGACGAAAACAACAGTCCTATCGAGGATTCATACTTAAAAGGGATGTATGCTTACTTACTCCTTACTGATTCATACTTAAAATAAGGTTATGCACAAACAGAACAAAATTTTAAATGAAGACGATTTTTTAAACTCCCCCACCCCCACCCCAGAACGATCATAAGCCTATCAAATGGAAGAGAAACAGCAGGTGGAATAAGAACTCCCCCACCCCAGAACGATCATCAGCCTATCAAATGGAAGAGAAACAGCAGGTGGAATGAGAAACAGAATCTTCGTACAGACGCAGGAAACTTGCACTTTGTTCTTGTTTGGAGACACAAAGTGCAGTATGTGTGGACACTGCACTGTACACACGTTTTATCTCTGCAGGTGGATGTGCTTTTCTTTACAGAATCTAAAAGTATCACTGTCTATGATGCATCATCTTGACCGCTATTTGTGGATCAATAGTATTCCTTTTTTCATATATATTCTTGGGCGCGATGCCCGTTGAACATCAATCTACATGTTTATTTAGTAATGAAAGACGCTTCTCTTACTCTGTTGCCATGGAAACAGCCTCCAGTGGGTTAGCATCATGAGGAACAGCTTTAAGGATGGTACAATGCCTCCACTGTCTTCCCATGCTTCCCTCGTCCTGTCGCTTCTACAAATCATCTCCATTTCAGAGTAGTTGAAAAATCTTGTATGAACTACGACGATAAGTCGTAACCACGGCAACATCCTTTTTATGTCACTACACACACAGCACTCGGCAGAGAGTGTATGAACTGACATCGTAACAATGGCTTTCTCCCGGCAACCGCCTCAAGAAAGTGGAGCCTGGAAGTTCTCCGTTTCCACGCAAACGCTTGGTATCCTGCGTGTTTTACGACTGTGGGGACGAGTCCTGTTTCTATTTCTAGGACAGCACAGCCATGTCTTTATCGCTGTCCGGATGAGTTGTTCCCCCCTCCACACAGCTGACGGTTTCCGCTCAAGAGGTCTGCTTGAATATGAAGAGACAGCCATTTGCCATCTCCAATGATGGAAAGTTCTGAACTTCAGTTGCGTGATTTCTTTCTTTATTCAGACTCCTGGTCATTTTAACATATTTCTTGTCATCGTTAAATAACCTTTTCTTCATTCGTATACACAAAGTGAAAGTGCTTGTTGGTTATCAAGCTGTATTCTTTCAGCTTTGTAAATTAAATTTAGTATGGTGGAATAAGGGTGAATATTCTACAACTCCCCAGAAAGGCTTTGTTGACTGAATATGATTTTGATACTGTTTGTATACTTTCACACTTACATACCACGGCATTGTATTTTCAGTATTATTGTACAGACATTCTGCTTTTTGTTTTGAAGGCGGCATAAATATCTTCAACACTTCATCATTGGCGTCTGTGGTTTGTATTTGTTTGTGAATTTAAGTTGAAGATCAACCTCGCAGTCTCCCCCACCCATCCACGCCCTCCTTATCCTGGTGTCGAAACAGAGAGTAATTACAAAGTGGAGGTTATTGATAAATTTCCATGCAGATATTGAAATGTAGAAAGAGTGACATTGTACCTAGTAAACCTAAAAACCTAATGCATGTAACATCGAAAAGCTAACGAGTATGTTCTTAAATTTTTAACGAACGTAGATCTTCGTCTAATAAATCTTTCTAATGTAGTCCTAAACAACTTATGGCAAAATTATGAAGCAGTCTTAAACGAATCATGTCCTGGTTCCTAACAAGAGATTGACCTAAATGACAGAGCCAACTGTAGAACTGAATATTGTGAGCCTACACAGTGCAGAGCAAAGTAATTTATTACACGCTAAGAGCTTGACCAAGAATGTCTCTCAATTTCTCTGTCAAACAGGCGAACAAACCCCAACGCATCAATTTTATACATAGTGGTCTGCTATCTGGTTGGATCAAAGGACAAAATGTAACAACCTGTGGTGTGGACATGACCCTGTGATGATGAGAGACCTACTGCAACTGGTAGACGTGTCCACTGTTGAAGAGTTTTGAAGGTTCACTGGACACTTTTTGTTTGTTATTTTGTTTGTTTTTCAAATAAACTCGAAATCTTAACCGCGTGTGAGTGACATTTATGATAATGTTTTCAGCAACTGTTTTCTTCTGGCATTTCAGTATATACGGAAATCCCTCGCCTGCGTCAATTGAATTCTTTTTAACGCGTGTTCTAGGTTTATAGTGTGACGGCAATTTCATGGGTAGACGTTCGCTCATACTGGCTCCTCGACTAAAGAAGACGTCTCTATCTATGGATCTTTGGGGAGACCGGGATGAGAGACATGAAAAAGCCAGTTAGTTGGTTCGGAGGATAAGACAGGGGAAAAACGAATTCTCGGGTGAGACAAACTGTCTTTTGTTGCTTCATACTGACATATTTATGTTAACCTCTCTCTCTCTCTCTCTCTCTCTCTCTCTCTCTCTCTCTCTCTCTCTCTCTCTCTCTCTCTCTCTCTCTCTCTCTCTCCTCTCTCTCTCTCCTACATTTCTTTCCTTTTTCTTCCATTATTACTTTTATTCTGTATTTCTTTCTTCTTACATTTACCTTCTTGGTTGTTTGTTGTTCTGGTCTTCTTCGTCCGTCTCCCTCTCCTCTTTATATGTTTCTTCGTCCGTCTCCCTCTCCTCTTTATATGTTTCTTCGTCCGTCTCCCTCTCCTCTTTATATGTTTCTTCGTCCGTCTCCCTCTCCTCTTTATATGTTTCTTCGTCCGTCTCCCTCTCCTCTTTATATGTTTCTTCGTCCGTCTCCCTCTCCTCTTTATATGTTTCTTCGTCCGTCTCCCTCTCCTCTTTATATGTTTCTTCGTCCGTCTCCCTCTCCTCTTTATATGTTTCTTCGTCCGTCTCCCTCTCCTCTTTATATGTTTCTTCGTCCGTCTCCCTCTCCTCTTTATATGTTTCTTCGTCCGTCTCCCTCTCCTCTTTATATGTTTCTTCGTCCGTCTCCCTCTCCTCTTTATATGTTTCTTCGTCCGTCTCCCTCTCCTCTTTATATGTTTCTTCGTCCGTCTCCCTCTCCCCTTTATATGTTTCTTATGTTACTTTTCTTTATCTCTTTCCTACACCTTTTTCATGTAACATCGCTAAGGTTGCATGATACCAGACGGAGATTGTTGTAGGTGACCCATGTTGGAAAAAAAAGAAATGGATGGTTGGCGCACCATGAAAAGCACATCATTTATTGGCCAGAAGTTTGAAAACACTGTAAAAATGATAGAGAAAGAAAGAAAGAAGGAAAAGACAAAATGTCCTGCCAGTCTTCCTAATTACAGAAAGCTGGTTGGATGCTCTATCTGAAGAGAGAAAGACGTAGTCATTTGGCAGGGATTCAGACATAGACTGGCTGTGCTAGACATGGAAGAAGACTTTTGTACCATCGTAAAACCGACAGCCGCCGAGCTGTTTGGAAAGTGAAGAACTCCGCTACTTTTCTGCAGTCTCCATTATGACAGGATAGCGCAAAGAGGATGGAAGCGAGGAGAAGTCGGAGCACGGGGGAGGGGGGGGGGGGAGAAGAACCATATGTGGGGAAAACGCACCCATAAAGCATGCTCAGTTCTAGAGGGGAATAATTCTGTTACGTAGATTAATCGAGGAGAGGTCAGTCTACATACTGTCTCAGGTGATCCGAAAAACAACACTGAAAATTGATGCGATGCTAGTAGTTTCTTATTAAAGATACCTAGAAGTACAGATGCAACGGGAGAAAAAATTAACAGACAGCAGCAATGCTGAAGGCAAGGCTAAACACAACTAAACCTAAAAACAAACAAACGTTGCAAGCAAAAGACAACATACGCAAAAATCAATACTCCCTCGATAGCAGAGAATCGTCGACGCGTTTCTTACTCTGCTATCAAGGTAGTATGATGTTGTTCATTTTGTGTCTGTTGTTTCTATCTTTTGGAGTAAATATCTTCATTAACATTTGGCTTTCGCTCGTCCATTTTGCACTGTACCTACACTCTGCCTTACCTTTCTCCTTGTTTTTGTGTTCCTTCGTATCTCGCCTTAAAGAAGCCATGGCTTCAAATAAAAACTGCTCTTAGAATCACTGCGCAAATGCTTTCGTGAAAGAAGTGAAAACTGCTGAAAATTATGACCGCAGTTTTTGTCACTAATAAAAAGACAGAAGTGAACACATACGTTGGCAGTGTTTTCATCTAAACCAGATTGAGGAAGACTGGCAAATTTGTGGCGAAGTATGAGAAGGGATGGGAGATGGGGTTGAGAGTCATTGGTTCCAATTCAATATACGGACTGTCGACATATCTGGATGACAGGAGGTGGAGCGACGTTTGAACGCCACCCGGTGATCAATTTCGCAGTAGATAGATGACTGTCTCATGCATAAGACAACGCCGAAGCTCTATGCATTTGAAGGACAAAGTGCGTAAAGTGATGACCTGGGAGGGGAAAGCCCAACTGCAGTTGCTGAGACATCACACATTTCGCGGCCAGCCAGTAACGATGTAAAATTTCAGAGTGAAGAAAAAAGCAAATTTCGTCTCCAGTGATGACTTTAACATAAGTCTGGGGCTATTAAGGAGAACAGCCCTTTTTCGCTGATGCATATTATCCCGGACCGAAAGATTCGTGTTCACTATAACAGAACTGGAGAACAGAAAACATGGCACTGGATGGAACTGTGCCTCCTTTATTGTTGGACTACCTTCAATCCTCAACGAGAGGCAATTTAAAAAAAAAAAACTCCTCTTACACTGTCCAGCTTCTCACTTTTTCTTAAATTTTCATCTCTTCAAGACAGGCATTAGCCTAAACATGTATATTTTATCTAAAATCCCTACTATCTCTTTATACTGCTCACACCACAGCCCCTCTCCTTAATCCTCATTCGTAAAAGCACGTCTCTGTCTGTCTGTCTCTCTCTCTCTCTCTCTCTCCTCTCTCTCTCTCTCTCTCTCTCTCTCTCTCTCTCTCTCTCTCTCTCTCTCTCTCTCTCTCTCTGTCTCTCTCTCTCTCTCTCTCTCTCTGTCCCTGTCTCTCTCTCTCTGTCCCTGTCTCTCTCTCTCTCTCTCTCTCTCTCTCTCTCTCTCTCCTCTCTCTCTCTTCTCTCTCTCTCCACTTCTCAACTTCTCCTTTGAGAAACCCAAGCAGTCTGCTGCTTTTCGGTTATCTTCCCAAGCAGAAGACTAAAGAGGATGAAGACGAAGGTGGGAGGAGGAGGGAGGTCTGGGGGTAAGAATGGTGTGTGGTTCGTTGACAGAGTGTAGTAGAAGGATGGTGGTGGTGGTGGTGGTGGTGGAGGAAAGAGGTATCAGAGGGCCGTGAGGGTCACTGTTCCTCTATCAATCCATAGACTGTCTGCTGGATACTGTGGATGTAGTGATGACTTATGAGGGGAAAAAACACCCCAACTCATAGCAGTCCCAAGACATCCTTCATTCTGAGATCGGCCAGTATTGACGGGGATTTTCAGAAGGGATTGCAAACGGGGCGTGGAGGTGGAGGGATCCGTCCTCCGCCGCTGCGTCCCATCTTAGACTCAAATGTTTGTGTGGACAATAAAATAGGCGGTGGATATCAAACACTGTATTTTATTACATTGGGCTTACTGTCTCGCCAGTGAATTTTCCGCCTTCAGTATTGGGGATGGTGTTCCAATAATGGTAAGGTGCAGCGCCCCCAGCTTCCCCTTTGAGGTTTAATTTCCTTTCTTTCTTTCTTTCATTCCTTCTTTCTTTCTTTCTTTCTCTCTTTATTATGTCTGTCTGTCTGTCTGTCTACTTTTCCTTCCTTTTTTCTTTCAGGATTATTTTCTGCTTTCGCTGCTTCTTGTCTTTCTTTAGTCTTTTTAATTCTCCTTTAGTTATTCCATCTTGCTTCTTTTCTCTCCTTTCTTATGTATTTTATCTGTCTGTTTTTCTACGTTATCCCTTTCCGTTTTCCTCCTTTTTTGAGCCTTACTGCTTTTTTCTTCTTTCAAGTGCCAAACAATTTGGACAGTGGAGGACTCTGCTACTCGTACGTTGCTCACCTAAATGTAGGACGCAGCACAGAGGAGTGATATGTGAAGGGAGGGGGAGGGCGAAGCAAAAGTTGTATATATTTGGTTAATGTGTTGGTTTGTGGTGGAAGGTGGGAAGGGGTATCAGATGGGGAGAAGAGCTACTGTTCCCCTTTCAATTTATAGACCCTCTCCTGAACAGAATATAGGAAGAGACGACTTGTCAGGAAAAACCAAACGGACAAATTGGCTGCAGTTCCATGTTGTCAAGCATTCTGTGGGCAATTGGGGTTATACAAGAGAGGACACGCACTGGATGGGGATATGGGATGGGAAAGTCGAGGAGATGTGGGGGTGGGGGGGTGGTGGAAGAAAGATGGAGAAGGAGGAGGATGGTGAAGGGAGAGGAAAACAGAGGGGAGGGGGAGGAATGCGGATGTAGAGTGGGGGATGGGGAGAGACGAGATAATGTGAAACCCTGCTTCTCTTCCAGCTGCTTCCAATTCATAGAATGTTCTGCTGGAGGAAGCGTGAATAGTTATGAACGACAAGTTGGAAGAGGGAGAGGCTTCCAATTCATAGAATGTTCTGCTGGAGGAAGCGTGAATAGTTATGAACGACAAGTTATAAGAGGGAGAGGCTTCCAATTCATAGAATGTTCTGCTGGAGGAAGCGTGAATAGTTATGAACGACAAGTTAGAAGAGGGAGAGGCTTCCAATTCATAGAATGTTCTGCTGGAGGAAGCGTGAATAGTTATGAACGACAAGTTAGAAGAGGGAGAGGCTTCCAATTCATAGAATGTTCTGCTGGAGGAAGCGTGTATAGTTATGAACGACAAGTTAGAAGAGGGAGAGGCTTCCAATTCATAGAATGTTCTGCTGGACGAAGCGTGTATAGTTATGAACGACAAGTTAGAAGAGGGAGAGGCTTCCAATTCATAGAATGTTCTGCTGGAGGAAGCGTGTATAGTTATGAACGACAAGTTAGAAGAGGGAGAGGCTTCCAATTCATAGAATGTTCTGCTGGAGGAAGCGTGTATAGTTATGAACGACAAGTTAGAAGAGGGAGAGGCGCAAAGGGAGAGAAGGACGGTGGGTGAGGTACGTAAACGTGGTGGTTTATTTGGCAGCTTTGTGGGAGGGGGTGGCAAGGTGGGGTGGAGGGAGGAGGTTCAAACCACTGCCTTTCACTGCTGGATGATTTGCATATATAGATTACCTATGAAAAAGGTTAAATATAGAAATCAACAACTACAGTAATATTTTTTCTTTAGTAGTAGTAGTAGTAGTAGTAGTAGTAGTAGTAGTAGTAGAAGTAGTAGTAGTAGTAGTAGTAGAAGTAGAAGTAGTAGTAGTAGTAGTAGTAGGTGGTGGTGTGGTGGTGGTGGTGGTGGTGGTGGTGGTGGTGGTGGTGTCATCATTATTATTATTAAAAGAACTTATGTAGCGCCTGTCCTTGGTCAGAGAACAGACTCTAAACAGTTCGCAAACCACACTGTCGTTCACACCAGGGCTGCCTGCCTGGGTAGAGCCGACTCAAAAGCTGCCTGCTTGGTGCCACATTCTGTTTTAAATCAGTGCTGTTGATCATCATGAATGCTGTGGCCATCCAATATTGGTGGAAGGTTTCAGGATGAAAACATAAAGACGAAAAAACAATCTGTCTTTCGTTGCTGCATTTCCTCTTACACCGACAGGTTTGTGTTGCCGATAAAACTGGGGAAGAAGAAACGGGTTGGGTTATCTGGCACAGAACTATCTTCCTTGCGAAATTCCATTTACGGTTAGAAAGTATTCGTAGTAATGATCTTGTAATGGCACAAAATGCAATGACCCCTGGTTTTTGTTGTTGTTGGTTGTTGTTGTTGTTGGTTGTTGTTTTTTTCTTGCTTTTATCTGTCCTTCCTTCAAATCTTTTTCTGTTTATTTATTTCTCTCTGTCCGTTTTTTTTAAATCTTTCATTCACTTTCTTTTTTCTTTCTTTCTTTCTTTCTATCATTTCATCCCCCTTCTCCCCCCCCCCCCTCCCCGCTCCCCCTTTTTTTTAAACACTTCTTACATTCCTCTTCCTTTTATTGTTTTTCTTGAAGATTTTTTTTAATCATAGGCTAAATATAGAGACTGTTAACCATTGCCTCGTATTGAAGCATTACCTGATGCTTGCAAGATACATCTCAAACAGATTGGATTGCCGAAATGGTGTAGCAATGCAAAAGGACAGATATATGTTTGCGTCACACGAAGATTTGGGCCAGGAAGGGAACTTCCGGATGTTTCTTTTTATACGAGGTATTGTTCAGATGTACGAAATGAGGGTAGGTCTTTCAACTGAGAAATGTCGCTTGGTAAATCTCTCTCTTCTTCTGCCTAAGTGGAAACTGCAAACCAGGTGATTATTTGTCTCTGTCTGTCTATCTGTCTGTCTGTCTGTCTGTCTGTCTGTCTGTCTGTCTATCTGTCTGTCTGTCTGTCTGTCTGTCTGTCCTGTCTGTCTGTCTGTCTGTCTGTCTGTCTCTCTCTCTCTCTCTCTCTCTCTCTCTCTCTCTCTCTCTCTCTCTCTCTCTCTCTCTCTCTCTCTCTCTCTAGTGTCGCACTTAAGACAATAAAGACTTTAAACATATTTCATTTTATCTCACTTAAAAAAAACGAAAAAGTGCATTTGTAATCAATGTCATATCGATCTTACAAATAGAAGTTATGGATCACAAAACTGAAGCACCCATTACTGAAAAACAGCTTTCACACATTACCTCGGAGATGGCTCTCAAAAAGCATTAACACAAATATACTACCTTGCGAGTTAATAATTGTATGGATTTACATAACCACATCGTGGTGTCACAGAGAGCGCCAGCTTTGAGTTAATAATTGTATGGATTTACATAACCACATCCCGTGTCAAAGAGAGCGCCAGCCTCCTCCTTACTTTGCTTTTCATTCGAAGCTTAATCTTTGAATTTTCTGTTGGGTATTTTTAACTAGTTGAAAGAGCCAGTACCCTCGAAGACATAATGTTCCAATCTATATAGTGGAAATCAAAGTCACACAAGACATAATGTTCCAACCTGTATAGTGGAAATCAAAGTCACACAAGACATAACGTTCTAATCTGTATAGTGGAAATCAAAGTCACACAAGACATAATGTTCCAATCTGTATAGTGGAAATCAAAGTCACACAAGGCATAATGTTCCAATCTAAATAGTGAAAATCAAAGTCACACAAGGCATAATGTTCCAATCTGTATAGTGGAAATCAAAGTCACACACAAGACATAATGTTCCAATCTTTATAGTGGAAATCAAATTCACGTACTTTCAACTATTACCAACTTGAAACCTCTTGCAGTATTTTCACTGAGTAACTAAGAAGAAGGAGGAGGAGGAGGTGGTGGACGAGGACGAGGTCGAGGACGTGGGGAGGAGGAGAGGAGGAGGAGCACAAGGACATGGACCTGGACGTGGAAGAAAAAGAAAAAGGAGGAGGGGTGGTGGAAGAGGAGCAGGGGGAGGATCAGGAGGACGACGACGACGAGGAGGACAAGCAGGAGGAGGAAGAGAAGAAGAAGAAGAAGAAGAAGAAGAAGAAGAAGAAGAAGAAGAAGAAGAAGAAGAAGAAAGAGGAGGAGGAGGTGGAGAACAAGGAAGAAGAAGGAGGAGGAGGAGGGGGAAGAGGAGGAAGAGGAGGTGGAAGAGGTGGAGAAAAAGGAAGGAAGAGAAGGAGGAGGAGGAGGAGGGGGGGAGGAGGAGGAGGAGGAGAACAACAACAACAACAAGAAAAATAAGAAAGGGGATAAGATGACGAGGAGGAGGGGAAAGGTCTTCATTCAGTCAACAAGTCTGAGTACTCTATGATGGGTGTTTCAGTCGTTTGTAAGTAATGAAACAATACCCTGAGGAGAACTAGGTTAGAAACGCGCCGTTGACCGAGAAAAGGCCCCCGGAGCAATACCAAAACAACCCCGACACTTCATACGTTCTGCAGCCTTTGATGAGACTATTAGGACAACATTTATCACCGCTCTAGCAAAGACTCACACAGTGTATAAGTACTTGCTGGCATGGAACTGAATTGATGTTGATGTCGTGACCCAGACGATTGCAGAAGGTCATATTGGGATTGTGATGCCAGCTCTGCTTGCGGAAAGAGGGGGTTAAGGAGAAGGAGGGGGGGGGGGATTCCTGTTTGAACTTTGCCAACAAAATATCTCTTTGGTTAAAAACCATCAGCTTTTCGAAACTGTAAAATAGTGATCCAGCATAATTTTGATGAAACTTTATTGAGGATATTTATTATTACCATATTGGTTATGATTACATTATCAACGTTAACAACAATGCACACCACCACCACCACCACTGCTACTGCTGCTGCTTTTCTACTACTACTACTACTACTACTACTACTACTACTACTACTACTACTACTACTACTACTACTACTATATTTGTTGCTGCAGCTTCTGCTACGGCTGCTGCTACTTTTGCTACCACCACCACCACCATCACCACCACCACCACTACTACTACTACTGCTGCTGCTACTGCTGCTGCTGCTGCTGCTGCTACTACTACTACTTC
>CM031597.1:93674352-93679352 GCA_018398815.1 Conus ventricosus | reverse complement strand
GCATAATGGTCTGCAATTGCTGGGTGATGGAGGATTTCATATTTATGATTTTATGCACTCGTTTTCATTCCCGTTTTCTTTTTTACACGACCCCTTCCCTTTCGCCCCCCCCCCCCCCCCCCCCCCCCCCTTGTTTTCTTTTTTAAATCTGTGCAAAGTCATTGTAATCATTTATAATCATTTACAATCTTATGCTCTCGTTTTTCATTCCCGTTTTCTTTCTTTCACAACCCCTTCATATATATATATATATATATATATATATATATATATATATATATATATATATATATATATATATATATATATGTGTGTGTGTGTGTGTGTGTGTGTGTGTGTATGTGTGTGTGTGTGTGTGTGTGTGTGTGTGTGTGTGTGTGTGTGTGTGTGTGTGTGTGTGTGTGGGGAGAGAGAGAGAGAGAGAGAGAGAGAGAGAGAGAGAGAGAGAGAGAGAGAGAGAGTTGCTAATGTACACAATAACCTAATTGACAGAGAGAAATTTGCTCTTGTACGATATAACCTAATGTGACGTCTGACTCGCTATATGCTGGACAGTCACAACTGATCTGGATCTGTCTCTTTCATATGCATGATAAACACAACAGGTTTGTTTTTTCCAAGTCTTGTCTGGTTTTCAGATAAATGCATGCCAATGTCGATCCAATGGTTACTCAAATTTTCTTAAGCTTTACAGTCTAATAGGCAAAATGGCATCCTCCTTATCAGCAATGCCATTCTCCAATTCGCTATCACATTAGGGAGAGCGACAGACAGACAGAAAGCAGACGAACAACATAGACTCACAGTCACAGGGACAGTAGGTTGAGGTTGCTCAGGATCGGAGGAGATGGAGTTTGGACGAAGGCTGGCGGAGGTTGAAGGGTGGGATAGGAGAGGAAGAGGTGACTTAAGGAAGGTGGGTGGGTGGGTGGGCAGTGCCATGGTCATTTAAGATCTGTCAGTTTCCGACGATCACAGCACGTTCATGAAAACTGTGCCCTGACCGCGACGTGAGATCAATACTTCTTGTAATATTAAAGAAAACAGAGAGAAAACCAATAGAGACAATTTTCTTGAGGAATGGTTTTCACGCCTTTTATAACACATGGTCAGTTTGGAGCAACAGCGCAGGATCATTTCTGGCCACTGGGTGGGCCGGGTACAGAGGGAAAAGAGCACTACAGTTCTGTCATAAAGTCTGAAAACACAATGCATCAGGAGCCAATCATCCCTCGCCACTCTGCTCATCCATCATTAGAGATTTGAAAATTGTCGCCGACGATCTATTCCCCCCCCCCCCCCCCCCCCCCGTTTCCTGTGTCTGGTTTCTAACTGGAAGTGTCTGGGTTGGAGAAGATGTTCATGTTTGCCTGTAAAATGTGCAGATGTGAGCATGCAACAGACAAACACATACACACACGCATGCACCGGGATGAATTTGAATTCGTTTGATGAGCCAGTTAAAAATGCAAACGTAGACAATTTTTTGGAGGGCATTTTAATCTGGATTTAGCTTGGGTCATTCTGTTTGTGTTCTGAATTCTGTGTGTGCTCTCAGAATTCCAGGCCTCTGCTATATCTCTGTTGTGGCTTTGCTGCGTTTCTTGTTTTTTCTTCTCTATTTACGTATTTGCCAATGATTTACAAATTGATGTGTTTTGGAATCCTGAAGCTTTCAGCTCATGTCTTTGTTAGGTGTTCCCTAAACATGTTTCTTACATTTTTTAGTTTCCTTATCAAATAGAATATAGGTACTCCCCTAAATTATCAACTGTAATGTAGAAATAAAAAGAAATAAGTAGAACATAACTTTGACACACATTCACATTTTACACTTTCTTGTATTATATATATATATATATATATATATATATATATATATATATATATATATATATATATATATATATATATATATATATATATATATTATGTGTGTGGTGTGTGTGTGTGTGTGTGTGTGTGTGTGTGTGTGTGTGTGTGTGTGTGTGTGTGTTTGTGCGTTGTGTGTGTGTGGTGTGTGTGTGTGTGTGTGTATAATTGTTTGGCATTGTATATATATATATATATACATACATACATAGCTATGTATACATACATACATACATAGCTAGAGAGAGAGAGAGAGAGAGAGAGAGAGAGAGAGGGGGGGGGCAGATTATACAACAAGAAACTAATCCTTCACCCCCCCTTTCATTGACCAGGGTCTATGTGGCTCTCACATTTACAAGCCTGAGTCCACGATAGACTCCTTTGCCGGTCACACAGCTACCACACTGGTCACTGGTCGTATCAAGACTAGATAGCCAAGCAGTAATGAAGTCGGCGATCTTGTTTACAAGATCCAGATAGCCGCCCTCACCACGTCCGCCCTCCGCACTCACCTTTATCTGCGGCGTTCATTATTCACCGTTTCCCAAACCCTCCACACGCCTCCCCCTTAGACCACTGACCCACCCACCACTCCCGCCTCCTCTTCTCTCTCTATATATATATGTACACAGGCCATCTTGGCCACGTCTCCCGAGACACGGAGAGGTCGGGAGGTTGTCTGAACAGACGGTCCTTTGATCAGCGAAGGGTGATGACTGGGGTGGTGTCATGTGATCCCTGTCCCTCAGTGTGTCGGCCTGGTCTACTGATCATCTTTCTCCAGTCTCTGACAGTCTGTGGACAGCCCCTTGTCTGTACCTGCGTCTCTCTGTCTGCTGGTCTGTCTGTGGCAATGTCTCCCTGTCTGTCCCTTTCTGTGTTTAATCTCTGTCTTTGTCGGTCCTTTTGGTCTGTCTGTCTGAATGTGTGTGTGTGTGTGTGTGTGTGTGTGTGTGTGTGTGTGTGTGTGTGTGTGTGTGTGTGTGTGTGTGGTTTGAGAGAGTGTGTGTGTGTGTGTGAGTGTGTATGTGTTTGCGTGCGTGCGTGCGTGCGTGCGTGAGTGCATGTGTGTGTGTGTGTGTGTGTGTGTGTGTGTGTGTGTTCATTTGCATGCCTGCATATATATTTTTTTTTTCTCTAAAAGTTCACATCTTTGCCAAGTCATTACTATATTGACTGAAGAATTGTTAGCCTGCGCTTGTTTTCCCCCACTACTTAATTGTTCAGCATTGTATATATAATATATATATATATATATATATATATATATATATATATATATATATATATATATATATATATATATATATATATATATATCTGTCAATGATGTTAAAAAGGAAGGTTAAAACTCAAGGTTAAAACTCTACTACGTAATTGTTCAGCATTATATTGTTTGGTCAATCAGTGGAAGATCTCTTTGGAGATCCAAGTAAAGGTTGTTTTGTACAATTCTTAGCCACTCACAATGCTTGGGTTATTGAACAGCAGAGCTGACCACTCAGACTGTTCCATATCTTTTGATCTCCCTTGCATCCTTGAATGGATCCTCAAGCATAGGCTCAAAGATTGTCCCCCACATTTTATGGTGTTTGAATAATGGTTTTAGTTTTTCAGCAACTTTTTTCCTCTCCACACTTTTGTTTTGTTCCATTTACTACCCCTCGCTAGCTGCTTTGAGGGTGCTGTTGGATTCTTTTTGAACCCTTGTGGTGAGAACACCACAGAATTATGGACTGTGGTGTGTCTCTATTTGACACCAAGAGCACAGACACAATCAACCGTGTCTCCCTGATGAGTCCAATCCAGCGGAAAAAGGCCTAGGAGCAGGTATTACAAATAAATGTGCTTACAAGAGGGATTGCGATGGTTCCCTCATGCAGTTATTGAAAGGCATCTCATATTTATAATATATCCCCCCCATTTTAATCATCTTCAATTTTTTATAAAGTTAAAATCTTTGCCAAGTCATTACTATAACGACTGAAGAATTGTTAGCCTGCATTTGTTTCCCCCACTAATTAATTGTTCAGCAATATGTGTGTGTGTGTACGCCTGCATGCGTGTGTATGTATTTGTCTGTATGTCTCTCCCTTTGTCTGTCTCTGTATCTTTGCTTGATGTCCCTCCATCTGCTCCAGTTCGCACTCTGTGTGTGTGTGCGTACCTGCATGTGTATGTATTCGTGTGTATCTCTGCATTGATATCCATCCATCTTCTCCAGTTCGCACACTCTGTGTGCGTGCGTACGTGCCCGCGCTCGCGTTTGTGTGTGTGTGAATGCACACGCGCGTGTCTGTGCGCACGCGCATCGTTTGTGTGTGCGTGTGAATAGAGTGAGAGGAAGAAGGTGGTAGGGAGGAAGGAAGAGATCGGGAGAGCAAGAGTGAAAGAGAGAGACAGAGGTACACAGACAAATAACTAAACAGACAGACATGTTAAAGGTCGAATGCGATGTCTTAATAAGAGAGGGAGTGGAAGGAGGGAGGGAGAGAGACAGGAGAGTGATGGAGAGAAAAAGAGAGAGAGGGAGGGAGGAAGAGAGTTATGGTTATGAATTGTTCATCATGACCTTGCATGCAGTTGAAACGCTTTCCGTGTGTTATTTGCTAAATGGGATGTTCAATATGCACGTTTGTTTTAAGTATAATTATGTATGCATGGACCTTACTCGTGTATTACAATGTTTCCATTTTGTTTCCACTGCTTCTGGCCCCCTCCTCAACCAGTTCTCTCTCTCTCTCTCTCTCTCTCTCTCTCTCTCTCTCTCTCTCTGCGGGAGATGTTAATCTGCCACGTTATCAATGTCGGTTCCAATCGGTTTCGTTGAAAAACAAACAAACCCTGAACGTATCAGTTTCTTTCAAATATGTTCCTAACGCCGTGACAGTGGGATGACGAACCCACACGCACACACCCCCTCCAACACAAAAAATGGAAATGTACTTTATTGTTTAACAGCAATGAATATATATCTCGATGTTTTATTTGGGTTTAGTGGTTATCGATTGATTTAACCTGAATACAGCAAGTCTTTTGACAAAAATATGACGCAGGTTGAAATGTTCGTAATCATGATCATGGAAAACAATTGATGAAATTGCGATAAGTGTATCATGTTTCGTCCA
>CM031597.1:93664352-93666852 GCA_018398815.1 Conus ventricosus | reverse complement strand
GTGTATGAGAATTCAGAACATTGGTTTTCTGCTAATTCTTCGATATATTTTCGTCGCGTTTACTTCACATTTGTCCATAACTCACCGATCAGCCTGTTCTGGCTTCCGTGCCTTTCTGTTCATGTCTTTATTAGGTGTTCACATAAAGTTTCATCGCCCTTTCTTAGCTAGCTTACTGGATGAAAAGTATAAGAGAAAGCAATTGTATTAGGCATGCGTGTTTTACAATCTCTTGTAGATTACATTGCATTGCATTGTGAAGATAAGTATGTAGCCCTTTAAGATAAGTCCATGCACAATAATCATGTAGCTCTTTAAGATAAGTCCATGCACAATGTCATACATCTACGTTACGTCAACAGTTTTGTTTGAACTTTCTCGTTTGGGATGCTTCTGTTTCTGTTTTTGTTTGTTTTTTTCCTTTTTTTCTACCATTCAGTTCAGTTTGCTTTCTCTTTGTATGAAACATTGTAAAAAGTAAACAAATCAAAGACAAATGTTGGTGAAATATATCCATGCTTCTCCTGGTATATGTGTGTGTGCGTGCGTGCGTGCGTGCGTGCGTGTGTGTGTGTGTGTGTGTGTGTGTTTTGACACGTAATACGTCTAAGCCCTTTCTCGCTTGAAGATTTCTTCCTCTTCACGGTCAATGCTGACTACATGTAGAGACCCAGCATGCAAGGGAACTGAATGCCAAACTGCCAGACTCGTGCTGATTGTCAGGATACTATATTGATCAGCATTCAACACTTGACACAGCTCTAGTAAATCAACGACTGAAATCGTTGGATTTTGCTTGCCAGATTGTATTCCAAGGCTGGCCGCTCACGTAAATCCCATGAGTAGTAAGGTCAGATAGGTTACGGAATCCATTGTTTTTGAGCAAGGGGAATGATAGGAGGTAAACACCTCTCTCTCTCTCTCTCTCTCTCTCTCTCTCTCTCTCTCTCTCTCTCTCTCTCTCTCCTCTCTCTCTCTCTCTCTCTCGCTCGCTCGCTCGCTCGCTGTCTGTCTGTCTGTCTGTCTGTCTCTGTCTCTCTAAAAAATGAGGACACAGTTACAGCGCTGAAATCAAACTACGTCGATGACTCGGCAAGTCATACTGCAGAGGCGTTGAACATTCGAAATAAAAAGAATAATTCAAACCGAGAAAATTAAAAGATAAACCGAATTTTAAGGAGACGGTGAGACATTTTAGTTTTGATTGTTTTTTTTTTTTGTTTTTTCCCCTTGCTAAGAAGGTTCTTTTCTTTGAAAACGAGACATTTGCAGTGCATTGAATAGAAGTCGAACCACAGTACATGATGCATTCAAACAAACGTAACTGAAAAAGAAATGGAACAAAAATATTAAGCATTTCTTAACTAAAGAATTTTACATCGAGACAATATTTAATGTCTCTAAGCTACTAAGAACCAGGAGTATTTTTTTTATGACACTCCTTTCCCTCAACACATACACATTCGGTTTACCAATATCATCATCGTCATACATTCACGCTTGCGCTCAATCCCACCCCCATCCCCACCTCTACATTCACACAGAGGCACACAATCTGCTTCTCTGTAACTGTCAATGCTCTCCTGCCTTTGCAGATGTTCATGATAGTTAATTTGCCACTACACATTGTGGCTGATACCTTTTATACATAGCAGACAGGACTTTGGAGTCAGGTAGCGTGTTTGTTAACAGGAGTCAACATCTAGTCTGATGCAGTAACGTACAATACAATGCAGATCAACATTTTTCAGGAACATTCAGTCCTTAGTTTTAATAGTGTATTAAATGCAAGCCATTTTGCATTGAATTTTTCTTGTCTCATTTCTAGTAGGTGAACATATCTGTCTACATTCTTAATGTATTTTCGTTGTCTGAGAAACCCAGAAACCGATGGCTTTACCTTACCTATGCGACATCTGTGCACAAAATGTTAAGCGTGTGATAAAATAAAAGAAAGGCACTCATCGATCTTTGAGTTTTTAGCAGTGCCTAAGAGTACAAGACCAGCGTTTAATGACAATCTGTCGCAGAGTACGCATTTGCTTTTTATATAATTTTCTAATTCACTCCAAAATGATTGAACATGTGTACAATTCTATAAATAGTGAAACGCCGTATCTTTTTGTCTGTTGCAAAAATTACATAAATCACTATGTGTTATGCGCATTTCTTTTAGTATAGAATTTGTCACTATGATTCTGTTGTTAATTCTAATTTGAAACCATCTTAGTCTAATTTCTGAAATTCTCGTTGTGTTTTGAAAAACTTTTGGCCAATTGATTTGTTTGTCCAAAACCCGTTCCCAATTTGCACATGAAGATGGAGTTTCGGTGCACCAATCATCACTTTGTAAAAGATTTTTGAGCCTTTGTTTTTTTAATAATCGTTTCTATAGTTTTTGTGCTTTCACTACAGCCGTTGCTCGTGACATGTACGTTATTTTCCCTCATGTACGTTTTAACTGCGTTATGGATCCCATAAAATCTAGCGGACGAGCACT
>CM031597.1:93656852-93659352 GCA_018398815.1 Conus ventricosus | reverse complement strand
CCTGAACGAGAAGGCGCTAAGAGCAGGAAAGGGAAGCTGGTAAGCAAAACAATATTCCGAGCAACTGACACGGCTTCCTTCATGACCTACAGAACAACACAGATCTTCTCCCTTTGGCACCATCCAGCAGACACGGTTTCCTCCTGACAAGGATGTTGTGGTTTCAGATGATTCAAAACCATCGCTGCAGGGTCCAGCCACACGTTAGCTGGATTCTTCCTGGCAGAAGCTGACACACGCATTATTTGCCACATCCACGATGAAAAGAAAGGGATAAAAAGGTAAGGGAGGAAAAGAAAGAAACAGATGCTGCAGGGTGTGAGAACAGAAAGAAAGAAAACCAAAAATAAATCTAGAATAAACAAGAAGAATATACAAGAAAAGGGGAGCACAATATAGATTGACAAAACAAAGCAGCGGTGCTATTGACAAGAGGTGAAACATACAAATGAAAAGGAAAGGGATGGGGGGGGGGGGGGGGGGAGGATGAAGCAGGGGAATTTGATACCATTATCACAGAGAAAACAGAGGAAAGGAAAAGAAAAGAGAAGAACTATTTATGAAGAAAGAAAGAAAGACGACGGGGCAGAAAATGGTGACTTTTTCCCTTCATTTCGTTATGATTTTTTCTCTCTCTCATTGGGTTTAGTTTATCTTCTTTTCCTTTGTTTTGTTTGTTTCTCTCTTCCTCAATGATAGGAAAATGACCAAAATTTAAAAAAAGAAAATGAGCACTATTATTAGCATAGACATCATTACTTTGTCAGAGTCACTGATAAGAAAAAGCTCTGTATATGTATATGAACAAATAACTGACATCAAAAATTCTCTCTCTCTCTCTTCTCTCTCTCTCTCTCTCTCTCTCTCTCTCTCTCTCTCTCTCTCTCTCTCTCGCTCTCTCTTTCACACACACACACACACACACACACACACACACACACACACACACACACACGCACGCACGCACGCACGCACGCACGCACGCACGCACGCACGCACGCACACACGCACGCACGCACGCACGCACGCACGCACGCACGCACACACACACACACACACACACACACACACACACACACACCACACACACACACACACACACTCATGTTTCTCTAACTTTTCACCTTCAGTGCAAGTAGCATTGAATTGCAAGCCGTCAAAACAGCCGCACGTCAAAGTAATTACTGACGAGGCTTCAGCCGGGTACTGAAGAAGAAGCACACGCAGATCTCTCCGTTGAATAACCTGTTTATGTCTTACGAAGCAAGCAGTCCCTTGGTTCTTACCGATGACGGATTACGGAGGTGGGGATGTTCGTGGGTTCACGGAGATCCCATAAACTAATATTGCCGGCGGAGAAAGATCGACACACACACACACACACACACACACACACACACACACAGCACACGCACACACACACACACACACACACACAAGATTCGTTCACTTAACGCATGCATCTCTGAGAGTGTTGCTCTTTTTTTTTTCAAGACCAACAGTGCAGGTGTCTGTCTCTTACGGGCCTGGTTAATTCTGGAATACACTATGTAAGTAAGCGTAGGGTTAATCCAGCCCTGTCATGCCGCACAGTTGACGATGGAACTCATAGGATCATCTTCATCGTCCTCATCTTCACAGAACCCGCATTAAAGCTGTCGTGGAAACATCAGTTTCTATTTCCTCTTCACCTCTCTGTCCATGGTGAGTTTGTGCTGAGGTGGTCAGTGCTGGCGATTCATGGAGCCTGCCGTCGGACGGACGTGGTGGCGTCCTCGGAAGGTCAACACTCGTTCACACTAGCTCAGCGACTAAGCAATTATTGTCGTCAGCAAGGGCTTAGTGGGCAGTGTCGTGCCAAGTTTTGTGTGATTATTATGTGTTTGCTGTTTATCTTTATTGTTAGGTTTGTTTTGCTCTATTTTGTTATTTATTTGTGTCTTTTTGTTTTCTGTATGTGCCCCCATGAGTTATTTTGGAATACGAGTTTTGGACTTTTGGCATGGATATGGAAAGGAAAATAAAAAATGCTGTCTTTACGAGAGCAGTACTCGAAAGTACCTGAAATATTTTTGCAACCCTGGCCAATGTATGATAATCTGGAACCGATTTTGTTTAGATGATTATGTCATCACAACAATAGACAGTGTAGATAATTATGTCATCACAACAAAAGGACAGTGTAGATAATTATGTCATCACAACAATAGACAGTGTAGATAATTATGTCATCACAACAATAGACAGTGTAGATAATTATGTCATCACAACAATAGACAGTGTAGATAATTATGTCTGACAACAATAGACAGTGTAGATAAATATGTCATCACAACAATAGACAGTGTAGATAATTATGTCATCACAACAATAGACAGTGTAGATAATTATGTCTCACAACAATAGACAGTGTAGATAATTATGTCATCACAAAACAAATAGAACAGTGTAGATAATTATGTCATCACAACAATAGACAGTGTAGATAATTATGTCATCA
>CM031597.1:93623014-93638014 GCA_018398815.1 Conus ventricosus | reverse complement strand
GGTGAATCAAGTTAATTAAAGAAATCTTGGCTCCATCTTATTATTTTGATCCAAGCGTGTTTCGAGTCTCGATCTGGCGACTCGATGTCAGCTGTTTCTTTCTTATATAAGCTTACAGCCCTGATCTAGTTTATGTTTGATTCACTCAAAGTATATCAATTTAGATAAGTACCGCTTATAACTCCTTTTAAATATTCCACTTTTGTTTCTATTCCCATTCACGTAAGATTTTTCTGATGCTCATAGCAACACTTTTTTGGTACTTACTTTCTTGTGCGTCTCACTTGCATTCCTTCACACCGGGATATTGTACTTTTCAAGGATTGGACACACCACCACCACTTTCCATCTCCGTCCAGTGGCAGTTTCTCGCTTTTCCACTTCAGTTGCCTTTTAGTATTTCATGGGTTTGAACCTTAGGCCCTTCAGTTTCTTCCCCTTCCTTTTAGTAGTATTTCCATTACCGCCCATACCCCTGTGATTCAATATTCATGTTTCCATATTCCCCATTCTTTTATGTCATATTTGGTCTTTTCTTTTCCCACAACACCTCCAAGCTTTGAAGTCCACAGCCCCCCCCCCCCCCCCCCCCCACCCCCCCCCCCCCCCCCCCCCCCCCCCCTCCCGTCTTTCATTCTTCTCTGTGACGAACTTATGATAGTCATTTCCATTGCTACCTCTTTACTTTTCTTTCGGCAGTATTGAAAAGAAGCGTGGACGTACCATATTCAGCTCCATCCAGTTCTCCCCTTCCTATCCCGCCCGTCATAGATCATGCTTATGTTCTTCTCTCATCCATCACTCATGCTCTAGAACTCCTTTCCTCCTCCAGAGCATCATTCATCAGCTTCACCTTGTCTTCTCCTCACATCCATTGAACTTCGATCTCCTTTTCTTCACTCGTCCGTCATTCATCCTTCTCACGTTCCACAGTTACCGTACCGTCTCTCAGTTACCGGTCTCGTGTTCTCTTCTCATCTTCTTCATTCAGTATTGTCATGTCCCCTTCGTCTCATCGTGTCAACCATTCATAATTAACGCGGTCCCGTTCTCTCATTTCGTCTCATTCTGTGCTGATTGTGCCCACCACTATTCGGTCGCTATCCTGTTTTTATTGAGGCAATAACTTTCACGCTCTTCTCTCTCCTTCGCTTTCCTCATTCGTCTTTTCATTCAACAGTGTCGCACCACCCTTTCATCTATTATTGGTCTTGCGTGCATTCTTCTCTTTCCCGCCCGTCCGACATACATCATTCTCACAGTCTCCTCCCGTCCAGCATTCACAATTCTCGCGCCTCAGCCCCCCCCCCCCCCCCCCCCCCCCCCCCCCAGCATTTGTCATTCTCGCCTTTTTCCTCACTCACGCCCCCCTCCCCCCTCCCCCTACCGCCATGTTCAACATTTACCGTTCTTACCTTTCCCCCAGTCCACCATTGGTCAGGTCATTCTCACGTTTTCCTAGTCCAATGTTAATCATTTTCAAAGTCCTCTCCTTCCCCATTCCTACACACAAGCACGCACACGTGCGCGCGCGCGCGCGCACGCACGCACGCACGCACGCACGCACGCACGCACACACACACACACACACACACACACACACAATCTCTCTCTCTCTCTCTCTCTCTCTCTCCTCTCTCTCTCTCTCTCTCTCTCTACCTCTGCCTCTCTCTCTCTCTGTTTAGTTGAATGTTGTAGAATAGCAAGGACAGATTGGAAGAATAGGCACTGCCTAAAATCTCTATCCTTGAGTAATAAAGTTTTTGAGTCTTGAGTCTTGAGTCTCTCTCTCTCTCTCTCTCTCTCTCTCTCTCTCTCTCTCTCTCTCCACACACACACGCACGCGCGCGCGCACGCACGCACGCACGCACGCACGCACGCACGCACGCACGCACGCACGCCACACACACACACACACACACACACACACACACACACACACACATATCCCGTCCAACATTCACCATTCGCATGTTTTACCCTGCTCCATCATTTATCCATCTTACCTTTTCCTGCAGTCCAGTTTTCATCATTATTACGTTTTCCCTCATCCAGGATTATTCATTCTGACGTCCCCCTCTCCTCTGCCCCCCTCCCCCCCCTCCCCCTCTCTGTTCAATCTCTCTCTCTCTTCTCTCCTCTCTCTCTCTCTCTCTCTCTCTTCTCTCTCTCTCTCTCTCTCTCTCTCTCGTGTTTTCCTCTATTCAAACATTTACCATTCTTACATTACTCCCTCTTCAACATTCATCTTTTCACGTTTTCTCCGGTCTAACATTCATCATTTTCACCTTTTCCCCTGTTCTACATTCATTTTTCTCACGTTTCACCCGTCCAGCATTCATCATTCTCACGTTTCACTCGTCCAGCATTCATCATTCTCACGTTTCACCCGTCCAGCATTCATCATTCTCACGTTTCACTCGTCCAGCATTCATCATTCTCACGTTTCACCCGTCCAGCATTCATCATTCTCACGTTTCACCCGTCCAGCATTCATCATTCTCACGTTTTCCGCCACTCCAAAGACTTCATTTTCACGTTTCCTCCAGCCAACATTCATCCTTCTCATTCTTGCCTCGGTCAAACATTCATCATTTTCACCCTCCCCCTATCCAACATTCATTATTCTCACGTTTCCCCATCAAAACATTCTTCATTACGTTTTCCCCCGTCACACATTCATCATTCTCATGTTTCTCCCCTGTCCAAAATGTTTTATTCTCACGTTCTCCCTGTCCGACATTCGTCATTCACAACTTTCCCATCAAGTCCAACATACATCATTTTCACGTTTCCCTCCGTCCAGCATTCATTTTCGCGTCGTCCTCTTCATCACGTTCGTCATTTACCATTTCCACTTTCTCCTCTCTGATTTCGTCTGTCATTCATCAGTGTCTCGTTCTTCTTTTCTGATCGCATCCAACATTGGTTATTCTCTCGTTCCTTTCTCATTACATTCATCATTGGATACACTGACGATGTCCGATTTTCATGTACGGCATTATTCCCATGTTCTTCAGTCTGATCTCCTTTTTCTCATCCAGTTTGTCATTCGTCAGTCTGACTTGCTCATTTTCTCAGTTTACAAACACTCGTCATTCCTTTGATTATTTTGTTTTATTCTGGCCATCACTGCACCATCCCAGCGCTGTCCAGTGTTCATCAATCCATTGGTCTCACACTCCTCTCCTCTTTTCCTTATCATTCCGTCTTTCTTTGTTCACACATTACTTTCCCGTCCACAATTCTGTCTGTCACCTTTCATATATAAAGGTATCATTCTCACATTCTTCTTTTCACCTCACGTCCACAGATATCGCTTTCTCTTTTCATCCCACCCCTCATTCGTGATTCTTACGCTTTAATCATCTCGATCACTAGCTATCTCATGTTCTTTTTTCGTCCATTCTTTTATCTTTTTCATGTTTGCTTATTTTCTAGCAATCGGGCCATATGCGCCATCCTCAGTTTCTTGCCCCCTTCATCCGAACTGCCCTTCATTATTCTCACGTTAGTCTCCCTTTCCTTTTTCATCATTTTCCCGTTCTTCTCCCATCTCTCCTTCTCGCGTTCTGTTTTTCTACTTTCACCATTTTTTTAAAAACAATTTTCGTCCGTCGGTTATTCACCCCTTTTCCTTCCCCTATTGTCCCTCTTTCGTTATTCTCACACTTTTGTCAGTCCATTCATACTTACCAAGTTCTAGTCTCGTCGATTATTTATCATCTCGATCTTGTCGGTCAGTCATAACCTTCACGGTTTCTTGTTCTCGTTGTGTCTGTTGTTCATTATCTTACTTCTTTCCTTCCTTCGTCACATCCTCCTGTTCGTGTTCTTCACAAATCATCTCTTCTGTTAGGTCTCATTCCCGTCTGTCATTCGCTACTCCTAGTCCTGACCATCACTTAAAAAAATTAATTTCTCACGTCCTTCCCCCGTTCTTCCTCCTCTTCTGCGTACGCAGGCTGATACTCCTGCGGACACTCCCTGTATAGACGGGCAAGTATTAAACCCATCTGCCCAACAAAGGGAGTGGAGTTTTGTGTGCATGACCGTTTTTTTTTTTATCCCGCCATTAAGGTAGCCATACTCCAACTTCGGGAAAATTCCCCCGTTCAATATTCATTATTTTCACGTATTTCTCCATTCATCTCGTCCATCCCACGCTTTATTCTCCTCACTGCGTCCTTCATTCGTCGTTCTTGTCATCACTTTATCTCTTTCTTCCTTGATTGAATTATTCTGACAGTATCTTGCTTTCATACACTTCATCGTCCTGATGATTTTTTTCGCCATTCCTCTTTTCCTGTCTCGTCTCCTGTTCATGTTCCCGTTTTTTTTTTCACCGCGTGAAAACATGTATTCTCTCGTGTCATTTCCCCCAGTGTGTCCATCACTGGATCGTTGTCACGCTGTTCTATTTTCATGTAATCTTTCATTCTTATGGTCCGTTTGCCTTTTCCCTCTCCTGAACCCTTCTTTTGTCAATCTCATGCCACTGTTCTGTCCACGGTACATCATTTTCACATTCTCCTCTTCGCCCTTCATTCGTGAAAATGACGTCATCTCATCCCAGCTTTCGTTTACGATTTTCTATTGTTAATCATTCACGTCGTCTCCTTTCATACTTCCCTCACGGTTCTCACGTTCCGTTTTTATCCCGACCATTATACCTTGTTCTTGCGGTCTTATAGTCTCGTCCGAACTATTTTTCATCATTCCCTCGTTCTCCTCCCATCCCGCTTTCATTTTTTTCTCTCTCTCCTCATTCTGTCATTCATAAATCATTTTCCTTGTCATTCTCACACTGTCTTCACGTCCCGTTCATCATTCATCATTCTCACACTGTCTTCACGTCCCGTTCATCATTCATCATTCTCACGCTCTAGTCCCGTCAGTCGTTCATTGTGTTCACATTTTCCTCCAGTCAGTCGATCATTGTTTTAACGCTCCTCTGACGTCGCTCATTCATCGCTTGTTACTCTTCTCCAGGCAGGCAGGCGGTCGTTTTCAAGATCTTCTCGGTCAGTCATTCATCGCTTGTTACTCTCTTCTCCAGGCAGGCAGGCGGTCGTTTTCAAGTTCTTCTCGGTCAGTCATTCATCGCTTGTTACTCTCTTCTCCAGGCAGGCAGGCGGTCGTTTTCAAGATCTTCTCGGTCAGTCATTCATCGCTTGTTACTCTCTTCTCCAGGCAGGCAGGCGGTCGTTTTCAAGTTCTTCTCGGTCAGTCAGTCGTCGTTTTAAGGTTCTTCTCCAGTCGGTCATTCGTCGTTTCCTCATTCTTCTCCGGCCAGTCAGTCATCCTTCTCACGTTCTTCTGTCCTCAATCATTCTTTGTTTTTGCGCTCATCTCCCGTCAGTTACCCATCACTTTCACTTTCTTCTCCATTTTGTCATTCACCTTTATCACGTTAATCGTAGCATTCTGAACTATCCGAATCCAAGAATATTCACAACGTTTGGACATTTAAAAGAAATTCAAAACAGTAACTCTTGTATCCTATTTATTTAGAAAGAACTGTTATCAAGAGATCTTTTGACAAAACACAGACGTTTGCAAGGCATTCTCGGAGAAACAATTTTCGTCGAGACTTACTTCTGAAATCGGTAATTTAAGAGAGAAAGATGAGGCTATCTATATATCAAAGGACAAATTCATCTATTACATACAAGGAATTTGAAGAACATTTGACGTCTTTCTTTGCATGTAACAGTATTGTTGATAATTGTTAACTAAAATGATCGTTTTAAAAAGCCCCCGGTAAAAAGAAAAAGAGAAAAATATGTACTGGTAGTACATCAGGTGGGTTAAAAAAAACTTTAAAAAAAAAACTTGATGCACAATAATTACAGGGCTTCTGCTGGGGTGAAAATCTTTCCGGTCCCAGGGACCCCTTCATCAGATTTTTAAGGGGTCCCAGGCTAACATTAAGGGGTCCCTACACCACAATAAAAACAACAAAATATACGTTAAAAAATTGCATCCCTGCACGCGCACTGCAATTGTCACAGACACATCATCACAATAAAAACAACAAAATAAACAACAAAAATTGTATCCGTTCTCGATCTTGCTCCTCTGCTACGCTTTTTCGACGATGATTTCGTTAACCATGCTTCGAGAGACATGTTGGAAACAAAGGCTTCGCGGAAATGCCTCTCTCCTGCCGGGAAAATGAAAAGCGTCATCGTGACATCACATGGCTCAAAGTAGTAACATTCGGTCAACTGAAAACGATGCTGTGGCCTAGCGTTAAGCTTAGTCAGTCAGCCTCAGCAGACGACAAAAGTGACCGACGTATGTTGTTAGGGGGCTGCCCTACTCGCTTTGTTGCTGTTCAAACTCGAAAAGGGATGGGTTCGGTCCGAAGTGTAGCAGACCTACGATGTTACGGCACCCAACTTACGATGTTGAAGGCAGTCTTTTCTCACTTTATGTCTGACTTCACCAAAATTTGAAGGGGTCCCTGGGGACCCCTTACACGGACACCCAGTGCGTCCCGTAGAGTTTTAATGCGTACTGTACGCAATTTTTTGCGTTTTCAGAAGCCCTGCGGCACATAAGATGATAAGCTCGAATGAGGAAAAATAAGTTCGTGATATTTTTTACTTGATGAAGTCCAGTCAGTTCAAAATCATGCTGCAAGACTCGAACAAAGAGCAAGCGGTGAGTTCCAGTGAGCTGCGCGCGCGCGATTCGTTCGTCTTGCGTGCGCGCACGCATAGTTGAATATGTATATATGTGCGTGCATGAATCGTTGTATATGCATATGTGAGCGAGCGCGTGCGTGTGTGCATGCGCGCGCGCGCGATTGCGTGTGTGTGTGTGTGTGCGCGCGCGCGCATGCGCGCGCGTGTCTGTGTGTGTGTTTGTGCGCGGTGTGTGTGTCTGTCTGTCTGTGTGTGTGATATGTGCGTCTTGTGGGCGCGCGCGCATGGTTGTGTATGTATGTATATTTAGTGCGTAGGAGCGCGCATAGTTGTATATGTGTGCATGTGTGCACGCTTACTTGCTTGTGTATATGTGTACCCCTGCGCGCGCGCTCAGTGTACGCGCGCGCGCGCTGGTGTTTATGTGCGCGCGCGCCCTGGTTTTCATGTGCGCGCGCGCTACATGAGTCGGCATTTTCGCGCGACTGCAAATTTGGGTGTTTGTTGAGAAGCAACAGGACAGGAGAAACGATGGGGATGAAGAGGTGTTGAGGAAGGGGCGGGGAGAATATGTGTATGTAACTTTTCAGATCAAATATGTTTGTGTTGTTTTGACGCATGGTACAAGTAATTTTTGAATGACTTTGGCAAAGCTATACGGCTGTTCTCTCTCTCTCTCTCTCTCTGTGTCTCTCTCTGTCTCTCTCTGTCTCTGTCTCTCTCTCTCTGTGCTTATACCCTTTCTCTTGTGTCTGCTAGTCTTCTTATTGATACTTTAATGTTTTATGGCTTTGACGGTGAAGGTCACAAAGCTTACTTTTACTGTTTTCTATTGTGTTATGAAAATGAATTGTGTTTAATCATTAAAAGTTTAGAATAGAAAATAACTCGCAAACCATTCTAAAATAAAATGAGTAGAATAAGCGTAGTTTTGTATCAACTATTTTTTAATCTAGAGAATCTGAATGTAAGAGTTGGCAAAGTCTAATCATCTTTTTCAGAATATTCATTGTCACGGTCGCTAAGCCGGACGGCCCTACCACCCTTTCCCCACACCTATTACACACTAGAGCAGACAATACAGCACAATAACAGCTTTACAATCAAGCGCACTTCTTTATTTCACACACACACTATGGCGCCACCACTCACGTCCATCCACGCCCATACACCATTATCTCACTTCTTCCCTGACCCACACTACCCTGCTACGACCCTGAGACCCCTAACCTATGCTAAAGCACCAGTTGCGGTATATCACTGGGACGCAGAGATAGCCCGCACACGTGGTGACTAACTACTAGGGACAAGGACAAACCCAAGGGACTCTAATATCTAAACTACTACCACCCACACCTCTCGCCAGGACCCACCCTTCTCCTTTGACCCGGGACTACTACCGCACTGGTCACTGCGTCCCTAAGGAGGCAACGACAAGTACCCTACACTATGCTGGCCACTACGTCCCAAAAGGAGGCAGTAACTAACACCCTTGACTCTACTACCTAACACTACACACTTAACCCTACTGCCTAACACTATACCCTTTATACTACGCCCATGGGACAACCCATCCCGGCCCGGAGAGCTCCAGTCCTCGGCGCTGTACTCGGCCCCTCACAGGCTGACGCCTCCCCGGACGACTGCACTCCGGTGCTGACCGTGGCCCCCACAGTCCGACTCCCCGAAGACTCTGCACCCGGCGGCGACCGTGGCTCCTCAGTCTGACTCCTCCCCCGCGCTGGCACAACACCTCTGAAGGCCCCGCCGGACACAACGGTTGAGGGAAGGCCTGGTGCAGTGCCCTCTCGACGAGTCCGGGGCTCGAAGGACGCCTCCTCCTCTGAAGGCCCCGCCGGACACTGAGGGTGAGAGAAGGTCTGGTGCGGTGCCCTCTCGACGAGTCCGGGGCTAAAAAGGACGCCCGAACAGGGAAGAGCAACGGGTCTGGAGAACTCCCAGAGAGCCCCGGTAGCAGGAGGAGAGCTGCCTCACAGACGGCAGACGGCCTGGATGGTCTCCCTTCCCCGGGAAAAGTGGCAGGCACGGGAAACCGCCGCTCACCTGCCGGCACGCAGCAGTAGACTGCGGTGATCTGGCCCAGCCTCAGGACGGAACAGGATACCTGCTAACACAACTGTAGGCCACTACTGTAATGTTGCTACTACCCGAGTCATCAAGGCCTATAGGCTACCTGGTAAAGCTTTAACTCTCCATCTCCGTTGCCTACCTCCCACTCGGGCATGAGAGTGACCCCTTGAATTTCGAATACACCCCCCAACCCATTACTCGCTTTGGGTTATCAAATCCATTTCCTGCCAACCCTTACAATAGCAGTAAAACAATATTCTCCCTGAGCCCCATCCACGCTATTACACATGAAATTATGGCTCACACATCTGAAATTATGACACACATAATTCTCGGAGAAAAAAAAAAACAACAAAGCAATCCAACACGGACTGCATGGGTCCCCTTAGGAAATACTAAATAAACTAGGAAATGGGCAATCTCACAAGGAAATGTTTCCACACAGTAATCAGTAGTAATACACATCTTTCAAAAACAAACAAACAAAAAAAAACAAAAAAAACTTAACTCTTAGCGGTTCACAGTTCTAGCATGTTCATACGAGAGAATCGCTCGCAGCCATAATCCTTCATATTCTTACCCCTCTTTGCACTGTCAATTATCATATATCAACACATGATTTGTTCGCCAAAATTTCCATCCAGCACCCCACTCTGTCATCTCTTGTCAGATAACCCAGTGGTTAATCCTCGTTATGCCAACACAACCATACTTTATACAATATTACATGCTGCACATCCTCCGTTTTTATCCTGTCAACTGCTGAGCTACCCGCCTTAAACTTTACCTTACCCTTCTTTCCGACTACTAAAATTCATAACGGGACCGTCTCCCTACAACCTAAAATTCTTTCTCCAACCCTATTATGTCACAAACACATACACCCCTGCATGTGTGTCGACTGTCTTTTACTTAAATAAAGACAAAACCAAAACCACTTCTAACCATATGAACTCACTGTCCTGTACCAAACGCGTACGTCACAGATACAGTCTGCACGCGCACGACACCCGCGTCGAGAACCATGACTCGTAACGAAAGTGAAAAGACACCAATATGAATTGAATAGTCACGACCGTACTCCAGTATAAACCATTCGACTACCAATTAGCCTTGGCCCCACTGCACAGTTAACCAATTCCAATGCTGTGCAGGTCAACTCCGAAATCGTTACTCAATTTCAACGAACTACTACTATTTACAACTGAAATTGAGCACAATCCCTTAACGATTCACGCAGACACATCTGCACCTGACTCATACTATGATCCTCAACAAAAATGCAACCTCGTATTACTTCCTTACTGACCCCCCTGAAATTAACATGAACTAATCACAACCAATATCTACATCACCGTCCATCAACGGTTATTATATGTAACCCACACTGTCTAGCCAAACTGTCACATGACAATCGAACTCGGGAACCACTATGTACACTACTTACAGAATATACAAAAAAGGTAACAACACAAACCGGCTGACAAGAAGTTTCAATCACAGAACCAAGACGACATCATACTAGACAACCAGTATACGCAACAAACATAATACAACTAAACATAACCACTACAGTACAACTCGCCATAATACAAGACAACATGACGAACAACACCACCATGAACCTAACAAATCACCAACCTGGACAGACAGACGTTCAACCACAAACCAGTTCTGCAACTGGCTGAAGTGGCTGCCAACAGAGACGACACAGAACCCGGCACAGGCCAAGGGCACACCAGACCCGACGAGGACCTGGCCCTAACTATGACTCGAAGTCACTCAGCTCAACTAACGGCGCTGCCGCCGCAACTACAAGGCGCGTCCACTCCGACGAACACCAGGGACCGAAGTGAAGCTACCCCAACGCATTCCGCACTGGTCGGAATCAAGCGAACTCTACTCACAACACAAAACAACGATTGGTCAGAGCAGCGTATCCCTCCGCAGAGCTGACACGCCCGACCAACGGACTAGTTGTTGCTCGTGCAACAACACGACAATTTACCACAACAACTCACAGACTTGACAATACAACAACAGCCGATATCCTGCCCGCCTTCTCTGGTGTAGAACCAAAGTAACAACAGGGTAACAATCGGAAACGAAACCAACCTCCCGTTTCCATCCCTTCAATAAGTGAAGATTGGAACCCAAGAATATGTATGTCTTATTTCCCCAGCACCCTACCTAGCCTAATCTTCCACCTTAACCAAAACCCCAATCTTACACACGCACACTCGCACACACACATATACACATATGCACACGCACACGCGCACATGCTCTCTATTTCCGAATTACCATTACTCCAAACACATGGACGGCTGATTTACTACCACCGATCGGTGACATTCATGCCTTTGAATGTGTCATTACATCCGTTACGTATGCTACTCCAACTTATGACCCACCTGAGATACCATCAAAACACATGCATATGGTAAAGTATTCAGACGAACTTTCCATCCAGACAAAGGCAAATCTGAGAACATGAGAGTAATCATGCACAACATATTTCTCAACTGGAGATAGATACATTAGACATGTACGTGGAATGAAATGGACATAAACATTCGGGAGAGAAAACGCTAATAATACTTTCAACGGGGAAAATCCGAAATCATTGCTACAACATCAAGTGTTAGCTGACATCACATTACAACATTCACAACACGAAGTTTTTGGTTACTCGCTTGACTAGTAATTACATTGGCAATTTCACAACGAGAATCAGCTGTTGTCAATCCGGCATCTACAATTACACTGAATTCATGCCATGAAGCTGGCTTACTGTTGTTGTTGTTGTTTTAGAATAAGGTAAATTGTCGAAAGCTGATCATTTTTATTGGAAGACTTTTTGTCTTGAAATCAGAAACAAAAAGAATATTCGTAGACTCTGGCAACGAGTATCAGGAAAGAGCTGGATACACGCTGTCTCTCTCCAGCCAAACAGAAATTATGCAAATGATTTTTTTTTAATGCAAATTTGGTTTTTCGTCTCTGTCATCAGGTCCATCAGTACCTGTCATGCCTCACTGAGAGAACCGACAGGTCAAATTTGATAATGATCATATTGTACTGACGACTGGTGACAACATTTAACATTTTATCATCTGAGAAAGATGATAGCTTAAACATTTTATTTTCTGAGACTCGAGAACATATTAAAGCTGCGTATCCAAATAATTGTTTCCAAATGCTAATAGATGGCTTAATCCTAGAATCATGTACACTTTCTGGATTTAAAAAAAAATAAAAGTGCAAGAATATATTTGTCTTGGTATTACTAATATCCACTTCTTTTTCCCAGGTCCGTGTGAAGTCACTGGGGCATCGCACTGAAGAACTGTTCACCTGATTCCTCCAATTCTGTCCGCTGTGTTCTGTAAGGCCTTGGGCTCTACAGACGGTTTCCCTGTCATTCTGCAATGATGTCGGTCCTTTCTTTGTATCTACCCTTTGGTCTCGCCCCTTCAACAGTATCCTGGATGGTTGTTTCAGCGGGACCGTTGGATCTTCATTACAATGCCAACGTAGTTTCTTTGCTGGTGTCACCAGATCTTCGTATAACCCGATGTGCTGTTTGATTGTCTGGCGCACTTGTTCAATGCTGATGTAATCAGTACATCTGTTGTATAGAATCTTGCAGTGGCACCTCATTTCTTTGGTTGGGTTCATTCTCCCAGTCCATGCCACGTATGCATATAGGAAAATGAAACACATTTGTGCGTTCAGGAGCTAGATTTGTGTTTTACTGAGATGTTATTGTCTTTCCATACAGAGTTGTATCTGTTCAGAACTTATACTTTGTTGCTCTTGAGAACATATCTGATTTGAATCTCACGTCGCTGAAAATAAATCCCACATGTGTGATCTGTTTAACAGTTTCTAGCTTCTGCCCATGGTTATGTCAGTACTGGAGGTGGTGTTGTGGCTGGCCATTAGCTTGGTGTTTTCGGTACTGATATCCATACTATGCCACGTAGATGTTTCAGCCAGTGTTTTAACAAGCTTAGTGAGTTCTTCTGTAACCACCAGGCCATGGCCGTTACCTGCAAAGGGAAGGCTCGTGATAGTTCTCTTTGCAGTGATGATCGTGTTGACATGATCTTCAGCAGGATCATTCATGATGCATTCCAGGACTATGTTGAAATGTATTGGAAAGAAAAGGGGCCTGACGAATCCTAACTGATACGTGGGACCACTTTCCAGTTGCGCCCTTTTTTAGTACAGCGCTGGTCACTTTGGAGTATACTTGCTGAATGTTGTTGATTAACTTTGTCCCAGTATCAAATGTCTTCATAATGACCTATAGCACCTCTGGACATACTCTGTCAAATGCCTTTTTGAAGTCTCTGAAGAACTCTTCTGGTGTTGCAGGTGTTTTTGACATAGGCCTAGAGGTCTGTTCGATCATACTTTAGCCTTTCAGATTCAACGGTATATGTATGCAACTGTTATCTATTCAGAATGATTTTGAACATTACGATGCTTATACGAGGGCCACCCCATAAGTTCTCGGATGGGAAAAGATGGAAGTACACTGGCATTTCTTGCCTAGCCCATCTTTTCAAAGTATCCTCCATCTGCGTGTATGCACTTTTCCATCCTTCTAAACCACGAATCCATCACCCCAGCCCACTCCGACTTAGGTACACCAGAAATCAAGCCTTCGGCAAACGCTCGGGCATCTTCAGGGCTCTCAAACGGCTTTCCTTTCAGTTGTTTTTTTTTCAAACAAGGGAACAAAAAGAAGTCACAAGGCGCTAGGTCAGGAGAATACGGAGGATGAGTGACGAGCTGCACGCTGTTCTCTTGCAAGAAGTCTAAAGTTGCAGCTGCCGTGTGGGCGCTGGCGTTGTCGTGGTGGAGGAGTGGGTGGCGGATACCGGTCCGTGGTCGCCGTGCACTCCAAGCCTCGAACAGTTTTGGCAGGCAGGTGTTGATGTACCATTCAGCGTTCACGGTCTTTTTTTCCAGAAGTGGTACAGTAGTCACATGGCCGGATCTTGCGAAGAAAACTGCAATCATTTGCTTTGTGCAGCTTCTTGATCTCTTAAATTTCACAGGTGGTGTTTCCCCTGGAAACAGCCAAACTGACGACTGCTGCTTTGTTTGGGGGGTCATACTGGTAAACATAGGTTTCGTCACCTGTGACGATATTGGAGACCCTATCTAATCTTCCTCCGTCAAATGTTTGCAGCATAAACTGGCACCATTCAACCCTAGCCCTCATCTGCTCCCCAGTCAGCTGGTGGGGCACCCAACGGGCGCAACGCTTCCGTACAGAGAGATTGTGCCGAAGAATGCGGTCTAAGCTTCCTGATGAAAGGTTTAGAGTATCCTTGAGTTCATCTTCCGTGATTCGAGGATTTTCTGTAATCATGGCCTTCACTGTGCTCATGTTCCCATCGGTAGTAACTGAAACTGGACGTCCACAACGGTCACGATCTTCCAACGACATTGTACCAAACTGAAATTCTTTGAACCACCTATGGACTGTGGACAATGATGGAGCCTTGTCGCCAAAACAGTTTGTCAAACTTATAAAACTTTCCTTGAAAGACTTCCTTTGAAGATAGTCATAATAAATCATGGCACGAAAATCTCTCCAAGACAGGCTGTCTGCAACACTTCGAAAACCGTCCCCCTTGCCATCCATTTTGCTGTCTAGAACAAATTTGGCTCTGACGATTTTTATCATTTTTTGTGTCATAGCTATTATGACGTCGCTTGTGATGGTAATATTAAAACTGAAATTATGACGTCAGTGGTTTCTGCGCATCCGAGAACTTATGGGGTGGCCCTCGTACTGCTGCTCTTGCGGTTAATCTGGCAGTGTTGAGTATTTCCTCTCTTCGGAAGTGTGACGATTAGTGATCGAGTCTTTTGGCGTGAGCCACTCGCTCGTGTGCCAGATTTTGTTGCAGATGGCAGTGAATATATCAGTAACTGCGTTTAAGCCATATTCAAGTGTTCCGCAGGGATGTTGTCAAAGATTGCTGCCTTGCCATGTTTCAGCGACTTCACTGCTTCTTCGACTTCTTCGACAGCGTTGGAAAGTCATCTCCATTTGACGAATCCTGTCAGCATAGATGGATCTCTATTACTCTGTTTGTTGCAGAGCTCAAATCAAAGTTCCTGCATCTTCTTATGATGTCTTTCTGTTAGAGACAGGTGACGTATTTGCCCTCAGTGGTACTGACTTTAATTGGCGTTGGTCATAGATTTAAAGGATTTTTGTGTCGTTGTT
>CM031597.1:93615514-93620514 GCA_018398815.1 Conus ventricosus | reverse complement strand
GCGTTCATGCACACCTCAGTTCTACACACCTCCGCCCCATCCCCATCCACGTCGCGCGCGAGTCTCGTTATTTCGGCCAGACTCCGTGCTGAGCGTGCCTTTAAAAAAAAACCGCTGCTTGAGTTCGTTGCTAGTTTTAGTTCTGCTTTCTTCACCACTAAGTTTGCCAAAAGTGTATGAATTGGGCAAACCGCTTTGCCGCATTATAGTATCCATTTGTTTTTAACCGTCTTGTTTCAGGTCATTGGGAATGGGCAGGTGTGCAGTCTCTGACTACACTGTAATGAAAAATGCATCATCTTCTCCATGAGACACGTCCTGTGTGAAGTCAGATTTGCACCATGGTAGATGAACAACCAGTGACTTTTAAAAGCACACCCAAATGCAAAAGAAAATGTTCAAGAGATGGGAGAACATGTATAATTCATTTCAAAAACAACAGAAAAAGAGAAGACTATAACCCCACTAACTGAAGAAAGTAAACAAATTATCCAGAAGTCTCTCCACTTGAGACGTGCTTCAAATGTAGCATGTCATAGACTAGATCAGATTTGTGATTGTATTCCAGAAGACATGGACTTTACTCGCCATGGTTATCACAGAAGCTGTTATGCACGGTTTACCAATGTGAAATTTGCCAGGAAAAGGAAACATGAGACAGAGTGAAGAAGTTGCAGGACCATCTAAAACCAAAAGGGACTGCTGTTGCTACATCAGGCCCATTGCTTCCAAACGACAGATGCATTTTTTGCAACAAAAAATTCAAGAAGAAAGCTTCAAAAGGAGTTGCATGTTTGATAAACTTGTAAAATGTGTCACCAAGACGGCAGAACAGTCCATAAAGGATCAGCAAAAACTAAGCAAGATGACATTTTCAACTCATTATCAAGATGTAGATCTGGTAGCACGTGAAGCTCACTATCATGAGGGTTGCAGGAAAGACTATGTAAGATCTGAAGGCAGGCATGCTGAAACATCCACAGGCCAGATTATCTGCTGAGCAGCAACAGGCACATGAGGGCCATTTGAGTACATATGTGACTACATTGAAAATGCCTTGATCAGAGGTGCACAGGTGGAGAGAATGACCATGCTGAGAGAGAAGTACTGTGGATACATGCAACAACATTCCCTGACTTCTACAACCCAAGATACAAGACTTACAAACTGAAAGAAAAGATAATGAAACGTTTTGGCTTCAGAATAAAATTTTGGGCTCCAAACCATCGCAGTGAACTTGTTTATTGTGACGAACTTGCCAGAGGTCAGGCAGTTGAGACAGCGTTTGTGTCAGCAGCTTCAGAAGAAAGGCGACTTGAGGAGTCTTGCATATGTCCTTCGTCGGCACATCATGGATGCTTTTAGAGCTGCACCTGACATGCCATGGCCTCCATCTGCAGAGTACCTTCAGTCTGATGCTGTCAATCCTCCAGCTATTCTCACAGACTTTCTCCAAAATCTGTTATCTGGAAAGAGTAGTACTGTGGAGCAAAACAAAACCACCAGATTGGCATCCTCCATTGGCCAGGACATATGCTACTCTTTGACAGGGGGAAAGTGGAAAATGCCCAAACATCTACTTGGAATGTCTATCAGACATGTTACTGGTAGCTCTGAAGTTCTAAGTCTCTTGAATCGTTTTGGGCACGTTGCTGGATACAAAACAGTTGTACGACTTGAGACTGCTATGGCCAACTCTGTACATCAGTGTGCTAGTCTTCTTTCTGCCTTCAACGGTGAGTTTGGGGCAGAACAAGGTGATTCATTTCTGCTGGGATAACTTTGACCTCAACGAAGAAACCCTTTCAGAGCTGACACCACCCACTCCACTCATGGCATAGTTATTCAAGAGGTTACAGGAGACACAGTGCATGACACAGTTCCTTCTCAAACAGAACTACCCCCTGCTCCTCAAAACCAGCAATGCTCCGTGCAGTATGAACCAAGAAACGTACCACCCTGCTTTGCAAAGAAAAGGCAGAACCCAAGTTGAATGTTGTCGACACTCATTTCTCAAACCCAGAGGCTGTGTACAAAGCTAAACTTGCTGACTTTTGGTGGATTTTCTCCAGATTTGAGGCCAAAGACGGAAATCAACTGGTGCCTGGATGGGGAGGGTGGGTGTCTCTCACAGGAGAAGAAGGGATAGAAAAGATGAAGTCTACTGTTGACTACATGCCACCCATCCATCACGGAAAATTCCACAGTCCAGCATGTCCTCAAAGTGTCACAGGCAGCAACAAAGCAAGTGGGGCAAGATATAACATTGGTTACATTTGACTTAGCAGTAGCGAGGAAAGCATACAACTTGGTGTGGCAGAACAATCTCTTCCAAGACATCTTTGTCAGACTGGAAGCTTCCACACAATCTGCTCTTTCCTTGGCGCTGTTTGGCAAACTGATGAGAGGGACTGGTCTTGCTGAAATAGTCATTCAGTCTGCTATCTGTGCAAGTGGGTCAATTGAGCAAGTGTTTGCTGGCAAGCACTACAATCCTAGGATTGCATGCTTTTTCAGGGTGTGACAGCACAAGCGCTTTGTCAGAAAAGGCAAAGTCACTGTTCTGAAGAAATTCCAAAAAGATCCTAGTTTCTGCAACACGTTTGCTACGCTTGGCAGTCCGGTCTTGGGCAATGATGCCCATGGTGATGTTGAACGATTTGTCTGCTGCCTCTATGGTAGACCGAACTACACAAGTGTGGAACAAACTGAGGTATGACCTGTGCTTGGAAAAGTTCCAGACTGGAGGAGGGTCAGGGCCTCTCTCAGGCTGTGATGGGACGGACCTGAGTCTCCTTCCACCATGCAAAACTTCCCTCAGGCTTCATACTGAAAGATCAAACTACCAGACCCTCATCTGGAAAAAGGCACACATCAGAATCCTGACATTACAAGCCCTGAGGGGAAAGGATGGCATGCAGCAAATCTGGCTTCGAATCCAGTGGACCGAGGGAGACATCCTTCCAAGAGAACTGGTGGCATTCTCTGTGAAGAAAATCCAGACCTTGACACAGAGAAGCAACCACCTCAGCTTGGCAACTTGGCTGATGCTGTCTTTCACGATGCTGTGACCCTCAGCAATGAATAGGGCGAGAGGTTTTTATCTGTACTCAGAAACATGTCATAACCGTTGACAAGTTGTTTTTTGTATCGTACTGTGTTTTCATATACATTTTAGACTTTGTTTGTAAATAACATGTTCCGCATACCTTGTATGGTTGTAAACTGTACATGAGCAGATAGCCTTTTCAATATTCTTTAGTTTGGTACCAAATTTAATGTAAATATTTAAGAAGAAATTTGATTTAAGAGACTTAAAGTAACCCCACCCCCTGAATAATCGCTATCGGTAGGGTTACTATAGTTTAATGCTCGTATAAACCTTAAATAACCTGGTTACAGCGGGGGTAACATATGCCATAAAATTTCAAAATGAACAAAGTATCAGAAAAATTCACCCACAAATCCCCCCAGGGGGGGGGGAGGGGGTCTATGGACAGGCCAAGTCTAATAATGGAAAAGTATTTTCAACACATGAAAAATCATTTTTTATACTTATTCCTCGCATTATCGTAATTTTCAATTCATCCTATTCTGTTATCTGTTTATTTTCTATGATTTCATGCCTTTCTCCTAGTTGATTTCATGTAACGTTTTTTTTTCCCCTTGTAATAATTTATGACTGATGTCATTTTTTGATGAGCCATTTAATTTACATAGCTACATGGATACACACATATGCACACACATACAAGTACATACACATACATAAACGGCTATGTTCACATGCAAGACCACACACACGCACGCACGCACACACGCACACACACACACACACACTCACTCACTCACACTTTCTCTCTCTCTCTCTCCTCTCTCTCCCCTCTCTCTGTGTCTGTCTCTCTCTCTCTCACACACACACACACACACACACACACGTACGTTTGACTGTTCCTTCGTTTTTTTCTTTCATTATATATATGTATGTATATATACAACAAACTAATAAATTCCAAGGATAAGTACCGAGCACCGTTCCAGCAACTTACAGAGCAGCTTGGTGTTGCAATGACTCCAAGAAATATTGAATTATAAAACAAAGCTTGCTCTTATGTCTTGGATTGAAGAAATAGGGGGAGATACGCATTCATATCTGCAGTGGCAGATGATTCTGCCTAACGTGGGTGGATGGGGAAAAAATAAAATAAATGCTTCTCAAAATGAGCCTTCAGCAAGCTAAAATTCTCCAAGGGGGAGAGACCATCCTCCAATAGGGAGGGAAACTCACTAACATATAACTCCTGGTCATATACCGATATTTCGAAACTTGGTGGTTTCTCCTCAGTGACCGCGGAAAGTGGTAATTAGACTCCTGCCTTTTCAGTTTTAAGAAGAATGCAATCCCAGAAAAGGCTGGTGTGCAATACTGTAGTATGTTTGTTGAGTTTTCAAAAAACCAACCAAAGGTGCCATCTAAGAAGCAAAAGAAAATCATGAAAGAGCAAAACAAGCTACATTTTCTTGTGAAAAGTAGAAAATATAAAAAGATATCCTCACAAGTGCTGGGGGGCCAGTTCTTGGAATGAATCCGCAAGGGACTAAAATACAACAAAACTAATAAATTCCAAGTTTAAGTACCAAGCACGTTCAAGCAACTTACAGAGCAGCTTGGTGTTGCAATGACTGCAAGAAATATTGAATTATAAACAAAGCTTGCTCTTATGTCTTAGATTGAAGAAATAGGGGAGATACGCATTCATATCTGCAGTGGCAGATGATTCTGCCTAACTAACAGTATGTGCTTGAGTGGGTGGATGGGGAAAAATAAAATAAATGCTTCTCAAAATGAGCCTTCAGCAAGCTAAAATTCTCCAAGGGGGAGAGACATCCTCCAATAGGGAGGGAAACTCACTAACATATAACTCCTGGTCATATACCGATATTTCGAAACTTGGTGGTTTCTCCTCAGTGACCGCGGAAAGTGGTAATTAGACTCCTCT
>CM031597.1:93605514-93610514 GCA_018398815.1 Conus ventricosus | reverse complement strand
ACGTGTATGTTGGTGCGTGCACGCGCGCGCGTGCATGTGTGTGTGTGTGTGTACGTGTGTGAATGTGTGTAGGTGTGAGTATTTGTGTGCGTGTGTGTTTCTTTTCTTCCATGGCTCTGTTTATCTGTATGTCTATTTCCTCTCCCTGTGTGTGTGTGCGCGCGCAGTGTGTGTGTGTGTGTGTGTGTGTGTGTGTGTGTGTGTGTGCGCAGTGTGTGCGTGTGTACGCAGTGTGTGTGCGTGCGCGCACGCGTGTGTGTGCGTGTGTTTTACATCAGACGATAAACTCGAAGACCAGAGTGCAATATGCATGTAGACCACATTAAAAAAAAATCCACTCTTGCATGGATGTTGCCTTTGATGAAATTTCATTTGAAAATTCTAATTCTTCTTTTCAGTTGTTGTTGTTGTTGTTGTTGTTTTTTTCTTCTTCTTCTTCTTCTCTTCTTCTTCCTCATTGCTGCTGTGCTGAAAAACATTCATTTCCTATCCACTTCCATTGTTCTCTACGACTTTGATCCTCGCTTTTTGCACCAAAGATAGAGACCTTGAATGGAGGGGACCAAGAGCGACTTGGGTTAGACCATTTGCCCAACTCTCCGGGGACAGATTACTTAGATTGGAAGGAGGGGTCTCAGACATTGGTCCTTGGCCACTAAGACGTCGGAGACCTTGACACGCTTGGTTGAGATAAGTCGCACTTCGACTCACTGGCTGAGATTACTGCTGATGGGTAAGCCTATATAAGAACACTGCATCCGCAGGCGTACACAAAAACGCACGCGCGCACGCGCGCACACACACACACACACACACACACACACACACACACACACGCACGCACACACTCTCTCTCTCTCTCTCTCTCTCTCTCTCTCTCTCTCTCTCTCTCTCACACACATACACACACACACACACGCACACACACACACACACACAGATGGATAAAGAGATGGGTAGACGGATGGATAAAGAGATGGGTAGACAGCTGGATGAACGGAGAGAGGGGGGGGGGGGGATGTACTTGCACCCGAACAAACATAAAGAGACACTAACAATAATAAGATGCAAAGCATATAAACGTACTCCCAGTTTATCCTGAAAACGCGTGATATATTCCATAAAGAGGAAAAACCGTCTTGGGCTGGTGTAACCGTTAGTAATGGCAATTCTGGTAAACATCGGCCATCATCTGTGACCTATAATGAACACTCTTACACAATTTAAGAAAGATAGGCCTAGAACTTTCTGAGATTTTCCATCGAGAAGAAAACCATTATGGGCCAGTAGTAAAAGCTATAACGGTAAACTAAAACATCGGGCATTATTCATGACCTATAATGAACACGCCTACAAATTTTCAGAAAGATCGGCCACGTACTTTCTGAGATATTCCGTACAAAAGAAAAACCGTTATGGATCGTTATAGCCATTAGTAACGACTATAACGGTAAACTAAAACGTCGGGCATGATCCATGAACCATAATGAACATACCTACAAGTTTTCAAAAAGATCGGCCAAGTATTTTCGGAGACATTCCATAAAAAAGAAAACCCATTATGGGCCGTTACAGCCGTTAGTAACGGCTACAACGGTACACTAAAACGTCGGGCGTCATCCGTCGCCCTTAATGAACATATCTACAAATTTTCAGAAAGATCGGCCTAGTACTTTCTGAAATATTCCATAAGGAAGAAAAACCCTTAGGGGCCGTTATAGCCGTTAGTAACGGCTATAACGGTAAACTAAAACATCGGGCATCATCCGTAATCCATAGTGAACATGCCTGCTAATTTTCAGAAAGACTGGCCAAGTACTTTCTGATATATTCCATAAAAAAAAAACCTTTACAGGCCGTTACAGCCGTTTGTAACGACTATAACGGTAAACTAAATCATCTGGCATCATCCGTGACCCATAATGAACATACCTGCTAATTTTCACAAAGATCGGCCAAGTACTTTCTCAGATATTCCATGAAGAAGAAAAACCGTTACAGGCCGTTAGTAACGGCTATAACGGTAAACTAAAACATCGGGCATTATTCATAACCCATAATGAATATACATGCTAATTTTCACAAAGATCGACCATGTATTTTCTGAGATATTCCATGAAAAAGAAAACCCGTTATAGCCGTTAGTAATGGCTATAACGTTAACTAAAACATCGGGCATTATTCGTGACCGATAATCAACATACCTATAAATTTTCAGAAAGATCGGCCAAGTACTTTCTGAGATATTCCATAAAAAAGAAGAACCGTTACAGGCTGTTACAGCCATTAGTAACGGCTATAACGGGGTAAACTAAAACATCGGGCATCGTCCGTGACCCATAATGAACATACCTGCTAATTGTCACAAAGATCGGCCAAGTACTTTCGGAGATATTCCAAAAGAAAGAAAGACCGTTAAGCCGTTAGTAACGGCTTAACGGTAAACTAAAACATCGGGCATTATTCGTGACCCATAATGAACGTACCTACACATTTTCAGAAAGATCGGCCAAGTACTTTCTGAGATATTCCGTAAAGAAGAAAAACCGTTACAGGACGTTACAGCTGTTAGTAACGGCTATAACGGGGTAAACTAAAACATCGGGCATCATCCGTGACCCATAATGTTCATTCCTGCTAATTTCACAAAGATCGGCCTAGTACTTTCGGAGATATTCCATAAAGAACAAAAACCGTTACAGGCCGTTACAGCCGTTAGTAACGGCCCATAACTGTTTTCCTTCTTTATCGAATATCTCAGAAAGTACTTGGCTGGTCTTTCTGAAAATTTGTAGGCATGTTCATTATGGGTCATGGATGATGCTCAGTGTGTTATTTTACCGTTATGGCCGTTACCAACGACTATAACGGCCCATACCGGGTTTTCTTCCTTATAGAATATCTTAGAAAGTACTTGGCCGATCTTTCTGAAAATCTGTAGGTATGTTCATTATGGGTCAAGGATGATGCACGATGTTTACCAGAATAGCCGTTACTAACGGCTATAACGGACCAAAACGGTTTTTCCTGTTTATGGAATATCTCACGCGTATTTAAGATAAACTGGGAGTACGTTTATATGCTTTGCATCTTGCTTTTTTTTTTATAGTTCGACGCACATTTGTGTTATTCTCTGTGCACGTATTCATAGTGGTTTAGGACAGCAGGAAACTCCAGTTGCTTTAAACTAATGGTTGTTAATCTGAGCCTGGCATCATTACATCTGTCACTCTGAAATATTAATTCAAACAAAACGAACTAAACACCAGTATCACAACTGACCATTTCCCCATTACTCTTTTGCTTATACACGCTTTCACTTTTTATCTTCCGATACAAATCTAACTTCATGTCCATGTATTCTCCTCCTTGCTGCAAAGAGAACATTTGAAGTCCGGGAGAGCGAGCGAGCTATCTGGTGAGCAAGCGCGCGCGCGTGCGTGAGAGAGAAAGAGAGAGAGAGAGAGGGAGGAGGAGGAGGAGGGAAGAAATAGAATGTGACGAAGAAAATTGAGAGGAAATGAGATCGAAAGAGAATGAGTGGCAGAAATGAAAAATATTCAGAGATAGGCAAATAAAAGAGAGAGAGAGAGAGAACACCCCCGGCTGGCTCTCTCTCTCTCTCTCTCTCTCTCTCTCTCTCTCTCTCTCTCTCTCTCTCCAGAGATGAAGTCCTCATATTCGTTACGTCGGTCAGGAATGCAGCATACCTATTGAATTCTCAGACATCAGGGAACTTCAGGCTACTAAATTTGCAACGTCCCTCATTTTGTATGCCCCCCCCCCCCCCCCTCTCTCTCTCTCTCTCCTCTCTCTCTCTCTCTCTCTCTCTCTAGTGCATAATATTCTTGTCCAGTCTTCACGTTTCTCTTGCCCCATGATTTCGCTCCGCCTCCCCTCCCTCTCCTCTCCACTTCTTTCCCCCTTTTCCCATCCTCGTTTCCCTGGCGCCGTCTCCCTGTGCTTCCTTTCTATCGTATTCTTTTGCTGCCATTTATCTCCCTTTTCAGTTCACATACCTTCTTCCATCTGTCTGACGTCTTGATTACACCGATCAACAATCGTAAGGTCAACGTAGGGCCACACCACAGAGGAGAACCAGCGCTGCTTTGGCTTTTAGTGATGCACTTTTAGCGGGACATGGACAGCACAGTGATTACTTAACGCCCTTGTTGATCACTACAGTGGATGTAATGCATTTTAAAGTTTAAAAAAAAAGTGAGAGAATACTGGCGTCAATAAAATGAGTTCTAAACATGGACAGAAGTGGGCTACCACGGTAGTCCGTACGAAACGCTTGGATTTCTTGGAGGGGATTGGTGAAAATGTTGAATATCTAGAATAATACGTCTACCTGGTGGCATAATAATATATCTACTTGTTGGCCATTGGACTTTGAGTTTGTCTGCGTTGCCTGAGGAATTGTAAACTCGGCGGTATTCAAACAGATATACAGTGATATTAGTAGAGCAAAAAGTAACAATTTATTGATAATGGAGACAGCATAAAGCATACACACCCTAAGGTTATTGCTAAATCGGAGGTATATTACTGAAACGCCGACATTGCAAAGGAACAGTACTTCATTTTGGACATGGGCTTCTCTTAAACAACCTATACCTATCTATACAGCGCTTCTCCACGGAACAACCTTTGCTCATTTTAGAAAGATACCGGGTACCCCACAAACATATTTTCTACCAACATGTCCTCTTCAGTGTTTTACTTTTTTTCCCCTTTCTTTGTAACCAAAATATCTTGACTACCTTTCACAGTTCTTGAGAGATGCACCAACAAAGGACGAAGCCAATTGTTACCGACATTGGTTATTCATGCAATCATGGACAGAAAAAAAAAGTAAACAACTGAAATCAATACGACCAATTTTGCAAGTTCATTAAGTATTTTTGTGCTTTTTTTCTTTTATTGGTGTGGATTTATAGCCCCAAAACCTCCACTTTGTCATTGGACCATAGTTTCGGTGATAAACAAATTCATCA
>CM031597.1:93585514-93600514 GCA_018398815.1 Conus ventricosus | reverse complement strand
CAGGACACAAACAAAGACAGAATCAAAAATAAGATGAACAACAGAAACACACATTGAAGCGTTCTGACAAAAATGTATGGTAAAAGCGAGAGACAGCAGCTGCACGAAGCTAAGGCATCATTTGAACAAATCTAGCGTTTCTTTTATTTTTTTTTTAAAGAAATCTCGAGTGCAAAAAAAAAAAATCAAATTCAGATAGCCATATCAGTATGGTAGATTTACTCATTGACTTTCTTTACAATTAATGCAAATACAGGTCTCTGCTCGTGGCTAACAGAGCACGAGAAAATAATCACTTATTTTTTGAAAACGTCTCTCTACCACTCAACAGATTTGCACTATACAAGTTGTTGTCCAAAAGTCTTTACACGAGCCAACACAGACACTGCATGCTGCCTTCATAGATTTTTAAGTTGCGTTTGATTCCGTTCGAGACGTTTGAAGTTTCTCAGGATATTCAGTGAGCTATAATCAATAAGGTACTTAAAGGTAATAAGATCTAAAGACCTTTCTGGGGCCACTGATGAGTATGCGGAGTACTTTGAGCACCCAAGAAAAGTTCTGCAGGGATGTGATGTGAGCCCAACATTGTTTTGTTTTCTCCTCGGTGTGCCATCAAATTATACCAGTGATTATGGTAAAGTGGCAGCTGCTCCCAGTTGCTCACGTTTGTTTTTGTAAATGACGCTGTCCTGCTATCAATATTTGCCCGAAGCCACCAGAACAATGCAAATGTGTCAAAAGATTGCTCCGAGAACTTCGTAGGTAAGATAATTTTGAAAAGAGCTGAAGCTGTGGTGTTTAGAAACGGTAAGTTTAGGCAATAAAATGGCAATGCATGAGAGATAGTGAATGAATCCTGTTTCCTTTGGCTTACATTCACATTTTTGGTTATTTTCAAAAAACAAACAGAACACCTAGTGATTAAGCAAAAAGGTAGTGCTGTGTGTAAAGTCAACAATAAATCTGGAAAATAATTCTCTTAAATAAAAACTTAATTTAAGCATGTGTCAGATACGCGTCTTTCCATGAGAGCTCAGCTGACCTCACATGGCACGTTCAAGGCTGATCTGAAATCTAGGGTTTTAAATGATCACCACAATCGATCTCTCTTACTCACTTCCTCACTCACTCACTCATTTACTTACTAACTTACTTACTTATTTACTTACTCACTTACTTACTTACACAACAACAGAAACAACGACCTCAACGATGATGATGACGATGAAAAGAAGAAGAAGAAGAAGAAGAAAACGGGAGCAGTGAGACAACAACAACAAGAAAAACTACAACAAATACAACAATAACAACATCAGGGGGGGGGGGGGGGGGGGGGGGGAGGAGGAGCAGGAGGAGAAGGGGGAGGAGGAGGAGGGGGGAGACGAAGAAGAAGAAGAGTTTTGCAATGATGACTGGCAAAAGAAGAAGCTCCTCCGAGGAAACGTAAACGGCTAAAAACAGCCAAAAGAGTCATCAGGCCCATGTCAGGATCGAGGGTGGCATTGCCATGCATGTTGTGGACAGACTGGAAGACGTGGAGCCAGATTTCTCGCTTAGCGCCTCGCAGACCGATATTTCTCCATGTAGTGCCACCCCCCCCCCCCCCCCCCCCCCCTTCCCCAACAATCAAACATGAAGGGAAGGTGCACACACACGAAGAGACACAGACAGACAGACAGAGGCAGAGAGAAAGAGGGGAGGGGTCAAGGAGAGGACGGTGTTTAAAAGAGAAAATTGGAGGTAATTAACATAATAAGGAGGGAGCGATGATGAAATAGCGAGGAAGAAGAGAGAGAGAGAGAGAGAGGGGGGGGGGGTTCAAATTGAGGTTCAGGTCTTTATTCAAATGGACAGACAGAGACAGAATGGGGGATGCCATGAAGGGAGAGAGAGAGGGAGAACGTCGATTTCTATGGGATCTTTCCCGTTTTGACTCATAAAACCTTCTCTATCAATAGCAGGCAGTCAGTTTTGTAACAGCCATTGCTCCATCAAGCTGATCGGATGTCACTGACTTGATCTTGCCCGTGGTGCATGTGTGGGAATAGCATTATGTGATCGCCTCTCTTGGGGAGACCCCAATCATGACCGACCAGGCTCAAAAGCCTTAAAAGGAAATATATCAACCCGTACCCCTTGTGGAAGTTGTCTAGTCTATGAACATGGCCGGAGAGAGAAAGAGAGAGAGAGAGAGAGAGAGAGAGAGAGAGAGAGAGAGAGAGAGAGAGAGAGAGAATTCATTCATGCATAGGCCATTGACCCTCATGGAGAGGTACACATTTCAATTGATGCACCATTTTCTTAGGAAAACTATACACACACAGTCATATACATACACGTATTTCAGGATCTGAAGACATAGCAGCAGATCATAATTTAAACGCTTCATGTAAGGATATTGATACATTTCTGACAGTGTTTTCGTTTTGAGACGCCAACAGTAAAGTCAATTGAAACTGGCTGGGATGTTTATAAGATTTCAAAGGTATATAATGCTTTCGTAAATTAATTAATTAATGTTGGGCAGCACAAAAGAAAAGGAATTTGATATTCTTTGGTAATTCTACACAACGGACCAATTAAATCTGTTTCTGTATGTGATCAATAACGATAGTAGTAACACGCAATTTTAAACACACCAAGCCTAAATCTCTCGCACTGATTTTCACATCACTGGACACCAGCACGCGGTGCACAGTACACACTAGGCTGGCTCGTTCGACGCTGTCAGCTGAACACACACTGAGGTCACAGAGCCCTACTTAATAACTGACGAATATGGTCGGCAATTCCACCACTATCATCATCTCACCTTCATGCTCGAGTGAGTCGTTGAATAAAAGATTATTGTCTTTGTCAAAAATCATCAGCAGAGCCTGCTCAGCTGTGTAAATACGTTGATTTGGTCGCTGGGCTTGTCGAAGTTTGCGCCGCCATCTTTGCAAGCGAGACGAAGTGCTGGCTGGTCATCCAGTCAGTGATGAGAATAAATGGGCTTTCCCCTCACGTGTGGTCATTTACATATTATTTTAAGACTACAGACATATAAGGCTTTCTACGCAAACTCTATTTGAGTCCGTTGATAGAAATAGTAACGAATGAAAATTCAAGAAAAATGCATGACGTCAGGGGACTGCCCATGGGCACTGGAAAAGCACTTTTATTTCCGCGTCAGCTGACCGACTAAAGGCACTCAACTAAAGTTAGCTTCAAATAGGTTTGATCATCATTTACGGTACAAAACGTTCTATATGTCTGGAACAGTTCATTATCATTTACATGAAAATCCCGTTCTTGCCATCTACACAATATCAATCTGTCTTTATTAAAAAAAAATTCTAAGACTTATTTCTCCAACTCCTTGTTCACCCTCACATAGCCAAAACTATACGTATGTAATTTGCATCGAAAATTTGAGACCCAATTTCTTTTATTCCGTGCATCTAAATCAAATAACATTTTGTAGGCTTTCCGCGGTTGTCAGCACTCGTCTTATCGTGTCAATTTTAACCAGTATCAAATACACTGCACGACTGAATTTATGTATATAGGATACCTGTTTGTCTCCCCATAGATGACGTCATTTGGTGTTCTCATTTCAGCTCCTAAGAACTAGTATTTTTTTTCAGGATGAAGAGCTGCATTTTCAAGACCCCATATGTCAGGACCATGTCGAACAATCGGTTGAATTTGAGCATCAAATAACTTCAAATAAAGACCAAGAGAATTATTCTTCAATTTGTACAGATTTTGCAATACACACAATAAGGCCCTCTTGGCGCTGCTTACAAGATCCTGGCATGCTGCACTAGAACTCGGCCTCGTGGAAAATAGATTCCTACATACTTGTATATATTTACCTGAGGCATTAAGACCCCATTGTAATCCATCTTTCTCTGGCGGCAAAATAACCTCCTTTTCTAAACACCACTACACTGTTTTTGTTCATATTTACATTCAAATGAAGTTCTAATGCTGCGCGATGTAGATGCAGACTATTCAACTGCGTTTGTTAGCCAACAACTGTTTCAGACAATAAAGCTACCTCATCTGCCAATAATAGAATAAATCATTAAAAAAATCTTATGTGAACCTTCTATCTTGTCTCCCACACCTGATTACTTCTAATGCCAGTTCATTGATAAATAGTGAAAATAATGCCGGACTAGTAACATCACCTTGTTTCACGCTCTGTGCACATTTAATATAGTTTGTTAGCTTATCCCCAGATGGGATTCTACTTTTGACATTTATGTACATGCTATTAATACACCGAAAAAGCTTCCCTTTTGTTTCATTTTTGTAAAGAATAGGCCACAGTAGAGAGACAGACAGACAGACAAACATACCAGTAGAGAAACAAAACAGACACAGATCGTCAGCCATCCAGCCAGAGAGAGAGAGAGAGAGTTTCAAGAAATTTAATATTCTAGGATAAAAATTTAGTAGTGCCTACTCTTCCAATCTGTCTTTTCTCATATTCTACTGTGTTGTGCTATAGCACAAGACAATAAAGTGGTAACATCAACATAAAGATAGGCAAATTGCCCATAAGGACCAGCCGCCGTGGCGAAGTGGTTAGCGTCGCGGACTCCCGGCTGGGAGGTCGTGGATTCCCATCAGAGTCACGTGGGATTTTTCTGCTCCGACCAGCTCCTACCCAGAGTTGAGTTTACCACGGGCTCAGTTGGGAAGACCGGGACCACACAGTCGAGTTTCATCCACTAAATGGATGAGTTTCTGAGAGTGTTGCTCAAATTTCCTGACCAACACTGCAGGTGCCTGTATCTCTCGGGCCTGGTTGACGCCGGGACATATTATGAAAAGAAGCGTAGAGTGCAGCCCTGTCATGCAGTCTCAGACCGAAATGGAAATCCGTAGCATCATCTTAATCATCCTCATTCTCATCGATCAGCATAAAAAAGTCTCAAATTCTGTGGCCCTTCATGCCCTGCTCTCATGGTGACCGGTTTCGATGTCCTCTCCATGTCTGTGGCCTTGGTTTAGTTCCGTCGGGGTCACCGGTATCGGCGAGTCCATGGGGGGCTGTCGTTGAACGGAAGTTGTGGCGCCCTACGCAGGAAGAGCTCACTCACGCCGGCTCCGCGACTAAGCAATTATTGTCATCAGTAGGGGGCCTAAGTAGGGGATGTCCTGCGTATGTTGGATCAGAACAGGCGCCACTGAACACCACCGAAGTGACTCGGAAGCAGTGCAGTGTCTCACCGGGTGGGTTGCCTCTTGACAACTTGACATTGACTGCTCCCTGTGGATTGCCGGTGCCTGGGCTGCGGTGGGACTGACCGGGCTGTGGCTGTGGACGGATTGTCGGAATGAGCGGCGTGGGTGCAATGCCACTGAGGTGGCGCAGAAGATGGAACAGAAAAAAAATAGCCAACAAGACTCGCATGCCACGTTTGTCATGGTCTTATCAGGGTAGACAATCCCAAATGCGTTTGGCGTTGTGAGAAGCGTAAGCCAGCAATGTGCTATCGTTAGTTTAATGAGGTAATTTACTCACACTGCGCCAGTCAAAACATGTTCTTTCCATCTAAGCACCGAGTGCGAAAGGGACATTAGCACAGTGCAAGAAAGGGACATTAGCACAGTGCAAGAAAGGGACATTAGCACAGTGCAAGAAGGGGACATTAGCACAGTACAAGAAAGGGACATTAGCACAGTGCAAGAAAGGGACATTAGCATAGTGCAAGAAGGGGACATTAGCACAGTGCAAGAAGGGGACATTAGCACAGTGCAAGAAAGGGACATTAGCACAGTGCAAGAAAGGGACATTAGCACAGTGCAAGAAAGGGACATTAGCACAGTGTAAGAAAGGGACATTAGCATAGTGCAAGAAGGGGACATTAGCACAGTGCAAGAAAAGGACATTAGCACAGTGCAAGAAAGGGACATTAGCACAGTGTAAGAAAGGGACATTAGCATAGTGCAAGAAGGGGACATTAGCACAGTGCAAGAAAAGGACATTAGCACAGTGCAAGAAAGGGACATTAGCACAGTGCAAGAAATGGACATTAGCACAGTGCAAGAAAGGGACATTAGCACAGTGCAAGAAAGGGACATTAGCACAGTGCAAGAAAGGGACATTAGCACAGTGCAAGAAGGGGACATTAGCACAGTGCAAGAAGGGGACATTAGCACAGTGCAAGAAAGGGACATTAGCACAGTGCAAGAAAGGGACATTAGCACAGTGCAAGAAAGGAACATTAGCACAGTGCAAGAAGGACGTCTTCGGTAGGCCTCCGTCGGTCGTAGCTGACCATGGAGAGAGTATATCCGATCTAAGATTTAGGAAGGGAGGGCGTCACACCTACATTTAAGAGGGGAGATGTAAGGGGATGGAATGGGCGGAATGGAGCGGGTGTAAGATGGAGTGGTGTGTGGAAATCGGAGGAAAGCTGTGTGTGGACGCCAGCTGGGAGAGAGTCATTCTTTTAAACCATCCATCCTAATTTGTCTTTCATCACGTATGTGTTTACTTTCTTGCTGGAATTCGTTCCAAGTATTCGTCAGTCAACAAATCAAATGTAACAACAACGACGACAAAAAAAATGGCAACAGCATCAACATGACAACCTAAACAACGACCTCAACGATGATGATGATGATGAGAAGAAGAAGAAGAAGAAGAAGAAGTTTATGACATAATCAATATGGTATACAAAAGGGATGACGAATGCCATTTAAACAGAGCACGATGAGGAATTTTTTTTATCAACAAGTGATCGTGCCCATATGACTCACACATAACAATGCCCACGACAGGATAAAGGGCAAATTGAGACTAGATGAGGAAATGCAGAGCCGTAAATTTTGTTATATCACTGAAAATGTCAATTGCAGATTTATGATCATCATCACTCGGTGACATATTACATCAGAGGTTAGCTGGTAAGGTCTATCAATATTCGTTATTCTGTTAGGTTGCTCGTGAAGTGCTTGTAACGGGCAGGAAAATGTCAATGTTTAGGTTCATCACGGGCACAAATACGCACGCATGCACGCACGCACGCGCATGCACGCGCGCATACACACACACACACACACACACACACACACACACACACACACACACACACACCAAACAGAGATATGCTGATTATATGCGTTTAAAGTTAAATTTCAGTTTCAAACATATTACATTATCATTATGATAAGTTCATTTGAGTTACATATGTTATCACATCAAAGCCAAAAGTAAATTTTCATCATAGGAAGAGACCACTACTAATCATACCTGTAATGTAAGGAAAATTGCTAGGCGTGTATATAACGACAGCAGAAAAATAATTTTAAACAACGTCAAATCTGACACATCGACGAAGAAGCTCATCCACCTTTGGAGGGCCTCCGCCGTACAGCAGTCTTCGTCAGTGCCTCTGGGGTTCCTGTCTGGGTGTACGAAGAAGATGAAGGGATAAACACCACATGTTACAGCTTGTAGAGTGGCACGCGTGGAGATCATTCAAAGCGACAGCTTAACAGCAGACAGGTTTTAACATATCAAACACATTTGAATCAAAAAGTACTGACTTAAGCAACAGAGAAAAAAAAACGCTTGATGCTATAGGCAAACAAATGCTTCAAGAAAACAAAACGTGAACGTAGCGAAGCAAATATGAAAATGAAACTAAATGGTCAAAATCCATGGTGTGTGTGTGTGTGTGTGTGTGTGTGTGTGTGTGTGTGTGTGTGTGTGTGTGTGTGTGTGTGTGTGTGTGTGTGTTCGTCTGTGCGTGTATGTGTGTGTATGTTCGTCTGTACGTGAATGTGTGTGTGTGTGTGTGTGTGTGAGAGAGAGAGAGAGAGAGAGTCTGTGTCTGTGTGTATGTGAGGGAGAGAGAGAGAGAGATAGACTGGTTTGAAAGACTGCAGAAACTGACATGTTTTGATGGACACAGAAACAGAGTTCCAGAAAGATGCGGGAATCTGAACTTGAATAACTGGATGTTAACAAGTGGGAAAATATCTTCTTTGAATCATGACGTTCTGTTAACGCTTGAAGAAATTCCGTATCATACATGGTATGGGTTTTGAACGTAAACAACATTTCATCGAAGCTAGTTGTTTGTATGGTGGTCGTCGATTCAATGTGGTTTGGTTTTCCATAATTGCTAAAGCGTTGTCAGCTGCCCGTCTATGTATGGAGCTCATTGCTTGCTTAAGTGTCCTTCAAAAACGTTTTGGCAACAAATGTCAACATAATATCCCAGCGTATTCAGTGCAAACAAGTGAAGAGCCAATATCTGCAAACACGAACATTATGTGATCGCCACTGTTAATCACTTTTAATCACTCGTCAGTGAGCACGCCAAGAACTCAGTATTCGCTGATCTGCTGAACCAGGTTTTCGTTTAAGTTGCTTAAAGTGAGAGGAATTGATTAATGTTTTTGTCGCAATATTAAGACAGTACCTTTTGTTTTGTGTGAATTATGAGTCGTCTAATTTTGGTGGCACTATTGTGAGGTATCTTTGTATTCTGACGTATCTGTGATCACAAAGATTTGATGCTGTATCATTGCAGCGAACAAAAAGTCGTCAGCACATGTATCAAAGATAATACAAGTGTGTAGTGTGCATATCATTTATCAAACACAGACGAGAAGGAGTGTAAGAATATAACCTTGTGATATATCACAATTGATTATTTCTAAGAGGAATAAGTCATGTTAAGTGTTCCCGCTGGATCCCATTCTTAACACACAGAGAGAGAGAGAGAGAGAGAGAGAGAGAGAGAGAAGAGAGAGAGAGAGAGAGAGAGAGAGAGAGAGAGAGAGAGAGATTCAGAAAAAGAGACAAGCGGGAATAAAGATATTAAGAAAGAGAGCAAGAAAATTGTATTTGACAACAGCTACAGCATACGCTAATCCACATAACGACATCTCTCGCAATGGCTTTCATTCTTGTGCGAGATGATTATACAAGGATGTAATGCATCACCTATATAAAATGGTAGTAACGGAAGAACAGCCTGAATCTACGTCACTGAAATGGTTTATCGAGAAAACTCGTTCGTCAAGAGCTTGCCTAGCAGGCAATGATAAACATTTTATCATTGATATACTGTTTGAAGATAACACTCCTTTTACAAAACCTGAAGAAGAAGAAGAAGAAGAAGAAGAAGAAGAGGTGATGATGATGGTGATGATGATGTGATGGTGACGACGACGACGGCGACGGCGACGACGACGACGACCATCATGTTCACCATCATCATCATCATCATCATCATCATCATCATCATCATCATAAAGGAGTAGTAGAAGGGGGAGAAAAAGAGGAGGAAGACGAGAAGAAAAGGAAAAAGACAACTTCAGACGTTATCTAACATTTAGGCTACCATCGTTCCACCGGCTCCTGTCATTCATAATACAAGACATAATATGTGCCCTTCCACTCTGTTGAATATTTTCCTGAATTCAATAATGGCTACACAGTTTAGAATGCTTTACGTTGTTAGTTTGCGGAGAAGGAGAGACAGACAGATAGACAGACAGACAGGCAGAGAAAGAGAGATAGAGACAGACAAGAGAGGGTGTTGAGAGAGACAGGGACAGACAGACAGAAGACAGAACCACAGTAAGAGAAAGAGTGATGGAAGGAGAGGGAAAGAGAGAGACAGACAGACAGACAGACAGACAAGAGAGTGATGGAGACGGACACAGGGACAGACAGATAGACAGACAGACAGAGGCACCGAGTCTCATTCCAACAAACCACTGGCGCTTGTGCTTGTAGACTCTTTCTGCCCCGGCCGCTTCCCTCCTAGGTTGTTGAGCGAGCTATGACAGATGCGACTTTGCAAGCGTTCTCCAATTACCGTACCAGCGCTGGCGATGTCTGTTTCCTTCAGACCCGATTGACGCAAGGTTATATATATCATGAAGGGGAAGCTTAGCGTATAGTCATGTCACGTAGTGTCAGACCAAAATGGAAATCCATAGCATCACCCTTGTCATCTTGCCCCCGCGCTATCACTCATTTCAGAAATAGGGCAAATTTGTCTGAAATTCAGTGGCTGTTCTGGCTCTTCATTCGTTGTGATCTCCTTTCTAACAAATGATCATGGTTACGTGCAAGTCAGAAAGTGGTTATTGGTTGAAGTGAGAGAGAGAGAGAGAAGAAGAAGAAGAAGAAGAAAGAAGAGAAGAAGAAGAAGAAGAAGAAGAAGAAAAAGAAGATAATCAAAATCATCAATCATATAATAAGAGACTCCGTTCACTTTCGTGAGGGGGGGGGGGGGGGGGGGTGAATTACATTATTGTTGTTGTTGTTGTTGTTGTCGTACCTGGCTAAAGACTCCAGGGATCATCCGAACAGCCGAAGTATTTGAACACTATGGCACAAATGCATCAGCTGGGGATGAGAACATTACGTGTGTGACCGTTTTTTATTACCCGCCACATGGGCAGCCACACTCCGACTTCGGGGGATTTGGGAGACTGATAATGTTATGCTAGGAGCTTGTCACGACTGAAGACAATCCCACATAACTATGCAGAGCATAACAAACATTTTGATGTAGCCTTGGTGTTCTGGCCTTTGTCAATTGATCTGACACAGCCTTAACCAAGGCGAAATTACATTATTAAAACGATGATAACTCTTCTGCACATATGTAACATGGCCACAACATATTATGTGATTTCTTGTTCTAAATCAATCCTCCTTTTAAATGGCTCTTAACAAATCTTATGCAACATTATTTGTGAAATTATCATCCTCTGAATAACATAGATATCACAAACCTGAAAAGTGCTGGACCTCTATAATCCTTCAAAGGAATATGTTTTTGTGTTTCATCTGCTAGCACTGGATATGAGAATGTATAAAACAAAATTCATCCACTCGGGTGAACTTGGGTAAATGACACACAGTGTCTAGTCCTATACTCTGTTTGTCTGTGTCCTTGGCAATTGGCGGTAACTAACCCGTCTCTTTCCAAATTTTGGGTAAATGACATAAATCTGTTTCTGTACCTTCGATGATGCATAGCAATATCTGAGACACTAAACGTTACCTTTTGTTAATGCGGATCCGAGAATGCTGTTCACGTTAACAAGCAAATAAGTCTGTGCTTCCACTAAACGATTTTTTCAACAATCTGATAGTTCTTGCGGCGTTTTGAATATGCCTGCTCCAATCCCGCTGTTAGCAATCAATTATATATTGTTTAAAACAAGCCCACCATCCAACCCACTTATGCACCCACTCCATTCCCAAAGAAACACACACACACACCACACACACACACACACAACACACACACACACACAACACACACACACCACACATATATATTATATATATATATATATATATATATATATATATATATATATATATATATATCCCTGATGAGAGCGTTTTTAGCTTGAAACAAGCTTGTAGGTTTTAATCTCTTCATTTTAAAATCCTATTTTAAACTGGTATGTCGCTCCCTACATGGTTGAGCACTTTTAACGTTCTGAGTGGCTTTTTAACTCTGATTTTATATATATATATATATATATATTATATATATTATATATATATATATATATATATATATATATACTGATAAACCCATCAAAATCTGAATTAGGCAAAATTAGTAAAAAGATCCTGGAAAAAGCAATAGAGGACATAAAAACAAACACTGAATACAATCTCTGGAAAAATAGTTACGAAGTTATCCAATGGTTTAAAGAATTGAACAAACAGAAAAATACAGTGTTCATTACTTTTGACATAGTGGACTTCTACCCTTCCATTGATGAGGAATTACTTATTAAAGCACTAAGATTCGCCAACAAATATACACATATAACAGATTCTGAGATGGAAATCATTCTCCACACTAAGAAAACCCTTCTCCAAAGCAACAGTGAAACTTGGATTAAAAAAAACAGCAGAAATTCCACATACGATGTCACGATGGGATCTTCTTATGATGGAGCTGAAACTTGTGAATTAGTTGGACTTTTCATGTTGTCTCATATACAGAAAATACTTGGTAAACAGGTTGGCTTATACAGAGATGACGGTCTTGCCACGTTAAACAATGAACCAAAAACCATTGAAAACAAGAAAAAAGAACTTTGTAAAATTTTTCAAAGCCATAACCTAAAAATCACAGTAGAAGCCAACAAAAAAAACAGTAAATTATTTAGACATAACATTAGACCTTAAGGATCATATATATACATACAAACCATATATAAAAAAAAACCTAATGACACACCTGTCTACGTAGACATCAATAGTAACCATCCACCCTCCATCTTAAAAACCATACCTAATGGTATAAACAAAAGATTATCTAAACTGTCATGCAATGAGAAAGAATTTAACAGCGCAGCAGCTGAATACCAAGAGGCGCTGAAAAAAAGTGGCTACAACTACAAATTACAATATAACCCAGATAACAACATGAACAGCAACAGGAAAAACAGGAAAAGAAAAATTATATGGTAAAACCCTCCATATGATGGAAGAACAAAAACTAACGTAGGAAAAGAATTCCTCAGAATCCTTAAAACATCATTCCCAAAAGAACATGTACTATCTAAAATATTCAACAAAAATACCGTCAAGCTATCATACTCGTGTATGCCCAACCTTAAAAATATAATTGATTCTTCCAATAAAACCAAAAACAACACAACCAAAGAGGGTGATGAAAGGATATCTTGTAATTGCACAAAAAAGACCAGTGCCCTCTGAATAATAAATGTCTCTACAACAATATTGTGTACCAAGCTACGGTAACAACAGACAGTGATAAAGAAACATACATAGGGATCACAGCAAACCATTTTAAAACCAGATATGCAAACCATAAACAGTCTTTCAAAAATGAAAAATACAAAAACCAAACAGAATTAAGTAAATATATTTGGAAGCTTAAAAATAAGAAAATAGATTACAACATATCATGGAAAATTATAAAAAGAGCAACACCATACAACAACATTTCTAAAAAATGCAACTTATGTACTACAGAAAAGTGGTTGATATTATGTAAACCCCACCTAGCATCCCTGAACTCTAAAGTAGAAATGATAAACAATTGCAGGCATAAATGGAAATCTTTGTCAATGCACCATTCCGTAACACGTCCCCCTGAACGCGCCCCCAAAAAGAAAAAAATCGGCAGGCCACGTGCCACACGCACAGAACTCACACGCCCACACACCACAATATATAACACCGGTGGCGTGCCCAAATTGTATACCCTGAGGAGAGCGTTTTAGCTTGAAACAAGCTTGTAGGTTTTTAATTTTCCCATTTTAAAATCCTATTTTAAACTGATATATATATATATATATATATATATATATATTATATATATATATATATATATATATATATATATATACACACACACACACACACACACACACACACACACCGCGCGTGCGCGCACGCACGCGCAAACACACATACACTCATACAAACACTGCGTTATCCAAACACACGAAAAATCGTACATCAACATTTTCGAATACAGAATACCCGTGTTAGTTTCCTATTCATATGCAGCTCAAATTATACTACATACGCTTCGCCAGATGATCTGTCTTCATTCATACTCATCAATTTAAGACGGCGTCTGATAAATTTCATATAAAAAATCTAACAAATGTAAATTTAACAGTTTAAAATAGATGGCACCGTTTAGAGTCTATTAGCATGCAAAAAGCATTTCTAGGCTGATAAATCTATCATATGTACTTTTTTTCAAAGCCCCATGGCTCAGCGCAATACAGAATTATGGCTATAACTGTGCGTTAACTAACTTCTTTTTTAATCGTTCCGGACTTAACAAAGCAAACTGGTGAATAAAAGGACAAAATTCCTTCCGGGTTTAACAAAATATTGCCCGGAATTTCTCCTTGAACTCGTGAATGTTTACAAGAAGGTTTGCAACACATTTCAAACTCAACGAATCAGTCGCAGTCTTTCTCAAAAGTCTTCACCAGACAAACAAAATCAAAGGAGGAAACATACATAAAAGATCATCAAAAAACATGATTAGATCACAAACCATTAACGTTCCAAGACAAAAATGATAAAGACATGCAAGTATGTAGAGAGGAAGATTTGCACAGTAATATTGTCAATAGAAGAATCAGTGTCTCGTTCATTCACATTTGAAATATTGAAATCATTTACCACATCTATTTCATCAAACGAGGCACGAGAAACCATAAAGCATGCAATGGAATCTGACTGTGTGCGTGTGATAAGAGGAATGACAAGGTACTCTGCTTCTCTCAAAACTGTGCTCCTCAGCATTGTCACTGTCATAATGGGGCCAACATCCCATTTCACTTCTCTCTGAGAGTCGTGACCTTCCACAGTAAACTGTTTTTTTTTTCCATAACATAAACAAATGATCATAATATACCATGCATGCTTGTTTGCCTGTACCTCTAGCCTTATTCAGAAGTGGACCAAGCTCTCGTCTCACTTCCCGGACAACACACGGGAAGTCTTCCACGACAAAAGAGGATTTTTAACTTTATGTTTTACAAGGAACGCCGAGCAATGGTAAGGGATTCGGTTTTCAGCCCAGCTGATGGACTCTGTCAAGTTCTGTGGTATCGGTCAGCTCAAGTTTATTGTTGATAACGTCATAAATAAGCCTCTCACAGTCTTTGTTTTTGGCTTCTTGGAATGCCATAGAAAGTCAGATTGTTCCACATTGATCTGCCCTCCAAATCGCCGCATTTGTTTTCCAGGCTGTCCACCTTAGCATATCAGTCCCTTTTTTTTTATTGGGTTCAAAAACGTCATTTTTATACCGCAAATCGTCGATTTTGGCCTTTCAAGCCACTCACAAGTTCGTGAAGAGAACCGAACTCCTGGCGTAAATGACTCGCATCTTCTTAAACGTCGCTTAACTCGCTAATGAGAGCGCCGTTCATATTGTCTAGTTATGATAAGACGACGGCTAATGACGGTCCTTCGTTAAACGAGAGGGATGAGAAGTG
>CM031597.1:93578014-93583014 GCA_018398815.1 Conus ventricosus | reverse complement strand
TGTGTGTGTGTGTGCGACAGCATTATTCGCCTCCTCCCACCCTCTACTACTACTACTACACACACACACACACACACACACACACACACACACACACACACACCACACACACACACCTCCTCATCCTCCACCCACCATCCCCCAAAGAATAATTGATTAAATCTTTGAAAAGTTAAGGATTGATTGCTTCACATTCAATAAGCTAGAGAGTTTTGAAAAAAAAACAACAACTAAAAAACAAAAACAAACAAATAAACATTTTGAGGACATTTGATCAAAGTGATGGACACCTCATGGCTCACTTCAAATGGCTACGACTTTCTATATTTATTAATGCCCTGTAGCATTCATTCTTATATTAAATGAACTAACTGGTCTGTACCTCTCTCTCTCTCTCTCTCTCTCTCTCTCTCTCTCTCTCTCTCTCTCTCTGTGTGTGTGTGTGTGTGTGTGTGTGTGTGCGCGTGTGTGTGTGTGTGTGTGTGTGTGTAAAAACCCGACGAATTTTAGAAAATTAAAACATACTGCAAAGTTACTGCAGAAAACAAGGTCAAAATACTAAGAAACACAAAATAAAGTGAAACAGATCAGAGAATTTTAGATAAATACATCTTCGTAAGACGTTACAAACCAAAGAATGGTCATTAGAGTCCACTAAATACGAGTCCAGATAGCTGTCAGCAGCCGAATGGCTACGTAGGAAAGAAAAGCTTTGATGGAGGAATGCAACGTGCATGAAGTGGGTTGGAATGAGAGGACCGTGGAAGCAGATTTACATGGCACCTAACTTACCCGACACAAAGGCCTGGAGTGGATGGCTAACGTGATCTGTGCATCTAGTAATGTTGAGTACGCGGTCGTTGGTTTGTGCGTGCGTATGTTGAGTGTTCAAGCTGGCGCCTGCATGTGTGCGTGTGCGTGCATGTACGCGCATCGCAGCTTTGTGTGTGAGTGTGTGTGTGTGTGTGTGTGTGTGTGTGTGTGTGTGTGTGTGTGTGTGTGTGTGTGTGTGTGTGTGTGTGTGTGGCAGTGCCGTAACATGACCGTAGATGTGGTAGTGTTTCCTACCCGCACAAGAAGACTACATGATGATAGTCGTCATCAGGGGGTGGGTTGGTAGTGCTCTGTGTATGTGAACACCAGAAGAGGTACATCTGAACACCACCAAAGTGATGACACCATTGCAAGGCAGGGCTCCTCTGAGGAATGGACGCATACGGACCTACAATTGACAACCTTAATTGTGGACAGCTAGAGCCAGGACTTTAAAAGGAACCGGTGTGGGTATGGCTGTGGATGTGTGTAGGAGTCAGAATCGGAAGCTTGGGAGTAATCCAGCTGAAGAGACGCACAAGACCAGGCAGCCCCAACAAACTCCTGATCGAAGTTATCAGTTGTTTCTCGCTTGAGTGCCCGCAGCATAAGGGAGACAAATCTCTCGAGCCGTCCTCCACTTGAGGCTGATGACATACGAGTGTTTTGACATGGGAGAGTTTCTTTTCTTTCCTTTTGAAGCTCAACGAGAGAGAGCGAGAGAGAGAGAGAGAGAGAGAGAGGAGGTGAAACGGGAACAGATGATGTTGAAATTGTAACAAAGAGAGAGCTGAGGGTCTGCTAATAGCAAGTCCTGAAGGGCATCAAACCATTTGGAAGTTAATCTCACATTTTCAATGGACGGGAAAAGTTTCACCAGCATGATTTACTCAGTCCTAGTAAAAACTGACTCTTTTTGTTTTATAAATGGACTGTGTACCTGATTCACTACATAAAGTTGCCATCAAATATGAAAACCGATACTTTGTGCGAAAAATGTTCCCCTGCACCTTGTACACATTTCAGAGAGAGAGGAGAGAGGGGGGAGACAGAGAGACAGAAATGGAAGAAGGGAAGGAAAAGAGGATGACAATTACGGATATCAGTCAGGGCAATGGGAAAGGGGAAGAGAAACGAAAGGGGGAAAAATAGATTTTGCTGTAACATATGAAACACTTTCATCTTTATCCTTTAGAGACGCTAGTCATAAACCACACTTTGTTTCCACCGCACAGTACAAGATTAAGGTCTTTCTAATCTGAGCGCTTTGCCTGAAACTGGTTGTAAATGAACTGTAAAACAAGAGAACTGAAAAAAAGGGACACATTGATGTATAGAGACAGACAAACAATGTGTGTGTGTGTGTGTGTGTGTGTGTGTGTGTGTGTGTGTGTGTGTGTGTGTGCTGCGTTGTGTTTTGGTGTGGTGTGTGTGCATGTGTGTGTGTGTGTGTGTGTGTGTGTGTGTGTGTGTGTGTGTGTTTAGAATATTGAAACAGACTACTGTGCTACTGAAAACAAGCTCGCTCAAAATGCCAATAAACTCATGAAACGAGGTGCAAAGTAACACTTACTGAATACAAAATGCAGTATAGATAAGCGAATTTTAGACAAATGTGTCTTCTGCAGACGTCACGAAAAAACACACCATTAAACTGCACCAAGTGTGAGTCTCCAGATAGCTGTTAGCATAGGAATGGCTATACAGAAAGAAAGTTTGATAGTGGAGCGTCACGTGAGTCTCCAGATAGCTGTTAGCATAGGAATGGCTATACAGAAAGAAAGTTTGATAGTGGAGCGTCACGTGAGTCTCCAGATAGCTGTTAGCATAGGAATGGCTATACAGAAAGAAAGTTTGATAGTGGAGCGTCACGTGAGTCTCCAGATAGCTGTTAGCATAGGAATGGCTATACAGAAAGAAAGTTTGATAGTGGAGCGTCACGTGAGTCTCCAGATAGCTGTTAGCATAGGAATGGCTATACAGAAAGAAAGTTTGATAGTGGAGCGTCACGTGAGTCTCCAGATAGCTGTTAGCATAGGAATGGCTATACAGAAAGAAAGTTTGATAGTGGAGCGTCACGTGCATGAAGATGGGTGGAATGATAGAACAGCAGAAGCACATTTACATGACGTCTGAACTACCCAACACAAAAGCAAAGAGCAGATGGCTGTGTTGAGTGTTCACACTTGCTCATGTATGTGTACATGTGCATATGTGTGCACGTGCATCACAGCTTTGTGTGTGTTTCTGTGGCAACGCCGTAACAAGGCGTTAGATGAGGTAGCATTCTCTATCCCCAGATGAAGACTGACTGATGATAGTCGTCAGCGGATGGTTGAGTTGGTGGCACTCTGCCTATGTGAATACCAGATTAGGTACATCTGAACATCACCGAGGTGATATGACCCGAGTGCTGGTGAGTAGCCATATGCTGACCTCCAACAGACAACTTCAGTGTGGACTGCCATTGTCAGAAGAGCAACAGGAACCTCTGTGTGTGTGTGTGTGTGTGTGTGTGTGTGTGTGTGTGTGTGTGTGTGTGTGTGTGTGTGTGTGTGTGTGTGTGTGTGTGTGTGCATTGTGTGTGTGTATGTGTGTGTGTGTGTGTGTGTGTGTGTGTGTGTGTGTGTGTGTGTGTGTGTGTTGTGGTGTGTGTGTGTGTGTGTGTGTGTGTGTGTGTGTGTGTGTGTGTGTGTGTGTGTGGAGTCGGAATCGGAGGCTTGGGAGTGATCCAGCCGAAGAAACGCACAAGACCAGGCAGCCCAGAAAACTCCTGATTGGAGTTATCAGTTGTTTCTTGCTTCAGTGTCCATGGCGTAAGGGAGACAAATCTCTCGAGGTGTCCTCCACTCGAGGCTGATCACATTCAAGAGTTTTGGCATGGGAGATTTCTTTCCTTTTGAAGCGCAGCGAGAGAGAGAGAGAGAGAGAGAGAGAGAACAGAAGTGAAGGTGGGAGAAGATGAGATTGAAATTGTGACAAAGAAAGAGATAGTGGTCCAGGCATGACCACTTTGAAGTTCATGTCACATTTTCAGTGGACGGGAAAACACTCACCAGCGTGATTTATTCAGCCCTGGTAAAGACAGATTTTTTTATGCTATGGAAGACTCTTTATATTTCATAAATGGACTTAGTACCTGGTTTACTAAATCTTCATAAAGTCGCCTTAAAATACGAAAGTAGATACCTTGTGCGAAAAAAAGTTCCTGCATCTAGTATACAATTCATGCATTTTCAGATCACTATTACTACCACTAAATCTTCATAAAGTCGCCGTAAAATACGAAAGTGGATACCTTGTGCGAAAAAAAAGTTCCTGCGTCTAGTATACAATTCATGCATTTTCAGATCACTACTACTACTACTACTACTACTACTACTACTACTACTACTACTACCACTACTAGTACTACCACTACTACTACTACTACCACCACTACTACTAGCACTACTACTACTACTACCACCACTACTACTACTACTGCTGCTACTGCTGCTGCTGTTGCTGCTGCTGCTGATGATGATGACAACGACGACGACGACGATGATACGAACAACAACAAAAATAATATTAATACTATTACTACTAATAATAATATTAATACAAATACTACCAATGATGATGATTAAAAAAAACAACACAAACAACAACCATAATTATTATAATAATGATAATAATAATAATAATGATAACAACAACAATAATGATAACAACAACAATAATGATACTAATATAATGATAATGATAATTATGATAATAATTATAATAGTAACAATAATATTAATGGTAGTAGTAATAATAATGATAATAATAATAAATAACAATAATAATATTATTATTATTATTCTTGTAATAATGATATATTAATAATAACAATAATAATAATAATAATAATAATAATAATAATAATAATAATAATAATAATAATGATTGTATAATAATGATAATAGTAATAATGATGACGACGACGACGACGCGACGACGACGACGACGACGATGATGATGATGATCGTAATAAAACATACGGACATACACTGTAGCTGGCACCGCACATGCACACTTACAAACACACACACACACACACACACACACACACACACATACCCACACACACACACACACACACACACACACACACACACACACACACACACACACACACACACACACACACACACACACAC
>CM031597.1:93556032-93561032 GCA_018398815.1 Conus ventricosus | reverse complement strand
CTGGGAACATCTGGTGGTGCTGCTTAATAGGCTGCGGCTGACACGACGTAAGTCTCACCATTCATTCAGGCAAATAACGTTCTCTCTGTCTGTCTGCTTTCTCCCCCCCCCCCCCCCCCCACCCCCCCGTCTTTCTCCTTCCTCTCTCTCTCTCTCTCTCTCTCTCTCTTCTCTCTCTCCCTCTCTCTCTCTCTCTCTCTCTTTTTCTCTCTCTGTCTTCCTCTCTTTCTCTCTTTCCCCCTCTCTGTCTCTCTTCTCTCTGTCTCGCTCTCTCTCTCTCTCTCTCTCTCTCTCTCTCTCTCTCTCTCTCTCTCTCTCTCTCCAGTGCACACCACCCACACCATTCATCCTCTGATAAAAGTCCATCACCACTGACAACCTGTGTTACACGTTTCTTTCTGTTGTTGGTTTGTCTGCCTGCCTGCCTGCCTGCCTGCCTGCCTGCCTGCCTGCCTGCCTGCCTGCCTGCTATCATTGTCTGCCTGCCTGCCTGCCTGTCTGCCTGCCTGTTTGTCTGTCTGTCTGTACCTCTCTAGTCTCTCTTTTCTCTCTGTGTCTGTGTCTTCTGTCTGTCTGTCTGTCTGTCTGTCTGTCTGTCTCTCTCTCTCTCTCTCTCTCTCTCTCTCTCTCTCTCTTCTCTCTCTCTCCCCCCCCCCACGCTGACACCCGTACTCCAGTTTCTCTCTCTCTCTCTCTCTCTTTCTCTCTCTCTCTCTCTCTCTCTCTCTCTCTCTCTCTCTCCCCTCTTCTCTCTCTCTCTCTCTCCTCTCCTCCTCTCTCTCCGTCTCCTCTCTCTCTCTCACTCTCTCTCTTGCTGTGCTCTCTCTCACTCTGGTTTTTCTTTTTTTTTTCCTGATGGAAATGATTTGTCAACACAGTTACATAATTTGATTTTGAAAAATGGCGCCCCTTTAAAGAGTCTGTTGCCGTTGAAAATAACGTCTGCGTCAAAACGTTAACAATAAATCTTGTCTGTCATGATGTATACGTGGTATGTATCGTGCGTGTGGAAAAACGTATACGTTCCCTTCCTCACTCCCTCCCTCCTTCCCCCCTCCCCCCCCCTCCCCCCCTCTCTCTCTCTCTCTCTCTCTCTCTCTCTCGCTCGCTCGCTCTCTCTCAATCTGTGTGTGTGTGTGTCTCTCTCTCTGTGCTTTTTTCCTGATGGAAATGATTTGTCAACACAGTTACATAATTTGATTTTGAAAAATGGCGCCCCTTTAAAGAGTCTGTTGCCGTTGAAATAACGTCTGCGTCAAAACGTTAACAAGAAATTTCGTCTGTCATGATGTATATGTGGATGTATCGTGCGTGTGGAAAAACGTATACGTTCCCTTCCTCACTCCTCCTCCTTCCCTCCCTCCCTTCCCCCCCCTCTCTCTCTCTCTCTCTCTCTCTCTCTCTCTCTCTCTCTCTCTCTCTCTCTCTCTCTCTCTCTCTCTCTCTTTTCTCTCTGTCTCTCTCTCTCTCTCTGTCAACCACCGTTCTTTCTCTCTGCCCGTCTCCGTATTTCTCCATAATTTATTACCTTTTCTCTTCCCTGGACCCCTTCCCTTTCCGTGTGTGTGTGTGTGTGTGTGTGGTGTGTGTGTGTGTGTGTGTGGGTGTTGTGTGTGTGTGTGTGTGTGTGTGTGCGCGCACGCGTGCGAGCGTGCGTGCGGGGGTGGGTGCTCTGTGTGTGTATGTGTATGTGTGTGGGTACCCACCCCCTCACACACCTTTTCAGTTATATCTAATTATGTCTACTCTTTCTTCCGTTAATCCGTATAACTCTCCCACATTTTGTCGCTATAGCTTCTTAACCTGCACCATTTTCGTTTCTGCAATTTATTTTCGGTAATCCTTAGTGCCTTTTTTTTGTTTTGTTAATTTCTGATTTGCTACCACCTCCTGAGTTATTTCCCTGCTCTTTTGATATTTCTTATCACACACACACACACACACACACACACACACACACACACACACCACACACACACACACACACCATACACGCGCGCGCGCACCCACACACACGCACACACACACACACACACACACACACACACACACACACCACACACACACACACACACACACACACACACACACACAACACACACACATGCACACGCGCATCGTATACACTGACACACACACACACGCACACACATGGGCCTGTGCCTACATACCCATGCACGCACATACATACCCGTATACACTTGCTACACACATTTACAAGAATAACAATAGCACAGCCATGTTAGATAGATACCTGAGGGCTGACCTGCGCGTTGAGCTAAGGTGCAGGTCAGACAACTGCGAAGTCATTGCCATGTTACCCTCTTCTTAAACTCTCTCATCTTTGTCATTAATTCATTTATCCATCAGCTTCAAATCATGCGCCAGTGTGGTCTCGAAACTTAGCGGAAGTGGTGTAGCGTATATGGACTAGTCCACACGCAGTGACACCTCCTTGATGAAACTGAAACCGAAACAATCACCTGCGTACTTTTTTCATTATTCTCTATTACCCTGCCATCTTTAAGATAATTTCTAATTCCCCTAGCACCATTTTTGTTACGATCTTCTAATAGCCTGCCGCCATTTCTTGTTAATGCTCATCATCTTAGCATTAAAAAAAATTCGGTATCCCCCTTGCATCCCTTGGAACTCTAGCATCTTAATTGTTACTTCCTATTATCCTGTCATCTTTTTTCGTTATTCGAAATAACTCTGTAACATTTTATATCGTTCTTTATTTTTATCCTGCCGCCTCTTTCTTATGCACCCCTGAGGTGGCTTCCGTTGGCGGCTTGGCTCAGACCATGATGATTTGATTTATTCTTCGTTATCTCGTCACCTTTCCAATCATTTATCATTACCTTGCCACCTCTTCACTGTCATTATCCTGCCACTTTCCCATGAACTCCTTATTGCCTTGTCTCAGAGAGAGAGAGAGAGAGAGAGAGAGAGAGAGAGAGAGAGAGGAGAGAGAGAGAGAGAGAGAGGAGAGACAGACAGACAGACAGACAGACAGACAGAGAGAGAGAGAGAGAGAGAGAGAGAGAGAGAGAGAGAGAGAGAGACAGACAGACAGACAGACAGACAGACAGAGAGAAGAGAGAGAGAGGAGAGAGAGAGAGAGAGAGAGAGGAGAGAGAGAGAGAGAGAGAGAGAGGAGAGAGAGAGAGAGAGAGAGAGAGAGTGAGAGAGAGAGAGAGAGGACATATTCAAATACAAAAACGGATATTTAAATCAAATTAGATATGCAGCGCAAATAGTACAGCCATCATCTAACGTAGACAAGAGAGAGGAGAGAGAGAGAGAGAGATGAGAGGAGAGAGAGAGAGGAGAGAGAGAGAGAGAGGAGATAACGGTACACTACGCCATGATCTTTATAGGTAGTGCTTAATTATCAACCCTGATAAGTCCAGTAACTTAGACCTATCTTTATAATCCACACTAACTGTCAGCTTGCTTTGGCACAAGCCTGCTTCTCAAAAACCACGACGCACAAAAACACCTATGCTCCTCTCTCTCCTATCTGCGCTTTCTATTTCAGGTGTACACAGACGCAAACAGGGAGATAGACACGCACACATACCGAGTGCACTCGCGGACATACACGCACACACACACACACACACAAACGCACGCGCGCACACATACACACACAAATTGACAAACACACGCACACAGATGCAGCAGACGCACTGGCGCGTGTACACACACACACACACACACACACACACACACACACACACACACACACACACACACACACACACACACACACACCGATCTGATTCATTCTCTCCCTCTATTTGAGGAAGGAGTAAAACGTGCAAAAAGTCGTCAATTCTGACTCTAAAACGCAGCTGCAAAAGACGGCAACACCTCGTCGTTTAAAGCCTTTATCAAAACTTGGGAGGCCTGTCCTCTACACTGAGAAAAACCATGAAAGAAACGAGCTAGCAGGAACATAAAGCAGGAGCATCTAAACGTAGAACGAGCATGCACTACACACGCGCACAAGATACAAACACTAACACACACACACGCACACACACACACACACACACACACACACACACACACACACACACACACACACACACACACACACACACACACACACACACACACATGCACAAAAATAGAGAAATCGTATCACATTGGGAAAAATTTCTCTGTATTCACAGCAGAGCTGATTGCCATTGTTATGGCACTGAACTATCTTCTTAGTTTCCCATATTCGATATTTCAAATATTATTTTGTGTCGATTCAAAATCTGTCTTACAAGCTTTAGGATATTCTCATACAAGAGTGAGAGGAGAAATGATATCTGAGATATACCATTTAATTTATTTTTTGTCTTTACGTGGTTCTTCTATTGACTTTTGCTGGATTCCATCACATTGTGGTTTAGCAGCAAATGAAAGGGTTGATCGGTTAGCCAAAAATGGTGCAGCTAAGGAAAAGAGCGTTACAAAAATAAATATTCCTTTATCCTTGCATGAAAATTATAGCCTTTTAGGTAAAGCATCATGGGATTCGGTGATAGGAAGACAAAAAGAGTGTCCAAACATAATAAAGGACAACAAGGGAAAATTCTTTAAGAAGCTTGTAAAATATAAAACGGGACATAATCTCCACCAGGAACGACTTTTGAAGAGTCTGATCTTTAGACTCAGACTTGATGCATACAAAGCAAAATATTGTAAAAATGTCACTTGTATTTGTAGCCAAAATATTACACTATTCCATGTCATCTTCCTTTGCAGAAATTACTAAAAAATTTTACCTACTTGGTTATTAAGTTTGAACCCATCAATCGCGAATTTTTGGGATGTTTTGGGAACGAAGCGAAGGCTATAGAAGTTGTTAGGGCAATTGTTAAGAGTCCAATTGGACATTTACTTTGATTCTCGAGTTATTTGTTCTTATTATTTCAATGGTTAAAAATGTTTTGTTTCTTTTAAAAATGTTCAGATATGAATCAAGGCTAAAGCAGTTT
>CM031597.1:93533532-93538532 GCA_018398815.1 Conus ventricosus | reverse complement strand
GGCCAAACCTTTGGGGGAAAGAGAGAGAGAGAGGGGAAAAGAAAAGAAAAGAAAAAATAAGTAGAAAAGAAGAGGGGGAGAGAGGGGAGGGGAAGAGAGAGAGAGAGAGCACGCAGAACATAATATTTTTATGGGGGTTTTTTAAAAAGCTTACATTTTCTTTCCTTTTTTTTTCCCTTTTCTTTATTTTTTTTCCAGAGAGAGAGAGGAAAAAGGAGAGAGGAAAGAGAGAAGAAAAGAGAGAGAGATGGGGAGATAGAGGAGAGAGAGAGAGGGGAGCTTGCTGCCCTAAACACCCCCACGCATACACGCACATAAGATATTATGAAATTTTAACTTTTTTCCTATTTTTCCTTTCCCTTTCCCTTTCTTTTTTTCTTTGTCTTTCTGTCTTTTTTTTCTTAAACAAAAAGTTAAAACTCCATGCTTTTCTCCCCAAACGAAATTTTTCCCAGTGTGGGGGAAGTCACTGCCCTGGAAGGGAGACCCTTTGATCAAAACAGATTAAAGACTTGGGAAAGTGGGCTTTTATTTGTTTTTCCCTTTTTTAAAAAAAACCAAAACAAAAAAAAACAGTAGTTACTTTGTCAAGTTTTTATACAGTCATTCGAGACATGCTGTAACAGAAGCTTTCCCCGTTCCCTAGGCAACGACATTCTTTTGTATCACGTGTAATACTCTGTCTGTCTGTCTGCTCTTCCTTTTCTCTTCTCTCTCTCTTCCCTCCTTTTTCTCCTCTCTCCTCTAATCATAAAAAGAGCATCACCAAACAGCAATGGGTTTTTTTAAAAAAATTCAACCCATGTTTTAAATGAAAAAAAAGGGTTTAAAAATTTTCAACCCCCCCTTAGAAAATTTTAAAAACCAAAAAAAATAGTAAACAAATGCAAAAGGGATAAATGGAAATCGGTTTTTAAATGAAAACTCCAACAAAAAACCCCCAAAAACCCCCCCAAAAAAACCCTGCAGGCAACCCGCACGTGCAAACAACCCAAACGGGAGCCCCCAGCTAAAAAACTTTTTTGGGGGTGGGGAAACCCAAAAAACCCTTTCCCGATTACAGCGCAACCGCTCGAAACAAAATTTTTAAGAGTTTTTAAAAATTCCTTTTTAATATTGTTTTAAAAAAAATGTTGCTCCCCAAGGGGGGGAGCGCTTTTGGGTCGTTTTTTGGGTGTTCAAACCCCTAAAATTTTATAAATATATTTTATATATATAAAATATATATTTTAAAAATTTAAAAAAATTATAAATAATAATATACCAAAATACAAATTTCCCCAATTTTTTACCTTCAGAGAGAGAAGAGAGAGAGAGAAGGAGAGGGTGGAGGGGGGTTTTTCCCGATATATTTTAGCTTTTTACCAAATAAATTTTGCACAAATTTACAGCGTCGTTTCCCCGGGAAAAAACTATTTGATTTCCCCTTCCCCCCTCTCGTTGTTTTTTGTGTGTGTGTGTGTTGTGTGGGGTGGGGTGGTTGGTGTATGTATGTGTGGCCCCGCCGCCGCGCGTGTTTTACCATTTGATAAATTTTGATGCGATTTTTTATGGGAAAATATCGGAAACCTCTCTCTCTCTCTCTCTCTCTCCTTTCTCTCCTCCTCTTCTCTCTCTCTCTTTTTCTTTTTGTTTTTTTTTTATGGGGTGTGTAAGGGGTGGCGGGCAAGGGGAGAGAGAGAGAGAGAGAGAGAGAGAGAGAAAGAAATTCTTAAATTTGAATTTCCAAAAAATCAAAAAATGCCCTAATCCACACCCCCCCCCAAAAAAAAAAAACGGGGAGATTATAAAAATAAAATTTTTGCCCGGGTTTACCTACAAAATCGACCTACGTTTTGTTTCTGTGATATCTCTAATTTAAAACTTTTAATGATGCCAAAACCCCTTTGCCGTAGTTTACGGTCTGTGACGAGTAAATTTTTTTTTCTTAGGAGAAAAAAGACATATTTGGGCACAACATGCGCCCCCAAAATGAGTCATAAGGTTTATATCCCCGACGACCAAATTTTTTGTTCCTTTTACCCTTTTTTTCCCTTTTTAAAGGTTTTGGCCCGGAGGGGAAAACGTGGAAGTAAAGGAAAACCCCGATTTTCGATAATTTTTTGGAAGGGTCATTTTTTTTATAGATCTATAGTCAAACTAAATACCCCACCCAGCATCAACCCTCATCTTCGCTCCCTCCCTTCGCCCATTCGACACCCCACCCTCTCACCACCCACACTACCCCTCACCCCCTTCACCCCTGCAAGTCACTGACTCCAGCACCGACATCGGCTGTGCCAGAGTGTACTGTCACTAAACCATGGCCCATTCAACACATCACACAACATCAAAACCGACCAGACCACCCGTAGCATTCCACATCATAACATGCCACACTACATCACGCCACATCAAGTGACGCGAAAACACTCCACACACCACCACAAAATGTTAATTTGTTCATTAGCCTCTCCCCCCCCCCATCCACCCCACCCCCCACGCACTCCTACACCCATCTGCTATTTCTCTCCATCTACCCTTCTTCCCTCCCTTCACATACCCCCCCCCCCCCCCCCCCCCCCCCCCCCCCCCCCCCCCCCCCTTTGTCGTACCTTTCTATCCCCAACCTCAAACCATCGTCTGTTTTTCCTACAGAAAAAAAGGATTTTTCCGACAGTTTAAGTTATTAGGAGAGAGAGAGAGAGAGAGAGAGAGAGAGAGAGAGAGAGGGAGAGAGAGAGAGAGAGAGAGAGAGAGATTGAAGATAACTATGATGGTCATGAAGAAGATGAAATAATGATGTTTATTATGACGACGACGACGACGACGACGACGACGATAGCGACGACGACGACGACGACGACGATGACGACGACGACGACGATGATATGACATCATTTAACTCAGCTGCATCTTAATAAAAGTTAGTCTAACCATCATCATTGTCGCCGTCGTCGTCGTCGTCGTCGTCGTCATCATCATCGTCATCATCATCAAAAGCTTTTTTTCTCCTTTCAAAAAACATTCTGTGTTAACAACAAAATAAAACAAAACGACACCGATAACAAAAACAACAACAACAACAACAACGACGACGACGACGACGACGACGATGATAATAATGATGATAAGGGTGATAACGCCTTATGTTTCATCACTGATAAAATCAGAACCCAAGCCACGTTGATTCGCCTGTGTTAATTCAATCACTCCAGTTTGAATTTCCCTCCCCATCATAGACATCCCAGATCCCAAGCCTAAGAGAATCCCGACCTCCCAGTCCCATATCCCCGTGCTACTCACCGTCCTGTGGTCTGGGAGTCAGGTGGATCTTGTGGATACACTCGTGCTTGAGCCATTCCACCAGGTCAGACACGAAGGCCTGTTCGGCCACGTTCTCAGCACCGCTGTCGGCGGACTGGGCATCCGTGGCGTTGTCCTCCATGTCTCTGTCTCTGAAGGGAGACTTCAGCTGCCTCCTCCTCCACCTCCTTTCCTTACTTCTCTTGCAAAGACTCAAGATCTACAGGGGCGTCTCAGAATCGTGAGAACTTCCCATAGTAAGGTTTCCTTACAGAGATCCCAGACCTTCCAAGAAACTTCTGGTTACACTTCCTTTCTGAGCACGTTGGTAGCTCAAAGACTCGGTTGGGCTGAAATATTTTCGGCGTGCTTTAGAAGTGTTCCACACTCGAAGAGGTTGTTCTTATGGTAATTCGCCCTCCTTTAAAAGACTTTAAAAGACTCTACAGTCAGGTAGGCGTCCTTCTTTGAAATCTCTTTGTCAACGCTCCCAAGAGACGTCACAATCTTGAAGTCATTCTTCGTTTTACTTGTTCACCAACTTTTGTCTCCAGCTTTTGTAAAATTAGCTTGTTTGAGCCTGAAGGGGAAAGTCCTCGATGTCGTTTCCCTGTGGCTTCCCTGGCCAGGTCTTCACAGGTTTCTCTGAATCTTTACAGTCTTCCGCACATTCCCTCGTCTCTGTTTCCAGCTAGCTCTGGGAGAACTTTTTTTGTTTTCTTTTTGTGTGTGTGTGTTTTGGTTTGTTTTGTTTGCAGTTTGAGATGGAAAGCTAGGCACTCCGTTTTCGGACTTCCGTTAAATTGTGCTGGAGAGAAAAGGAAGCAGTCTGAAGTTGTCTTCACGATTTCGAGTCAATATAACACCAAAAACGTCGAAATCTTTGTTTAAAAAATGCAGTGTCGAGCACCTGTGTGTTTGAATCCTGATGTTTGGTTTACCATTGGTTTCAAAGAATGTCATCAACAACCAATTGTTTCATTGATCTTTTACACCAGAACGTCGTTTTTTGTTGTTGTTTTTTTTTGTTTTTTTTTTGTGGCATATTTTCACCCCGTGTTTTGTCGAACTGTCAAAGCCACATAACAAGATACTCTTCTTTTGATCGGTGTTTCAGCACCTTTGCATCTTGGCAGAAGATTAGAAGTCTGTGTTTCAAACACAATTGTCGTAAATGTTGACAATTTTGATAGTCATCACTTTGGTAAAAGGTCTCACACGTTTTGAAGTGTTGCCAGTGTCCAGCTCAGCGCTAATACTGTTGTTGTTGTTGTTGTTGTTGTTGCTTTTCACCAGCAACTACAACAAAGAGCACTAATCGTTAATAGTCACCAACTCCTCATAATTTTCAAAACTCTCACCATACGTTTTAGTGCATCGTTTGTTTAAAGCAATCAAAATAAGCAAAACACTTTCAACGGCAATGAGATAGGGTAATATATGTATCTCTAGATCTATTTCTATAGGGTGATATAGATGTACACACACACACACACACACACACACACACACACCACACACACACACACACACACACGCACACACACAGCGCTGACGCGCGTGGGCGCGCGCGAGCAGGTAGGCACGCATACAAATGCGCGTGTGTGTGAACATCTATTACTCTGTCTGTCTGTCTGTCTGTCTTTCTTCATCCTTTTCTTTTTTCCATTTTTTTTTATTGATGTACATCCCTTCATAATATTTTCATTTATATG
>CM031597.1:93528532-93531032 GCA_018398815.1 Conus ventricosus | reverse complement strand
ACACACTCATGCAATGTTAGGTAGATACTCAAGGTCTGACCAGCGCGTTGGGCTAATGCGTAGGTCAGACATCTACTAAGTCGTAGTCACGATACCCTCTTCTTAAATTTTCTCATCTTAGTTATCAATTCATTTATCCATTAGCTTTAAATCATGCGCAGTGTGGTCTCAAAATTTAGCGGATGTGGTGTAGCGTTTATGGACTAGTCCGCACACAGTGACGCCCCCCTGATAAAACTGAAACCAGACTGTTTTAGTTCTATATGGTCAAAATAAAGATACGCTGTCTAACTGACAGTTACCTGATCTATAGTAATGTATTTCAATGTATTTCAGTCTATTTTGTCAAGGTAAAGAAACATTCTCTTCCACCAAACCTTAAGATAACCAGTCTATAGTATTTCTGACCTGTCTGTTTCTTTTTAGTTATCAATCTAATGATACATTCTCCTATTGGCAGTCGTCTGGCCTGTGGTCAGTCTGTTTCAGTCTATTTGGCAAACTAAAGGTACGTTTATCTCTCGTAGTAATCTAGTCATCTACTTCATCCTCTTTTGGCGAAGGTCAAGACACGTTTTCTCTCGTTTACACCAACCCGGTCAAGCTCTCTTCATCCATGTTGTCAAAATAAAGAACGATTAGGCCTATCTCATGTACTCTACTCCGGTCGCTCTATTTCTGTCTGTGTCGTCAAAATAAACAAGACAAGTTATCTCTCATTGACAGCAACCTGACCAGTCTACCTCAGTCTCTGTTGTCGTCACAACAAAGACATATGACAACGCCCTGACCAAGTCCACTTAACTGATCTGTCGAAGATCATCCTTGTATTACAAACGACTTCGCACAGCCGATGTTAAAGTTTCATTAAAGCGATCGTTCTTTGTTAGCAAGTTCACAATAATACTTCAGATAAACAAAAGCCTGCGGGAAAAAAAAACCCACCACAACAACACCAACAACAACAACAACAAACCAAAAAAAAACAGCGCAGCGGTCGTCACGTTTGAAAGTCTCAACACACGAATGGAAAAAAAAAAATCACAAAGAGAAAGAAAGAAAAAAGTAACAACCGTCATTATATTGTAAGCCATATTGTGTGAATGAAAAGAAAAACAAAACAAAACAACAAAAAAACAATCTTTAAACAAAGCGGAAACGCATAAAAACTTTCACCTGACTTTCTTCTTCTTCTTCTTCTTCTTTTTTCTTTTTGTTCACCAGCTCACAAACTCATTCACATCGTGGTCCACACACTGCAGTGAACAAACTCGACCCAGCCGTGACAAGAATGGACCGACCAACCGACCGACTGACTGACCCGTCGGATGGACACACTGGACTGTGACGGGGAGGAGGGAAGCAGGGGGTGGGGGTGGGAGTGGGGGGAGTGGCTGGCCTGAAGACGACGCCGATCTACTACCATCATCGTAGTAGTAGAGACAGGCCGACCGACCCACTGAGAGAGAAAAGTGAGAGAAACAAACACTTGTTTTACAAGAAGCCGAACTTTCCTTTCATTTTCTCTTTATAGCACCACGGCTGCAGGCTGTCACAGCGACGGTCCACACCGACACACACACGCAGGCAGGCAGGCAGGCAGACAGGCAGGCAGGCAGACACCGACAGCCGGTGGGTGGTGGTGATGATTCGTTCGCGGCAGTAGACATAGTAGTCGGGTCGTAAAGGACGGCTGACGAAGCCCCCCAGGCCACGCGTGCAAAATGGTAGCGCTGTCTGTGGCGGCTGTTTGCTGCGGCAGCAGCAGCAGCAGCCAGGAAGCAGCAGAGGGAGGGAGCAAGCAGTAGCAGGCTAGCAGCAAGCCATGAATGAATAAAAGAGTGGGTCTGTCGGTCTGTTTGTCTGTCTGTCTGTCTGTCTGTCTGGGTCTCAGGCGGAGGAGACCAGAACGAAACGCAGTCCATATGCCTCCTTCGCAGGAGAGAGAGAGAGAGAGAGAGAGAGAGAGAGAGAGAGAGAAGAGAGAGAGAGGAGAGAGAGAGAGAGAGAGAATTTTTTTTTATTGTCCATAGCATTGCAACGTTCAGACGAGGAGATGAACGTAAACATTATGAACACAAACAAGTCATATGCTTATTTCACAAACACACACACACACGTACATACGCGCGATCGCAGCGCGCACGCAAGTGCACGCACACACACACACACACACACACACACACACACACACACACACACACACACACACACACACACACACGCACGCACGCACGCACGCACGCACGCACGCACGCACGCACGCACGCACGCACGCACGCACCACACACACACACACACACACACACAAACACACACACGCACGCACGCACGCACGCGCGTGCGCGCGCGCCCACACACACACACACACACACACACACACACACACACACACACACACACACACACACACACACACACACACAAACACACCCACACACACACACACACACACACACACACACACACACACACACACACACACACACACACACACACA
>CM031597.1:93516132-93520932 GCA_018398815.1 Conus ventricosus | reverse complement strand
CTCCCCTCCTTGTCTTTTCTCTCTCTCTCTCTCCTCTCTCTATATATATATATAAAATATATATTGTGTGTGGGTTGTGGTGTGTGTGTGCGTGGCTGCGTGTTGTGTGTTGTGTGTGTGTGTGTGGGTGGTGTTGTGTGTGTGTGTGGTCTGGTATGGTGTCTGGTGCAAAAACCCCTCATTCCGTTCACACACACACACACACACACACACACACACACAACACACCACACACACACACGCACACACACACACACCACACACAACACATACACACACACAGATATATAAAATTATATATATATATCTGTCAATGATTTTAAAAAAGGAAGGTTAAAACTCGAGGTTAAAACTCGACAAATTTGTTTCTAGGGGCGTTGCGCTGTCATCAGGATGGTTTTTTTTTGCCCACCGCCGATGTTATATAGCGTGTGGGCTCACGTTTGCGGTTGTTTGCACGTGCGGGTTGGCTTTCAGGTTTTGGGTTTTGGATGTGTTCACAAACAGTTGTTTACTATTTCTGTTTTGGTGTTAAATTTGCTAAGTGTGGTTTGCATAGTATTAACCATTTTTCAGTTAAACATAGGTTGCACCTTTTTGAAACATTGCTGTATGGTGATGCTCTTTTTATGATTTTCCAGGATATATTGTAGCTTGTTTTGCCGTCTTTAATTTTCCCAGATATATTTGCTCAGTTCGGGTTTGGTTTTTATATTTTTCTTTATTAAAAGACGGGTTTGTGGTTTGCATATCGGGTTTTGAAGTGGTTTTCAGTGATCCTATTATGTTTCTTTTTCATTTTCTGATGTTACAGTAGCCTGGTATACAATGTTGTTGTGGAGACATTTATTGTTTGTGGGCACTGCTCCTTTCTCGTGCAATTGCAAGATTTCCTTCTTCCCCCCTTCTTTGCTGTGTTGATTTTCATTTTGTTGGATGCGTCAATCAGGTTTTGAGGTTGGGCATACATGAGTACGATAGTTTGACAGTGTTTTTGTTAAATATTTTGGACAGTTTGTGCTCTTTTGGAAATGAAGTTGCTAGGATTTTGAAGAATTCTTTCCCCATGTTTGTTTTGAGTTTCCGTCGTATGGGGGTTATACCATATGATTTTTCTTTTCCTATTTTTCTTGCTTTTTTTTGTGTTGTTGTCCGGTTGTTTGTAGTTTGTAATTGTATCCACTTGTTTGTAGTGCCTCCTGGTATTCCACTGCTGCATTGTTGAACAATGTGTTGAACAGAGTGTTCAACAATGCAGCAGTGTTCAACATGCAAGCAGTGGAATACCAGGAGGCACTCAAACAAGTGGTACAATTACAAACTACAATACAACCCGGACAACAACACAAATAAAAGCAAGAAAAATAGGAAAAGAAAAATCATATGGTATAACCCCCCATACGACGGGAAACTCAAAACAAACATAGGAAGATTTTTCAAAATCCTAGCACTTCATTCCAAAAGAGCACAAACTGTCCAAAAATATTTAACAAAAACACTGTCAAACTATCGTACCATGTACCCCAACCTCAAAAACCTGATTGACGCATCCAACAAAATAAAAATCAACACAGCAAAAAAGGGTGAAGAAAGGAAATCTTGAAAATTGCACGAGAAAGGAGCAGTGCCCACTAAACAAAAAATGTCTCACAACCAACATTGTATACCAGGCTACTGTAACATCAGAAAATGAAAAGAAACATACATGGGAAACACTGAAAACCACTTCAAAACCAGATATGCAAACCACAAACATCATTCAATAAAGAAAAATAAAAACCCAAAACAGAACTGAGCAAATATATCTGGAAACTTAAAGACGAAAAAAACAAGCTACAATATATCCTGGAAAATCATAAAAAGAGCATCACCATACAGCAATGTTTCAAAAAGGTGAAACCCTATGTTTAACTGAAAAAGGTTAATACTATGCAAACCACACTTAGCAACTTTAAAAAACCAAAACAGAAATAGTAAACAACGCAGGCATAAATGGAAATCGTTTTTTAGTGAACAATCCAAAACAAAACCTGAAAGCCCCAAAAACACGTCAGCCAACCCGCACGTGCAAACAACCGCAAACGTGAGCCCACACGCTATATAACATCGGCGGGGGGCAAACAAAAACCATCCTGATGACAGCGCAACGCCGCTAGAAACAAATTTGTCGAGTTTTAACCTCGAGTTTTAACCTTCCTTTTTAACATCATTGACAAATGTTGCTCCCAAGGGGGTCGAGCACTTTTAAATCATTTTAGGCTCTTTGGTTTATATTCATCTATATATTATATATAAAATATATATATATATAATATATATATAATATATATATATATATAATATATATATTTACATACATACAAACATACATACATGCACACATACATATGTACATACTACATATCAATTACTTTAATGCATCAACTTGTCAAATCAACAACAATGCACAGTAGTCCAGATTGCAGGCGCATCGATTAAAGTTATCTTTCACATACTCTCTCTCTCTCTCTCCTCTCTCTCCTCTCTCTCCCCCTCTCTCTCCTCTCTCTTTTCCTCTATTCCCCCTCTTTCTCTCTTTGTCCCACGCCCTTTCTCTGTCCGACTGGCGGCCCCAAATTCTTTGTCAATCAGTGGCTTTAGTCAGCTGATACTATTTATAGCACAGTTTAAGAGCCATCATCTGTCAGTTTCAATGCGGTTCATGAGGTGATTCCGCCTTGAACAAACACCCCTAGAACCAATCATGACAGACATGCTAAAGTTTTTTGCGAGTTGTTTACATTTTGTTATGGCAGCCCTAACATTGAAAGTCCTGAAACCACTCTTTTATGAACTATGCCTAGTGAACCTATTACAAGAACAATCACTTTCGTGCTAAATCCAGCATCACTAAGAGCATAGCAAAGAGGCATGTACTTTTGAAATTTGTTCTCATAGCATGTTTGTATGAAAGTGTCAAATTTGGATTTGAAACCTCGATGACGAATGCCATCGAGTTTCGATGGTCGATGAAGCATAGATCAGGTTTCAGCCTTGGTAGATCTTCAACACCGTTTATTGAGACAGGCCTATTTTGAAAAACATCCACAAAATCCGTCGCAATGCATTTCTGAAAGCTCCTTTCGATGATCTCAACGCATCTGTCGTGTCTTTGTGTGTAGAGGCCCCTCAGTTGACGACATCCATTCAAGGCATGGGAAGTTGTGTCAGAACGAAACCTGCACAAAGCACACTCTCTCCGGTAAGTATCAGGATAGTAATGTTATTCACTGCATTGGTCTCCAGCAGCTGTAAAACTTTCCCTTGCTGATAAACCCTGGTTATTTGGTCATTGACATTGGTTTTGGTGAGGTGTCCTATGGAGGGGGTTTCACTGCCGCATTCGAATTGCAAACCCGGGGTGATTCTCCCTTGTTGTTGCAGCTGCTGAAAATGGTGTGTATCTTTGTCCATTTGCATTCTTTTGATTGCGCTGTACAATTGTTTAGAATTACTGTAGGCATTTGAACTACCCCATCATCAGAAGCTGGGAGTACTACTCCGAAACTGTCGCTGTGTTCATCGAATTCCAATTAAGATCCAGTCGCACACACAGCTCATGGAGCCAACGAAGGAAGAACGTGACCGGGTTGACCTTGCTGCCTTTCCTTAAACTTCCCTTCGGTGTCTGTGGCATATCCTCCAAAATTGCTGTCGTCTGGATCTGCGTGAGGCACTTTTCTCTTTTCCATGTGGAGATGGAAACTGTTGCGCGCTACCATTCTGACATGTTGGTCATCACTTCAGAACAGAGATCAGGAATGAGATGCGTTTGGCGTAGTACAGGTACTTGGTTTAAAACAGCCCAAAGGGCCCGCCTTGTTTTCGGGGAAGGAACATGTGCGCTCGATTGGTAGAAGAGTTCAGCTTGAGTGAATGCAAAACAAAATCAACTATCTTACTTCCAAGTCTTCAGGATTTTTTTCTGTGAATTTTGAATTGCTGTAATAAAAGGTCAATTTTGAAGAACCATGACGTTTCCCAGCCTCAATTTTCTTGCACAAGGGTAAAGGTGAAAGCGAAATTTTTTCTAAGCGTTCTTTCGAATTCCTCGCTCGCCTGCGCCAGTTGCTCTTTCTCAGAAGTTTCCAGTCAGATTTGTTTGAAATCCGAGATACTGGTATGGCTCATCTTTTCTATACATCGGTGTATTTTCCCCTTGCAGCGTCACGTGGACGTTCTCAGTCACATCTGTAGAAGCCAGTTTGTTTCCTGTGCGTTGTCCATGAACGGGGGCACACTTTCTGTTTCACTTCCATTCCGGTGTAATGCGGGAAGGGTTTCCGTCTTTTCATAATTTCTTGTAAGCTCTCCTCACGGCGAGCACTGGCACATCATCATCCTTTGTATGCCTGACAGGAGAAAGGCATTGAAGCTGGTGTGAAAGGGCTGCTCCATCCATCGAATCCACGGGTCCAACGCCTGAATGAAGACAACAGCTGACCACGGGCAGCCTTGCACGATGCCACGATGCCTGGTAATCCTGGGCGTGGCGTGTCTCCCGTCTGCACCTGGAATTGGAGTTGGTGTAGATATCTGCCGTAAACGTCGATGATGTGCTGGGGGTACCCGGCGCTCTGCTCGAATCCAGCATCACTCTGTGATCAATGCTCCCATAGGCGTCCTTATGTCAACGAAAGTAGTGTGAAAATGACTTGATACATGCTTGAAGTTCTCAATTGCAGTTTTCAAAGCAGAATACGTGTTCTTGAAGACCGTTTCTTGGGATAGACCCCTTCTGTTTGATGACAGCCTTCCGTC
>CM031597.1:93498632-93506132 GCA_018398815.1 Conus ventricosus | reverse complement strand
TACGTGACAAACTAAAACAAAAAGGCATATGTGTAGCCAACGATCTGACACGGCACAAGCTAAAATTGTATCACAGGCCGTAGGGAGGAAAGAGGGCCTTCTTTAGAAACGGGGAGATGGTGATGGGACCAGCAAGACCAGATCAACACACATCAACAAAGTGACAGCAACGGAAGCGACAACGGCGGCGACACTGACAACACGGCGGTGTCATCAGCGACCGAACTGCACGGCAGAGGGGACGGACGTTACCGGTCACGGCCGACTGAGCCATGCTGGTGACCGGTACGAGATGTCCTGCCACGGTGCTGAGACCACGTGCGGCCACCCGCTGACCCGGTATGCAGTGCAGCGAGACGAGGATTGGGTGGTGGAGGTGAAAGGTGTCTCCGCACGGATATCCGTGCTTCCTCCCTCCACCAGCCAGCTGACAGTGGCAGGACGGTGCGAGGAGAGGTTCCCTACACGTGGAGGGTGACTCGTTGATTGGCCACGCCTTGCCGGAATACAGACGTGGTGACGACACGCCCTCTCAACAAGACCGAGACGTCACAGCAAGCCCCGGAACTCCGTGTTGGGTAAGCCGACCTCCGGAGCGGAGAGGAGCAGCGGGGATTCCCCACGTTATGACACAACCGGCAACCCCAGTGATGTGCGTGGTGGTAGACGAGGATCGGCAAGCAGACAGAGCGGTCTTCGTGGGTACCTTGGTAATCAACAAGTAACAGTGCTGGCCACAGGCCACCACGCAACAAGAAATCCAAATAGGACAAGTTCGATCATTCAACGTCCTGGTCCTTTCTTAACTATAATGTTGAGAACTTATATAACAAATTAGATAATCGTCATTTATTGATTATGTTAATTTGTTTGATTTTGTATGCCTTACAGAAACATTTGTGGATAAGTCATTTGATCTTTCATGTGTGTTTAATGATTTTCTAAATTTGTTGCTCCAGCTCAAAAACTGTCACACTTTGGGAGAAACTCAGGTGGTGTACTGTTGCTGGTTAGAAAGTGTCTAGAACAGTTTGTAGAAGAAATAAGATTAGACTGTGCAAATGCTATAGCAATTAAGCTGAATAAAGGTGTGCTTGGTACTGGCAAAGATGTAGTCTTAGTATGTTGTTACATTGTACCTGAAGGGTCCTCTGTACAATAATACCGATCTGAAAGATGGAGTAGTTATATTGGAAGAAAGTATACTACGAGCAGTGGGTGATGTGACTTTCGAGTCATGATTTGTGGAGATCTGAATGCCAGGACAGGCTCTTTCCAGTCGAAATGCGAAGATATGGTAAACTTTGAGTCCTTTACTGGTATTTTTTATGACCATTTAGAAGACAGTTTCCATAGAAACTCAAAGATGAAAATGTAAATAACTTTGGAAGATCTTTGTTGGACCTTTGTGTTTATGTTTGATCTTGACATTTTGAATGGGTATTGCAATGGAGACAGAGATGGAGAGTAATACATTTGTTTTCACCACAAGGAATGCAGTGTTATTGATTATTTTCTTGTTCCAGAATGTTTTTCTCAAAACTGTAATATGATTGTTGGTGATTGTCTTGAATCCTGGCATTTACCAATAGAATGATATGGCAAAACGGAATGACCAAAACTACCCAAGCTCAAGAACCTGTTGTTTGAAGAAAAAATCTTTTGGTCAGAGGAGAATGCGGAAATTATTGAAAATGAGCTGAATTCCAATCCTTTTAAAGAACAGCTTGAAAATGCTACCATGTTAAATGTGGATGTCAGCAGATGTGTGAATATTTTTGTTCAAGCAATGTATAGTGCTGCTGCATGTATGGTGAGAATGGTTGGTAAAAGAAAGAAAAAATCATGATGAGTGGTTTGATTATGAATGTGATCAGCAAGAAGAAAGAGGTGAAGAAGCTACTCAAAACTTCCAAAGGAACAAAGCAAAAGACAAAAAAGAAGAACTGAAAGAAAAATATGCTAGTGAGCGTCAGATTATGTTAATTTGAAGCGACAAAAGAACGTGAATTTGAGCAAACAAAGTTTAAAAAATTGAAAGACTCTATTAGTGATCAAAATTATTTGGTCACCAATTAGAACAATTAACAGAAAAAGGATGACTTATAGCGATATAACTATAGAGCAGTGGTTTGAGCATTTCCGCAATATTTTTAATTACCCTGAGAATATAAATTGAAAACAATGGAAGCGTTGATTTAGAAGCTGATGACTTTGAAGAGCCGTTATTTAATGATCCAATATCTAGAGAGGAAATTGTTAACAGTATAAAAAATTAAGATCTAGAAAGAGTGCAGGTCCGGACATGATCTTAGGAGAAATGCTAAAACATTCTAATACATTGTTGTGGAATTTCTGATAGTTTTGTTTAACAAGTTATTTGATGAAGGAATCTCCCGCTAGACTGGGCTAAATCTATTATAATTCCATTGCACAAAAAGGTGACATCAATAATCCAGACAATTACAGAGGCATTGCCCTTACCAGTATATTGGGAAAAGTTTATACAAATATTCAAACAATGCGATTAACTAAATGGGCAGAAACAGAAGAAAAAAATAATTGAGGAACAAGCAGATTTAGATCAGGATATAGCACAATCGATCATATTTTTACGTTATTTTCTCTGGTTCAAAAATATCTCCTCAGACACAGCAAATTGTATATAGCATTCATAGATTTCCGTAAAGCGTTTGATTCTGTTAATAGAAACTTGCTGTGGACCACATTGCGCAAAGAGGTGTAAATGGTAAAGTGTATAGGGCCCTTAGAAGTGTATACAACTCGGTGCTTGCTTACGTCCGAGATAGAGGTATGTGTTCTGACTTATTTGAATGTCCACGTGGAGTTAAACAAGGATGCCTGCTAAGTCCCCCTGCTGTTCTCATTTTATCAATGAACAGCTACGAAGTAGTAAAAAGGGAAAACATGGTGTTTCAGTTTAATCCCAGGTGCTATTGATGTATTTCTGATGCTGTATTCCGGACGATGTTATTCCTCTAGCAGATACTACAGTGGGACTACAAAATCAATTAAATGCACTGAAAGAAGAAGCTGATAGATTAGAGCTTACAGTAAATTTGGACAAAACTAATGTTATCGTTTTCCGGAAAGGGGGTCATCTTTCAGCCCACGAAAAGTGGTTTTATGGAAACAATGAGATTAGTGAATCAAATTCATATAAATATCTTGGTCTTTTCTTCACCACAAGTTGAGCTTACAAAAGACATGGTTGAAACTTATAGAAAAGAAAAAAGGCACGATAGAAATCTTAAGATCTTTAAAAAAATTAAATTGTATTGATTTCTCCTTTTTTGGAAACTCTTTGACTCTCAGATTGAACCAATGTTAACATATGGTGCTGAAGTATGGGGTTTATTAAACAACAGTGAAATGGAGAAGGTTCATACATATGCAATCAAACGTTTTCTATCGGTACATTGCATACGTCCAAACAAAATGTTATATGGTGAAATTGGTCGGTACCCCTTATATGTAAGAACCTACATAAAATGTATCAAATATTGGCTTAGGTTACTACAGCTTCCAATAAAAAGATTGTGCAAACAAGCTTATGAAATGATGTTGATTCAGATGGAAAATGGAAAGCAAAATTGGGCATATTCTGTAAAGAACGTGCTAGCTACTCATGGGTTCGGGATTGTTTGGATGTGTCAAGATGTTGGACATGAACAAGTGTTTTGTCCGAATTTAAAGATCGTTAATCTCGTCTTATAAACAAGACTGGCATTCTCATTTGGAAGAATCGGACAAGTATACATGGTTCTTTTCTTAAGAATGTTTTTCAAACGGAAAAATTATATAAGATTGTAAACAATAAATGGCACAGATCCATTTATCGCTCGATTTAGAACAAGAACATTAGGTTTACATGCAAATGTAAAATGGTTCTTGGCTGGTACATCTGATTCCCCTTGTCCCATGTGTGGTGCAATCAACTGAAGATGAGACACATTTCTAATTCCAATGTAAACTTTACGAAGACATCAGGAAGAAATGTTCGGTTCTCAATATGGACTCTCCCAAGAATTTGGACATTGTCAGCATACTCTCAACAAATGACAAAAAAAACATTCGATCACTCGCTAGGTTTGTTTCCCTTGCTTGGACCGTCGGAATAAAAAGTTAATCCCAGAAATATAGATTTATAATATCACAGTTATTCTTTTTAGTATAACAACCGGTAAAACATAATTATTATGATTTCTTTGATGTTTACGTTGAATGATCGATTTTCCTAATACAATTCCTATTTAGCTTGTGATGTATCGCTAAATGTGGCACGATCAGTTCGTGCGCACGCTGATGCCTTTGTGTGAGTGTAACGCATGTGCAAGCGGGTGGATGTATGTGTGTATGGGGGTGTGTGTGTGTACGCCTGCGAGAGTGAGCGTATTGTATGTGTGAGTGTTTACATATTTTGTATATGCATATTTGTAAATTTGGTTTTTATTATGACATGTGATTGCATTCAAAATATTGCTTAATTTCTGATTGTTGAATGTAAAAGCCTAAATGAACCAGAACTGTTTCCTACACACTTTGTTGTATTTCTTCCCTGTTGTCGCTGAAATAATGGCGAAATGTTTATTATTCCCCCCATGCCAATAGGATTGTATAGTCAATGGCATTAAACCTTTTTCAGTGTCAGTGTCAGTGTCTCTCTCTCTCTCTCTCTTCTCTCTCTCTCTCTCTCTCTTCCCTCTCTCTCTCTCATCTCTCTCTCTCTCTCTCTCTCTCCGTTCTTTACTCTCTCTCTCTCTCCTCTCTCCTCTCTCTCTCTCTCTCCGTTCTTACTCTTCTCTCTCCTCTCTCTCTCTTCTCTCTCTCTCTCTCTCCTCTCCCTCTCTCTCTCTCTTCTCTCTCTCTACCTCCTTCTTTCTCTCCTCTCTCTCTCTCTCTCATCTCTCTCTCTCTCTCTCTCTCCTCTCTCTCTCTCTCTCTCTGTCCTTCTTTCTCTTTCTCTCTCTGTGCCTCTCTTCTCTCTCTCTCTCTCTCTCTCTCTCCTCTCTCTCACTCTCCTCTCTCTCTCTCTCTCTCTCCCTCTCTCTCTCTCTCTCTCCCTCTCTCTCTCTGCCTCCTTCTCTCTCTCTCTCTCTCTCTCTCTCTCCTCTCTCTTCTCTCACTCTCTCTCTCTCTCTGTCTGTCTCTCTCTCTCCCCCCCCTCTCTCTCTCTCTCTCTCTCTCCTCTCTCTCTCTCTCCTCTCTCTCTGCTTCCTCTCTCCTCTGTTTCTGTCTGTTTCTCGCTCTCTCTCTCTCTCTCTCTCTCTCATCTCTCTCTCACTCTCCTCTCTCTCTCCTCTCTCTCTCTCTCTGACATGGACAGAGTAGGTTATTGATGCTACATTGACGAGGAACGGGCTTGCGGCTCTGTAATTGGAGCATGCACGCTACTGACGTTCTCTCCTCCTTGCCTTGTCACATCTACCCAGAGAATGAAACCATTCGTCTTTCGGCTACTCGTCGTGGACATCTTGCTTCATTACCACAGGCGGTAAGTAATGAGTTCGCTTTAAAAAAAAAAAAAAAAAAAAAAAAAAAAAAGGAAAAGAAAAGAAGAAAGGAGACGTTATTCCACGTGACTAATCAATTCGCTGTCGTCGTGAAAGTGGTGTGTCCGCCTTGGTTGGTTTCGTGTTTGCGCATTGATAACTTCTCTGTTCACGAAGACTTCTGTGTGCGAACATATGTATGGAAATATACAGTGTTGTGCTGATATGATGCTGCACGTGGAATGGATGTACAGTTGTTGTTGTTGTTATTGTTGTTGTTGTTGTTGTTGTTGTTTTTTGTTAACGTGATTTTACAAAGTTAGGGGAGAATAAGGAAGAAAAAAAAAGGATCTGGTAGTAGAATGTGATAGCAAAATAGAAAACGATAGGAAAGGTGGGAACAAAGGTAAGGACAAAGTAGAAAACAGCGGGAAAGGTGGAGAAAAGTAAGGACAAAGCAAAGGAGAAAAAAAGACAGGTAAGGTGGGAAAAAGTAAGGACAAAGAAAACAATAGGTCAGGTAGGAAAACGTAAGGACAAAGAAAACAATAGGGAAGGTGGGGAAAAGTAAGGGCAAAGCAGAAAACAATGGGGAAGGTATGAAAAAGTAAGGGCAAAGCAGAAAACAATAGGGAAGGTATGAAAAAGTAAGGGCAAAGCAGAAAACAATGGGGAAGGTATGAAAAAGTAAGGGCAAAGCAGAAAACAATAGGGAAGGTATGAAAAAGTAAGGGCAAAGCAGAAAACAATAGGGAAGGTATGAAAAAGTAAGGGCAAAGCAGAAAACAATGGGGAAGGTATGAAAAAGTAAGGGCAAAGCAGAAAACAATAGGGAAGGTATGAAAAAGTAAGGGCAAAGCAGAAAACAATGGGGAAGGTATGAAAAAGTAAGGGCAAAGCAGAAAACAATAGGGAAGGTATGAAAAAGTAAGGGCAAAGCAGAAACAATAGGGAAGGTATGAAAAAGTAAGGGCAAAGCAGAAAACAATAGGGAAGGTATGAAAAAGTAAGGGCAAAGCAGAAAACAATAGGGAAGGTTGGGAAAAGTAAGGGCAAAGCAGAAAACAATAGGGAAGGTTGGGAAAAGTAGGGACAAAGTAGAACACAACACAAAACGATAAGGAAAAGTAAGGACAAAGTAGATAACAAAACGAAGGTTAAGGAAAAAAATAAAGAGAAAGAAGAAAACAATACCAATACGGAAAGTACGGCAAAATAATAAGAATTAAAAAAAAACAAAGCAGAGAACAAAGGGAATGTAAGCGAATGTACAGACAAAGTAGAAGACAATAGGAAAGGTAGGAAAATGTAAGGACAAAATAAAAAGAAAAGAGCAAAGGTATAGAAAAGAATCGACAGTTAAGGGAGAGCAAACGAAAAGCAGAAAGCAAGAGGAAAACTTTGGGAGAGGTAAAACAAAAGAACCAGAACATGCAGGCACTGTAAGAAACAGTGGAGACAAAGCAGAAGGTAGGAAAATGAAGGGACAAAGAAGACAACACCTGGAATGATAGAGAAACTGGCAAGAGCAGAAATCAGTTGCAAAGATACGAAGTACAAAATTTTAGACTGAAATTTTTTTTTCATTTCTACCTTAAAGATGAGGAAAGAAACGCTTCAGTTGAATTTGTTCAGATTTAAAAAAAAATCAAATTTGAAACAGAAAATGCATCGCTTTTGTTAACCTAAAATCTGTCCATTTCATCGCAGACTGAGATTACAAAGAACAAGTATCCAAACTGACGAAAATTGCAACAGAAGTCATACTCGGCTACTGTGAACAAATTAATACTCAAGCAAAACTAGGGGAGAAGAATGATCTCTGAATACATTATTAGAAATATGTGGACTTCTCACGCTTGCATGATAGGAATGAAAAAGTATAATGAGACGAATTACTTTTTAAAATTTTGGACTGTCACCGCTTCAGTTTGACTGTAATGTTTAGTAAATATGAAGAGAGAGGAGAGAGAGAAGAGAGAGAGAG